>SMGT01008024.1:128935-159461 GCA_004794575.1 Lanistes nyassanus | reverse complement strand
AGGCGAGATCGAGGTACGTGTTTTGTCATTGTGGTTAATGGTGAGGTGGGTGATGTATGTTGGTAAGGGAGAGGAAGTGAGCTGTGGCACAGCCCTATCGTATTAGATGAAAACCAAAATTACCTTGTAAATAAACTACATTTTTTTATTCGCTTTCTCAGAAATCATCTTTGTTATCTTTAGTTGTGTAATAGAGTGGAGTGGGGGCTCGGGCCAGGGAAGGTTAGTGAGATAGTGATTTCTGAGGTCTCCACTCATAAGTAAGAAATAATTGTTCGCGGACGAGGGGGGAACGCCACCACGAGCCATTTGTGTGCGTGTGACAAGGTCACGCAGGCGGGGAGAGCAACACGGAGGTCGGTTGTCTCTTTCAAAACCCCCAGTTCGCAACAATCACCGTGTTTCTCAAGTAAGCGGTGTACTTGCAAGTTTTGATCCCCAGATAAATTAGGATTTATTTTGACCGACATCTTTGGCTCTGCAATTGTTGGGTTTGGGACAATGTGAACCTTGGACAAATCGTTGTCGACTGGTTCCCGAAAGTCAGTCGGTGTAATGTTAAGCTGCGGTGTCTTCGCCGTCAAAATCGGACGAAAAGAGGGGTCGTGCCGTCTGGCTTGCGCTCGCGTCACTGCTGCGTTAGCCGTCTGACCACAGACAAAGGTCACCCCTGGTATACAAATCAGTATCACATCGCAAACGGGGTTCTCTAGTGCGCATGCTTCTATCGATCCAGTGAAGTAGGGACAATCTAAGTTGAAGTTCGCAACTGGGAAATGCACGATATCGCCACTAAATAACTTGCATGCAACTGTTTTGTCTAAAATGTCCGTCTTCATGATTAAACTCTATCTTACCCCGACCGTGGTACAGCCTGAATCTAGCATAACGGTCACCGATTGACCATTTATTGTACCGTGACATGTGGTCAACGTCATGGGTAAACCCTGGGTCACTGAAAGTCCCACCGAACCAATCACTTCCTCGACTGTTACTGCTGCTGACGACCTGTTAGTCGCTTGGGGTCTATCCCGTATTGCAGATAACTCTTTCTGCATTAGTCTGACTTCCTCAATTTAAATAGTGCCGTACAATATCGGGAATAGTGACCTGGCTGATAACATGTGAAACATAACTCTGATTTCGCCGAAGGTCTATCTTTTGGGGTACTTGGTCGAGCGGTATGTGGTAGCTGCCGTTCGACCTGGGTTGGACGGTGTGCAGAATCGGAAACAGGGTGAATATTGTCGGAATTGGTAGCGCCTACCTGGCTTCTATTCAGTCCGCGGAAAAAAAAGGGTATCTACATCTGTTAGAAGTGGGCGTCCATCTCATGGGGGTGGAGGGTGGGGGTCTGTTACTCTGGGTCTCTGTACGAAGCGCCACATTTGCATGAATGGGGTTAGGCTGTCCCTCAACTGCTGCTAATGGCTCTTTAGGGTCACCTTCTCGAAAGCGTTCTGCGGCCTCTGTCATCTCATTAATGGAAGAGCAAAGCTGAGTTTTTAAGAAAGTCGTCAGCTTACGCGAGCAAGATAAACGAAACTGTTCCCTGAATAACAAATCCACAAGTTTATCATTTGTCTTTCAACCCCGGCCATGTCTAACCATCTTCGAAAATAACGCTTTAAACGGTCTGCAAACACATGAAAGGTTTCATCTGGTTGAGGGCGTGAACTACGAAATTTGTGTCGAAAGCCTTCCTCAGTGAAATGAAATCTGGTAAGTAAATGTATTTTTACGTGATCATAATCAGTAATGCGCCATCTCTGTTTACTAATTCTTTAAAACATGATAATGCTTTTCCGGACAAACTGTCACGCAGATAGGATGTCCGTTGGACTGGGGGCCATCTTCTAAGTTTTGCATGTTCCTCCAAACATATAAGGTTTATATAAACATATAAGATCCATATCATCCTTATCATCTCTAAAATAAGGGGGTTTCGGCCTTGATTTTAACACTGTCTGTATCTCTGTCTGCTCTGTGGTAACGGCGACCTTTTCTCTTTTAGCTGCTATTTCAGCTTCGCGTAAATACCTGTCCTGTTTCTCGAGGGCTATCTTTTCTTTTTCCATTTTTTTGACTGTGGGCTAACTTTTCTTCTTCCATTTTTTGATTTCGGGTCAATGTAACATTTAATTTGTCCCACTCCAATTTTCTCTGAGCCTCTGCATTTCTAATCTGACATCTCTTAATCCGTCCTGAATGTTTTTCTTACTTTCTGGACCTTGCAATCCTAATAATTCTGCTTCTGTGGATAGTTCTGCGATGAGAGCCTGAAGTGATTGTTGGTCACAGACTCTGATCTCTGTCTGCCATTTTGACCAATAGAAAATCACAAGCTGCAAAATAAAGTTACAGAATATAGCGGTGCTATACAGGGAATAAAAACAGGCACTCGCCGATGGCGTAATAATGACACTAGCCGTCACACATCCAGATACAAGTCAGCCTTGGGTAAAAGGAAGTATACACCAGTGTTGATGGTTACGCGACGTAAATATGTTACAATAAATGCAAGAAAAAATTCAACATATAAGATAGAGCATCACTGACGACTCTTCATACCTATCTGCCCGAATGGTGATGATCAAGTGAACAATTGCATCCACGCAACAGTAAATGAGCATAAATGTAAAGAAATGAAAGTTACTTTTGTAACGTAACGAAACAATCGATAGGTATTCAAACCGTCAAACAACAACCAGACCATATTCGTCTCAGTAAAATCCATCAAGATAAATAAAAAAAGGGGCTCACTGAGCTCTTGACGTACTCCACCAGTCGCAGTCGTCCACAAACCACAAGGTGTGGACCCACATCGCCACATCGACCAACGAAGAGATGGTGCCTAAAGAAGTCACATGACTCAAAAAAAATGGACACACTTCTACAATAATTAATCATGTGCCTGTATGCGAATGTCGGAGTCAATGTTCCGTCTACAACCCAGGGAGAGAACTGGGTAACAAGATATATGCTTGCAAATGCTGAACATGGGTTAATCAGCGAACAATAAGCAGCAACAGGGGAGGTAACCTCAGGCTCGCCAGTTGTTACGGGGTGGCGAGGCATGGTGCGATCTCATCCATTGTCCCTTGAGTCATGTCTCTCTCACATACATACTGTGCTCTGCCATGCCCACACATTCCAGGTTCCATACCTCTTCTTAGGGACACATTTGCTCATTCGTTGGGGATGGGTTGGGCACGTTGGGGCGGAGCGAGGCGGTGGTTGGATTTTTTTGTTGTTGTTATGCGGGTTTCGCACCTGATGTTCAAACACCTGATGTGCAAAATTGTCTGCCTCTTCGCTGTACCCCACCCATTCATTGTCCGTTTTGTTTGTTTTGTTTCTGTTTCTTAGGCCTAAGAGTTGCACCCACTTTATTTTATACGTAACTTTGCATAGCTAATGGCGACTAAGTTATTGTAAACTGCTTTGCGATTCGAGTCGAAAATTGAATATTTCCTGATTCGATCGGAGATAACCGCCAAAAAAGAAAAAAATCACGATTTGCAGGGCTCTAGTGTGCAGGAACAGTTGCGAACTAGAATACTAGTTGCTGTTACCGTAGCATTTGTCTTTTTATGGAACTGGGTCGTTAGCCCAGTGTCCAACCCCCAACCTGGAGGTTTAGGATCACTCTTAGTCTGGCCTCTGCCCTTTGACCTGTCTGGTATGGGTGGCCCTACCAGGAGCACAAAGCTCCAGCCAGCATAGCTCTCTGGGTCGCTGAGGTTCTCGAGACCTCAAACCACGTCAAGGTAGTGATCCTTTTGTTGGTAGAATACTAGGATCTATATATATATATACTACTGAATCGGAATAAATGGAATAATCTTTCCCTCTTCCCAGCCTCCTCAATATTCCATTTCTCCTATCTAAAAATTTCAGTGTGACCCGGTAATAAATTGATTTCTGACCCATCTGCCTGTGTCCATTTTAGGTCACGTCTTCCAGTCTTTATCTAATCAAAATGCTGACAAGATCTGTGATGAGAAAATGCAAACGTTTCGCATCCTTCAACCGCTTCTTGTTTGGACGACGACTCTCTTAATTGAAGAGTTTTACTATACGTTGTAATCTACATTCAGTATGACCTGAGACATATTTCAGGTTACAGCAACATTTCATCGAATTGTGCGTAGCTGTGACCAGAAAATCCGCTGTAACTTTCTCGATCTTTGCAAGTGAGGAGTTTGAGGTCTTGCCTTTGCAGGGGAGAGAGGGGGGCGAGAGAGAGAGAAAAAAAGGAGGGGCATATTTGCTGTCTTCAGCAGAGAAAGCTGTGTAAGGGTAAGAGGGAAAGGGACCCGGAAATAAAGCCCGACAGCCTGCCGTGTAAAGGGGGGATGGGGGGAGAGAGAGAAAAACCTGGAGCGGAGGAAGTGGGAAGAAAGAAAGAGAGAGCCTTTCAGACCGGTCATTATAAGAACGATGCAAGGGACGAAACTCTGTTAAACGACAACGGACCCAGCCCGCTTCATGTATACTGAGAAGAGGTCGATACAAACACAAAGGTAGTGGGGAGTCAGTCGAGTCGGAGAGAAATCTCGAAAGAACTAACGAGGACGAGTTGTAGAATGTCTGAGAAAGTTCAAACGAAAACGATGTTTCTGGATTTTTTTTTATAAACCAAAGGTCATAATGACCTTCTAGTCTGAAATCTAAAGGTCATTTTAAAAACAAACAAACAAAAAGCAAAACAGGGCTCGCCCTACACATTTCTGTATACATTCTTGAACGTTCGTGGGTAAATTACCTCCTATTGTGCGTTGTCAGCAGCTCTGCTATAGTGTAACTTTAAAAAAAACTCATATCCCTATATAGTTGTCTAATATCTCACCTTTCTATGAGTGAGTAACTGAGTGATTTTGAGTTCTGCAGCCGTGTGACTGTGCACAGATCTCTGTGGAAAGATATTAGCTTGAGTAAGAAGTGTTATTGTTTAACGTCATTGTATGCTGGTATGTGAATACTTTATGAGTAAGCACAACATTCCCTGTTATAGTTAAATTACTTCAAAAGGCATAAAATATTTGGTGTAGTATATGACCAGAACTCCCTGAACATCAGTAGATAATCCTCATCAATTTATACAGAATGGCCGAACTTTTTTGTTCTGTTAGCTGCTGACTTGTCATTTCGGTATTTGTGCGATATGTTTCCTATTTGCTTAAACACATATTTCGCACAGTGATACATAAAGCAAGCTATCAAACTCCGCTTGAAGTGACATTGTCGAAAATAGACACCCTTCACTGCCAACTTAGGCTTTTTGGATAAATAGCTGGGGAGACGGATTACATGCCTATCTTGGGTGAAGCAAGACGTGCCTAGATGTCTGAGTTTCACACCTGGTGTCCTAAACAAAAAGGCTCCATGATGCGAGACAGGTAACAACCCGTATACACGCCAAACGGCACGGGGAATAAGATCTGAAGCGTTTAAAACAGAGATTCTCTCTGCTTTGAAATTTGAGTTTGTTGTTGTTGCAGCTTTTAATCAAAACCTAAATAAAACAAACCTGCATTTTCGGTCCGAAATGTAAAAACAAAAATGCCAGAACACAAAAAACATCATCCTTTTCGCTCGCCGATTTTGCCTGAGAGAGAGAAAGAGAGATGGAAGCGAAAGAAAAGTGCACTTTTGAAGTCAGAACAGACTGTTTAAGTTGTACAGATTGCTGTATATACACAGAAGCATAAACAGCAGTGCCGGTCGCAGCAACGAAGTTACCTTTAATGAGCTGCATAACACGCTAACTTGGGAATGTGCTTTTTATGCAGTTTTCTGTCGAATTTGCATTTTTATTGGCTTACCGGTTGAGCTTTTTGAAACGACAGACATTAATTTGATACCGCACAGACAAAATGTATTGAAATACGATGAGAGAAGCGGATTTAAATGAAGAAAAAGCGCTGAAGTGGGCTGTTGGAGCTGATTGGGGATTAGAAACTAGAGAGACGGCTCCGTCCCACTGGATCAGTTAATAATAGAGTCCCCGCTGTTAATGTTATGGTTCGTTTCACTGTTATTATCTCCCTTGACCTGATTTAAAGTAGAGGCATAGTGCAGTTATCTCAGACTGTTTGAAAGGTTCCGAAGTAATATTTCTTTGTGAGGAGACTGGAGACGGTTTGTAAACCGATGTGTGTGTATGTAGCTGTAGAACGCGTGAGCTGTGTGAGCCTAGAATAAACTTGCGCTTCAGATCTCGCCATGCGAACTGTTCAAATCTGTAACCTGATATTACGTAAACCCGCTTGTAACTGTGACTCTATAGGCTGATATTTCGTAAACCCGCGTGTAACTGTGACTCTATAGGCTGATATTTCGTAAACCCGCGTGTAACTGTGAATATGCAGCCTGATATTTAGTAGCGTGCAAAATGTAAAGGGGCTTCAATGTAGAAATATTTTACGCTTCCTGTACATATCCATGCATCTCTGTTTCTTTCTATCGTCCTTTCTACCTCGAGCTGCTTTGTGTGCCTAAAGTATTTTCCTTCTTCTTCTTCTTTTTGACGAAGAGGGTGAGAGAGCATGTGGATTCACAGTAGGCTAGTGGATTTCTCCCTAGAGGCAGATCCGTGATATGTTTGTAGAAAGCACTAAATTACTTTAGCATACCCAGAATATCTGAAGTGTATAATATGTTGCTAATTTCGAACATTTTAATAGACAGGGAACCTGTACGTAGATCTATGCGTCTGTCAGCTAATCGGTGCCACTGATGGGAGGGACTGGCAGAAATAAACCGCACTGCGCATGTCCAAGTTCTCCAGTTGGCCTATTCTCCAGGAGCTAAAGGAAGATGCCAATTAGCGCAAATGCCATCTGCTCTGTAGGAAACACTTTTTGTGTAAAGTGAAGTAAAGATTAGAAAAACTGATAAAAGAGATAAGGGCAGGTGTTCGTTAATATCTTAGGAAGAAAGAAAGGAAGGGAGGAAAGAAGACAGGAAAGAAGAAAGGAAGGAAAGAAGAAAAGAAAGAAGAAAGGAAGGAAGGAAAGAAGAAAGGAAAGAAAAAAGGAAGGAAGAGAGAAATTAAGGAAGAAAGGAAGAGAGGAAGAAAGGAAAGAAGAAAGGAACAAAGGAAGGAAGCAAGGAAGGAAGGAAGGAAGGAAGGAAGGAAAGGTCTACACAAGAGGAAATGACAGGGGAATTTTTCCTTCTGATTTGGTCTGGCGAAAATGAAACACAACTAGATTTGAGGGAAGCAAGCCTGACTTGAGGTTAATGGATGTTAGCATTTGCAGGAAAGGTGTGAGGCGGAAGTGGGGCTATGAGGCAACATGTCTGTACGCACGCTTGCTGGATCTGTGGCACCTTCCGTCAGCTGTAGTAGAATAAAACTTTGCTTTCTTTCGCTGGATTACTTTTCTATCGTGCGGCATGCTGCTTTGAACTGCATGTGGGGAAACGTTCCTGCGGTTTCTGACAGATAATCCCCAGACGGATAAATGGATGCAGACTTGAAACATGTGACGTGGCGGGCCGTACCTTTACTTATTGGACTCGACTTTTCAGAATTACTGGACAAACTTTTATGGTGATCTCGTAAAATGTAGATTTAATTGAGCAATCGTCACCAAAACCTTTACTGCAACAGGTCAATGGTTTCTACACCTGAGGGTGACGACGCTATGAAATAATGTGAATAACTAGAGAAATCTACCGAGGGAAAAGATTCTCATACTCTGACACGTTCGCTCAGTCTCACACAGGCAAAACACTACTAGCTCAAGAGCCCCCACCCTCGTAAAAGACACAACTGCAGGGAACCGTTATTCAACATATATTTCATACACTGACTGGACAACATCAAATATATCTACAGATTATTTACAAAGAATCACCGTGCTCGTGTCTAGGGTAAGACGCTGCCTGATTACGTCATACCACGTGGTATCAGACAAAGAAGATAATCAAACTCCAGAGGGGGAATCAAACTGCAAAACGGTCTAATATCCCGCTCAATACACAAATACAGTAAGTGACCGACAATAGAGCTCCTACTCTCGTCACTACTGAAACAACTACTTCTGCGATACACAACTCTGAAGCTATACAAACTGAATCAATAAGTGACCGACAATAGAGCCCCTACTCTTGTCACTACTGATACAACCACTTCTGGGATACACAGCTCTAAAGCTATCAATAAGTGACCAACAACAGAGCACCTACTCTTGTCACTACTAAAACAACTATTTCTGCGATACACAATTCCAAAGCTATCAATAAGGGACCAACAACAGAACACCTACTCTTGTCAGTACTGAAACTCCTGCTTTACTGCAATACACAGCTCGAACGCTGTTCAACGACCAACTATGAAGCTAAGACACTTCCACGAACCGCACTTCACTCTATACCTCATTTTTTGGCTTTATTGCCCGGCAACTAGCTTATGACGTCTCCTGTCTCAGGCAGGATAAAACCATCTATCTTATCAACACGAGTCCCAGACTCTAAGATAATCTATGGCAAGAGCAGTCCTACAAGGCACAACCACAGTCACTTACTACTTTGTCTAGTAGTCTGCAGAATACACCCCGGGTACCTGCGTGAGATGCTGGAGTCCTTTTACTCTTTTCCACGTCTTGGTTAATATGGCGAGGGCAGAGGTCCGTGGGTCTACACGTGTCCGCTTCTTGAGGTCCTCCTACATTAACTCTCTCTCCATGTCCTGTCCTGTCTGTGTGTCTGTCTCCCGTAATCGCGTTTTTGCCTCCTTAAGTAGTAGGCGTTCTGACGCATTAACCTTGAGTAAACCGGTTCTGGTCAGACTAGGTGGAGCAGGGCAGCTGCCATGACCAATGACGTATCACTTACCTAGCTAAGCGTGAAGAAAAGGGGAGGAGCTAGCTGGCTAAGCTAAGAGTGACAGGTGATATCATAGGAGTGACATGTGACAAAACAGACAAGTTCAACTCCATCTTTCTAAGCTCAGTGCATGCGAGCAACTTTTTTGCATGCGCGCGTTCGAATTCATTTGTTTGAATTTTCGCTCGTGCCTGCTTGCGTAAAGGACTGGGTGCTGATTTAACACGTAGTTACCACGGAGTTAAAGAGAACACAGTTACCTGCTGATGCAGGAGGAGCACCCACTGCTGACAAAGCAGTGTTCCTAACGCAGTTTCATTGTCGTTCTGTCGTGATTTTTTAAATCACTTTTTTTAAAATTTAGCATGCCATGTATTCTTTCCGTGAGAATATGCAACGTAGACATCAGTTATTTTCCCTTGACACACTCCACCTTGTAGTGTTACCCTGGTACTTTTTATTCTGGTCCTCTTATCAGCTTAATTATCTCGCTTACTGAAGTTTTTCTCCAAATTAAGCAAAGACAGAGAAAGTACTTGGTAGCAGCTGTTTCTGTTTTCACAATGAGCTCATTTTCTTACCACTTCGATAAATTAGAATTCACAAACGCTACACCTCTATGATAACAACAACAAAAAAAACCCCGAGACTTTCCTGTCTTCTGTGCTCTGCTAACATGGGATGACAGAAACAGTCAATATGCAGAGGACATCTGTAAAAACACTGAAAGGCTCACTGCCGTCTGCTTATTAAAACCATCATCAAAACTGGAAGGCAAATCTTGGTTTTTGCTAGGCAATTCGATCTTCTCTGCCTTGCGTCATAAAAGCGCACACGAGAACGCACCACTTTTATTAGATTACTTGGTTCGATTTATTTGTTCTATTTCTCTTTCACTTTATTCGTCCACTCACTGCTCACTGACCTCCCACGAAATCAGACGACCACCCCAAAGCCGACTTATCCACACGCTTCCACTCACCCACCAACCCAACCTCTCACCCACCCACCCCGTGTTTTGATCGCTAAATGTGGAATTTCTACAATTATCTCCTTTCTTTTAAGTTCCGCGACCCCTACAGCCACACACAATGACATAAAATGTTATCATTAACAGCTGAAATGCATTTCTTTTTTCTGACGGGGCCTCTAAAGAGAGCGAGTAAATGGCAGTACGTAAATGATGTTGACTGAGCATTCACTCACGGGTAATTGAAATTAAACCATTCCTCTGCCATCCGTTGATTTCAGCTGGAAGAGAGAATGAGAGAAAAAAAAACACCATCCCCTGAAAAGGAGAGGAAAATGGATACCGTCGCTTTTAGATGGTTTTCAATCACTTTTCCTGGTTTGCTGCCGACCTGAGTAGCCCTGCACCCGACGCACGCTGGGCGACAGTTCTGATTTTCGACGACGGGTTTTATGTTTGTTATACATTTTCCGAGAAGTTAAAATTCGGTAACAGCTCGGCTCAAGCTCAGAGCGTCCTGTCTTTTTGCGGTTTACACCAAAGCTGCCAGTGGACAAATGATATCAGACACATTTCTTGATTAGGAGTCGGCGCTAAAAGCACCAAACATTATCGTTCACCGCGCCAGATAAAGTAACTAGTGAAGAACGGAAATTAGCTTCATTATAGATACAAATCAGATAGGAGCTGTTGGTTCTGGAGATAGAGGTTTGGGATAAGGTGGGGTGAGGTGGGGGCAAGATGAGAGGAAATGGAACAGGGAATTAGGAATACGAACGGAGACAAGCCAGGAAAGTCTGCAAGAAGAATCCGAGGAGGAAGAATACAATTATATTTTTTCTATCATGTGGATCAATTCGCTTTAAAACGTTAAAAAAATACTTTTGTCTGTAAAATCCCTGTTTACGTAAAATAAAATTTACACAGAATTTTCCCTGCTGAATTGACAAATGGCATATCATGAACAAAAGACAGACACCCAGGCAGACAAATGACTGGCCCACAAAAAATAAGTCTGCCACATTTAAAATGGAATAGGCGACCTCAGAGAAGATCACGTTTAAAATGTACGTGAAAAGAGTTCATCTGTGTTTTAACTATATTAATATATCTGGTACATAGGTCACAATGCTGCGTTGGCAAAAAGGTACAGAAAACATGTTGCACAAATACCCTACTGCACATGCGCGCTCATGCATGCAAAACAATCACATGGTAATACACACCTATGACGATGCGATCGCATTTTCTGTAAAGGCATACTGTCTCTCACCATGTAGCAGCGCCGCTCCGTGGCCCGACTCGTTCTTAGAACAAAATCTCGGCTAGTGGCGAGTAGGGGAAGGTGCAGAAGGAACACAAGAGGAGAGAAGAAACACCGGGAGGAAAAAAAAACAGGAAGAGAAAAGGAGTAGGAGGGAGAGAGAAAACCAGGAGCTGAAGGATGAAGAAGAAAGAACGAAAGAAAGAAGGACTTGCTAGCCAGAAGTATGGGTCCGCAAGAAGTGTCAAGCGTGCGTGTAAAACCCTGTAAAAACGCTATTATTTCGGCGCCCTGACGCACAGGCCAACTAATTGATGGCAAAAGCCCAGGCAATACACTGCAGGGGGAGCTTGTTATCAGCTCCTCGGCGATCCCAAAAAGTCCACAAGTCCTCTTCCTTCCCCTCCTCTCCTCCTCCACTCCCTCGGCTCGTAGAAAGTCGCGAAAGGGCTTCCGTGAAGGTTCTGAGCGCGCGGATGAGAAGGAAACAAATGCTACTGTTTTTCTAGCCGCTTGCACTGGCAACAGTTTAAAACACGGGCAGAGAAAACAGTGGACAAGCTGACACACGCACCTTTCGTCATATCACCTGCGGCATAAGAGGTGGGCGTGGAGTAACGTTACGAGATGTCAGTGCTCGAGTCTCTACTTTTTTTGTCGCGAAAAAATCGGAACGCAGTTAATACATGTAGTTCAAGAATTTTTTTATTTAATTTTATTTGTACCCAAACGACCACGGTTGTAAATGCGTCAGTAATTGCTTTATCCTATTAGTGTTACGCACATTAGCAAAAATGCTTGTATACAGAGTGTGGACGCACGCGCGTGGGACCGCTTGTATGCACGTGTACACTGTAAGACTGAACGCGCGTTGTCTTCCTAATGGTGTTGCTTGTGTGTGCCCATATATCTGCCTGCTTGTCTGTCTGCATTTCCGTCCGGCTGTCCGCCTGTCTGCTGCCCCCATTCTGGCCTCTTCCTGTTTTTTTCTCGCTGGACCCCAGTCCTGCCATCTCCGTCCGCGAGTGTCTGGGGCAGACAGTACATTATCTCGCTTTTCTGTGCTGGACGTTTATGACAAGGGCGAACCATTAAAACTTGCCAGCGAAGGAAATACACAAGACTATCAGGAGCAGCGGGACCAGCAAGTGGGGACAACGCACCATGTCAAACAAGTGTAGACGAATCTTGGCGGCGAAATCCGGTTATGTATGAAGTATTGACGCATTTAATCGCACGCTCTGGGGATGAGCGAAGTCTCGCGTGTTTCTTTCCGAGACCAGAGCACAAAACTGTCGCAGAGCTATCTTTTGTAAAGATGACATTGCGTCTCAGCCTACAGTGCAGTTCAATCTCCTTTAAACTAAATGGTTAATCTAGACACGCTATTACGACAACAGGGGAACGTACATGGGTACACTAACACCCCACAAGTTTGCATAAACTAGGATTTTGCCACGCGAAATTTTGAACCGAACCTACTCGTGCCACAAGAGTATATCATCAAAGCTCAGCTTTTCATTTCCTTGCACTCGCTTTTTCTTAAATGTCGCCTCTTTTCGTGACACTTCTCTGGCATCTCTGTTTTCTCTGCATTTCAACGAGGCAATGACATGCGTTTAATGATTTTTGATGGTTCCTGTTGTAATTAACAGCATCACTCGTGATATGTTGTTGTTGCTGATAATTTTATGAAGTATTCCTCTTACTGACACCTGATCTCTGTCATTACTCCATTATCATTCCATTTGTGGCATGTCTTTGATATGATGATATCTCACTCGGCACCTCCGTGTTAATGGCGTCTGTGTTAGGGACCCCTCTCTGTTCTGAGCAACCACCTGGAACATTTAACACAAAGGAGATTTCTCATTACATTTACTATAGTTTACATTACAGTGATGTGAGATTTTCCTTGTTTTTTCCCAGTTGAACCAGTCTAGTATTTTCCTGCAAACACTTTCATTTTTCTATTGTTTAGAACAGTTATGGTATTATTTGCTTTTAGCATAAAGGTGACGGTTTCACGTGACCTGCCACGTGACCTGCTTTTACATCATAGGGGAGTGGGAATATGCGAGGCCCTCACTTTTCTGTGGGACCATTTCTTCTCCCTCGCTGCATTGCCTTTCTTGACCCATGGGTCACGTATGTGAGGCGTGATCCCGATGAAAGAAGTATTTACATGAACCTGATTACTAATTTGTCACTGTAATCATGTACAGGTACCTGCGCGATCTTGATGAAAACTGTTGTACAAATTTCTGATGAAACCAACTATCTTGACTGTCGTACGCGATACGTAATCTGTTTTCATCGTGATAACGCCTTACACAGGTTCCCACCTGGGTCACGTGGGGAGGAAGTGTGGAGAGGCGTATACGAACATAGAACAAGCTGCTTCAGGTTGGGAGACAACATTCTAACCACTCGGCCATCCACTTATTTACTGTCCATTTTTGCACAAGTTTTCTAAATTTGGACTTAGATATCTGATGCGGGCGTCTGATAAAAGCAACATACTTCTAACTTTCTCCTGTATAATTTATGTCATTGGCCGGTCTATCTTGGAAGACAGTGTCAGATGTGTTACGTTTTAAATTTAAAACAAAACCCCTAAACTGCTAAGCCAAAAACGGAAGCTGAAAGAAAACATCCTCTAGTTGTGTCTGCAACTTTTAATTTTTTGTGTTTGCTCGCAAGAATTACTCATCTGACGTAGGCGGTACATTTTTGCAGAACAAACTTCCAAAAAAAGAAGAAGAAGAAAAAGAAAGATCGCTGACAGGATTCTGAGATGGCAGAAGGGGCGAGGTGTCGACATATAGTCCCAAGTGAATTTATATCGTTCAGATACGTCACAACGGTGGAGTTTGAGGGTTTTGAGAAATTAGGTGGCGATGAGTTTCTTTTTGGTATTGCCTCGAGAGATTAAGACTTGTTACGATTGTGACTTGTCATCAACGATGCAGAATTGATAAAAGACCATGTGCAAGATGAATTATTCATGGATGCAAACACCAACAAGGCACTTAGGAAACGGGACAATCATTTGTGCTTTGCTATATCTCAAAGAAACTAACTTCAAATGGACTTGGTGGGACATAAAAAGGCATTCCTGATGGGTTATTCGTTTTCTCCAAAAGACACGTTTCACTGGTCTCTTTTCAATCCCTCACTCCTTCGCGACTGTACAAAAAGTGTTTTCGTTTGTCACATGCCTGTTTAAAATTTAACTCTCTTTGTTCCTAATGAGCAGCTCCGAAAGAAAACAGAAGTGATATGGGAAGGCAATGAAAAAGAATAAAAGAAACGTGGTTTATGAAAACTTGGTTTATAAAAATCTCATAGAGCAGTAGAGCTTTTATAATAAATAAGCTTAAAAACCACTTTCAGGCTGTGTTTTTTCGACACGTCTTGTCTGTGATTGACAGCGGTGGTCGGAAGACCAAAATTAATTTTGTTGTTAGAAGCCCCGCAGCGTCTACTTCTGATCAATCAAATAAATAAATAAACAAACAATCAAACAAACTTTTCTGAACTACCTCTCTGATTTCTGTTACTTGTTATCGATTTGTGTAAACTTGGAGAACGTCTGCATGGCCCTAAGATGGCATTAAAAGGATTTGCACGTCTTATGTTGAGAAAATGATATCGAGATACAAGCAGTTTCTGATACTGGGAAGAACACACACACACACACACACACACACACAAGAGTTTTAAGCATAAAGTAATTGTATACAACGTTGCTCGTGTGGGGTTTTCGTCCGTTATGGTTGTGCAAGGGCAGCTGGAATATTTGAAGTCGCCTTAATGCTGGAGGCGGAAGAAGTTGATTAAGTTTCTAAGCGTTCTTTCCCTGGAGCAAGGATTGGGGATAAAGGCAGCACATCAGAGATTTCTTGGGCACGTATTCAGATGTTACTGCCCACAGCCTGGCAGCCCCATGAGCCCTTGCGCGGAATGCAGATAGCGAATGATACGGTGCACTAAACTGACATCAGACGCCTATCCACTTTTCCTGCTGTTACTACAACCATCAGACGGAGTCACCTTTCCCGTTACCGTTTGGCTTTAAATTGCTAGACACGTCCATTTTCCTTTCCCTTTTGGTATTACAACCATTAGCAACAGCCCTTCCCCGTAACCTTTTAGCATTACAACGGTTAGACACCCCCCTCCCCTTTAGTTGTCGGTATTAAAAGTGTTAGACATCCAATCAAATTTTACTGTAAAGAACTACTCGGGATTTTAGCACATCGTCACTGTCTTCCTTTTGAGTCTCTACAATAGGGCCTACTTTCTCCATGTTTGCTGTTTTAATCACATCATAACTAGAGTTTTTCGAATCTGGACTGTGTGCCTCTATGCTCATAGTGTCAGCATTTCCCCTCGATCGTTTCATTGCTTTTGATGTGGGCACACAATACATTTAGGGACGGCAGTCTTTCAACAAAATTCAAACAAAACAAAACAAACCACAATCTTCGCCAACAATAAAACTATAAACCTTGCGACGCTGTTTAGTTTGAACTCATCCAGCAGCTAATGCGCTGACAGATTTCCATCTGTGACGATGTCTTTGAGGACTTCAGTGCCTCTGTCGTGACGTCAGCTCCTGTCGTCTTCTGTCCATGGCCCAACGTCTTTCACGCTACTGAGATTTTATAACGGCCGTGAGTAATAAACTAATGGGCCCGAACCGCTCTCTTGCCAGCACGTGGATCCGTCTCTCTCTCTCTTAACTGCCCTCTTGTTATCGACTGCAGAACCACGCTAGCTGCTAGAGCACAGCGGCCGCTTGACCATAATTGACGTCAGACACCGGGCGGTCAGCGCGCGCTGCACGGTCTTTAGACGCTCTTAGAGTGATCGCCCCTTTGTGGAGAAGACCTCGTTGCATATCGTTAGCGCTAATGAACAGATCTGGGCGCCTGGCCTCGTCTTGTTAGCAATTTAGCTCCAACGACTGCGTGGGGATGGCAGACCATGTACCTTGCTGAACACGCAGCCATAGACTGTCTTGTGATTGACGTGTAGCGGCAGACAGGAACAATATTCAGCGACAAACTCTCTTACTCGATCGGACGACTGAAAGAGACAAGTGAATGGAATTTCGCGAGAGAACCACACAAGTTAATGACCTTGGTTGGTTTAGTGCTTATCGCAGGTTAGCAACGCATGCTACCTTGTGACGAGGAAATAAAAGACAGAGAGTGATGGAAAGTGATGGGAGGACACTGGCAGACTAGTGCAACAGTAACAGCAACAGGAACATAACTTGTTTAGCACCAATATTGGTTAGATCAGAACTCTTCCAATGACATCAAAGACATCAAAATACCCCCCCCCCCTCCTAGCATCTCGGCGGGATAAGAACCTGCGAGACCTTCTAGTACACTCTAAACTAAAGCCGACTACCTCCCTCCCCCCTTCCTGCGGCTCCACCCCGTGCAGTGTCCCCCGCTGCCACACTTGCCCCTACCTTAACACTGCCACAACACTCCACACACCCAACACCACTTTTGTCGTCAAGCGCAACTTCACCTGCACCAACAGCAACATCGTCTACGCCACATGCACCCTCTGTCCCACTTTATTCTACATCGGTGAGACAGAACGCACACTCAACACCCGCTTCACAGAACATCTAGCTGACACTAAACACCGCAGAACACACCAGTTGCACGTCACTTTAGCACACCCCCACAAACAGCCGACAACATGAGGGTCTGTGGTTTCTGGAAAATGAAGGGCGATTCCATTGACCGTAAGAATATGGAATCCTACTTCATTACCCATTTTGGTACCGTGGCACCCACAGGTCTCAACCTTAAACGCTGACCTTCCCCCTGCTTCCCCTTATTCCCCTCCCCCCTCCGTCTCTTACTTTTTCTCTCACCTCCTTCCCTCTCTCTCTCTCTCGCCCCTTTACCCGCACTGCTTTCTCTTTCTCTCTCCCCCGCCCACTCTCTACACCCCCCCCTTTTCGTACCCAACTTGCGATTGGCTGCCCCTCTATTTAACCCTTCTTACTCACTGTCCCCTGGTCATTCTCCTGCTTTGCAGCCAACGCGCCACATCTACTGCAGATAAGTCTTTTTCCGTTTCGGTTTTTCGTCGTTTTGTTGTGTCGTCCTGATGAAGGGGTAGTGCCCCGAAACATGTAGATTGTCTTCGTCTTTGTCCCTTTCTAGCTTGGTACAGTTCCCTTGTTTTACATTTGACATCAAAGATGATACATGTTTCTATTATCTTTGGTGACATCTGCATCATTTACAGCAACACATCAATGACATAAAATACATCAGTAGCGGTCCCGAAGTATACTACAGCACTGAAAATTGCTTGGCAGTTACAATGGGCCGCACTGTGCAGCTGCAGGTGTGGCCGCACCAGTACAACTGCATTAGTACAATTACAATAAGTCTCACACGAGTACAATTACAATCATTGTCATGCCAGTACTGGGCACCAGTCCAAACCAGCTACAGCTATGACATCAGTACGACTGCAATTACTGGCCCTCCAGTACAGCTGGACTTGATAACAAGAGAAGCACGGGCGTTCACATTTCCACAAGTAATTATTATTCCGGTTGCGCCTTGTTTGTACGTTTCTGGCGTTTTCCTGCTCAATCCGTCAACGTGACGCAGAAAGTAACAGACGGCACACGTTAGAAAACGGTTGTTTCCTCTTGGAAAATAGAGGTTGTCTCCGCCAGCCGCCACTAAAGAGGGAGCCCCAGCATCAGTGGCCGCCCGTCTCCTCCTCCCTTCGGTATTTATCTCTCTCTTTTATGTCGGGTTTCCGGGTCGTCTTCCTGACTGTCCTTTTATGTTCTCTTGCTCTTTGTTCGGTTGCAGGTTGCAGCACTCTTTATCCGTCCGTTCGCATGTGTGCTCGTCTGCACCTAAGTCTTTGTAATGCCTGCGTTTCCTTCATCTGCGGGAATTTTGTTCTTCAGCGTCTTTGCATCGCCCTTCTCTCCTCTGTTGCTCGCTCGTCTGTCCTCCCGTCCTGATATGCACATAGTTTGCGGCTGGACGTTAAGCAACAAATACCCCCCCCCCTCGTCTGTCCTCGCTGGCTTTTCAACTTTTTCGTCATTCTGACGGGCGTCAGAAACTTGATGAATTTTTAATCTCCCAGTGGAATGAAAAATGCACCATCCAGTGAGAAAGGGATTTTCATAAGATTAAATTTTTTTTTAAACTCAGATGTCCACTTTTTTTTTACAGAATACTTCACTTCTCTTGAAAAAAAGGTAACCGAAAAGTCGGGCTGACATTAACCTATAACATTGAAATGTATTCATAACGCACAGAAGCTTCAGCATACAGATAACGAAAGAAAGATATCTACATAGTGATAACAACACACAGATGACTGCGTACGTGTGACTGTCAGTCGCTGACTTTATTCCAGTTTCAGTGGCAGCGAATAGATAAGAAACGTACTCTAATTTAGATGAACATTTTCCTATTAATATCCATTCATTAATAACCTTAATTAAAATCTTTTTCTATTGTTTTATAATATTTATATATCTATAGTTGAAGGATTACAGATTTTCAAACATGAAATAAAGGCGTTAGACCTACTTTTTTTTCATCGTGGTGACGTAAAGCTAACGAGTGAAAAGTGGTGCCCCAATTTCCCCCTCCCTCAGGATGCTGTTTTTTCACGAAGCATTGATCTCCTCATCAAACGGAACATGGACCCGTCCTTGTCCAAGAATTGTTTTTCTCGTTCTTTTATAGCGTAACATCCCGCCGTTGTGGCTTGCATTAGAAAGCTCAGTGTCGCTTTCAATCTGAAAACTTGATTTTCAAAAGGTTTTCCGTCCAAGCCAATAGACGCGACCCTTTCGGTGTTGTCCTGGTGCAGAACTCTCTTCCAGCAGAAACAGGTGGAGGTTCTGTGCACTGTGAAATTACGTCGAACGTTTAGCTGATAGTCTATGCAACCTACGTTGAACGTTTACCTGGACCTCACCTGATTGTATTCGAAAATACAGCTGCTTTACGTTAGACTGCATCGGTGGTCTACACGCCAGTAGGTCTGTGGTTCGCGTCCCAACCGAATCACACGATTTCAAAATTGGCAGTCCAGGAACTGCCCTGCCAGACGCCTGGCACTAGAGGGAACAGTACTAGGACTGGCTGTTCCAATGTCAGTATAATGTGACTGGGTGGGACTGAAGCCTGTGTTGCGGCAGCAGATCCACGTGTGGCAGCGCATTAAACTTTAAGCAATAAAGCACCAAACCAAAAGCCTTTAAGAGAAAGCCTTGTCGTATGAAGTTAGGGGCAGCGCAATATTTCCGCCATTCTAAAACTATTCCTTGAAACTGTATTTGTTACTTCGTATATTTTTTTAACAAAGCAAAATACATAGTAACATGTTTAAGCGCGAACAGTACGCTGCATCTTAGCCTAACCTATAACGTAGCGTGCCCGGTTCATCTGGAAGATCCAGACAGCCGCCCGAATTCTGCGACGTGTTCGATTAACCACAATGTGTCCAGGATCAACTCACGCCCGTACCCCCACCCCACCCCCAGCTTAAATTTGAAAATAAATCCAGGTACCCAACACATTGTCTCTTTCAGACATCAGTCACACCTTTTAGTACTGCAATACACAGCACAAAAGACTTGTTCATTGCTCAAGGTTAAGTCTCCAAAGAAGCCTTACCACCAAGGGAGGAGGAGGGTGAAGGGTGTTGGGGAAGGAAAGGCCAGAGAAGGTGTATGTGATGGGCAAGGCATCTGAACCTTCGACCCTGTGTGTGGGTAGCAATCAAGCGTTGCCACTATACTACAGGCCACCTCTGCTACAGAACGCAGCCCCAGCTGATACAAACATCGATCACGCCAGAGGAACACGGCCAAACCGCGAGGAATAAACAGAAATTGTTTTCTTTAAATACCTTCATCGTGATTGTTAAAAAAATCCGTATGCTTTGCCCTCTGGCATGGTCGCTTAGTCGATGCCATACATGCTTGCCGCCTCCAGTCAACTCACGTCTTACCTTTGGGGAAACATCCTTAGCTGGTTCACACAACATTCGGGTTTCCAGAACTTGTTTCTCTCCCTCATTCTTTTTTGTTTTTGTTTTTTTATAATGTGAGGCTGTTTTGCTATTCCTGGAAGCTCGCCGTTTTTGTATTATACAATGCTCTGTGTTTTCCGAATAGACTTTAATGCTGAGAGCTTAGCTACAGCTTGGACATAAACAACCTTGCGGTAAGAAAGTCTGGTGGGTAATTTTTTTTTCTCACAACGATGAATTTTTTTCCTTTGATAGGTTTTCTACTCGAATCATGCATGGCGCTCGCAATAACAAAACAACATCAAAAAAATGCCAACAAAATATAGACCCACAGTCCTTAAAGTTCTTCTGACGAACAAAAGTATTACGTAACAGAATCGCGTATTGTGTTTGATGATCAGGACCAAAAAAAAAGCCCAACAAAAACTGGAATTATAATTCAACATTCAGTTATTCAGCTTCGAGGTGTAACAACGGGTTTGATTTTCCAGGTATGGCTGTGTGCGTATTTGTTTTTGTTAATCGTTTAAACTTTTTCTTTGACTATTTTGCGTGCTTTTAAAAACTGATTTGTTTAGTGTGATAGATGCTTTAGCAGCTGTTGTAAGGCAGATACACGAATAGCGAGGAATTTCCAGTGCGGAGTACTTCAGGCATGGGAAACCACTGTGCAGGCAGGTTGGGCATGACAGGGCGCGCGTGCGGTTCCTTGCCTGTCGGAGTGCCTGCTGTTTTCCTGTCCGCATTGTGATAGATCTCATTGAGAACGCCATGTTCCAGAACAGGTCAGAGCTGGGGCGTGCACCGACTGGCAAGTGACTTCACAATCAAAACATGGCGAAGGAAATTATGTTTGCGTGCCGGCCTTGTCAGCAGTAAGTGAAGAACGTTGGTCATCGGGAGACGGATCTTCCGCGATACAATGGAAAATTGGATGCTAGGGATAAAAATAAACCATCTTTATAAGAAATGTATGCACATTTCCAATCGTGCTTAGCGGAGAAATGGTCTGTTTAGGAAAGTGACAGCCGCAGTCGGTACTGTAAACGAGAGAGAGAGAGAGAGAGAGAGAGAGAGACTGACTCATACAGAGATTTAAACAAGATTCCATGCAGTAAATGCTGATGATGGACACACGGAGATTGCATTAATTTGCTCATTTCAAATATCTGGTTTATCTGGGATTTGGGCTTTGTTTGTTTTGTTTGTTTGTTTGTTTGTTTGTTTGGGGGGGTCGATAACGTGTCAGTGCTAAAATAAAACAAATCAACTTCTTTCCATGACAACTTTCTCTCCTCCCTCCCGCCACCCCTTACATTTTACACTTTCTTTCGGTCAGTCCAGCTGGATTACACTCCAGGACTGGGTCACATGGAACTTTGTGTCTGTTGTCTACATGTAAATATGCACGGACATGCACAGGGTGATCAGGGCGCTGAATTATTTTCCCCAGCTAGATTAGGGGACGTAAGACTGCCAGCCAACGGAAGCGCTCGGAAAATACCCCGTACGTTACTAATGATGGCTAAATCGACGCGATGCGCGGCTTCTTACAGTGAGCGTGATTCACTGTTGTGCATAGCCCAGTGGTAAAGGCGTAGGTTTAACAGTTGAAAACTATGTGGTTCGATTATCCTACTTTCCTTTTCCTGCTATTTTTTTAAATAAATCTTTTTTCTGGGTGGGGTGAGAATTTTGGTGCTGTCTTGTTTACACTACCGACAAGGCAATGTACTCTGGGCTGTACTAGTGCACTAACTACTGCTGGTACTCCTGACGTACTAGTTCTGTTGCGTAGTACTATCAGTACAGAAGTTCTTGTACAGTAGCAGTCTATTTTGTGTACATATGTATCATTTTGCCGATAGGTTTTACAAACTTTCTGCAGTATTATGACTTCTGGATTCTGTTTGGCCAAATCATTTGTGAGGTGTGAGGTATTTCTCAAGCGCTTCCGTCGGCTAGGGTATGTCCCCTAATCTACTTGGTGGGAAAAAATTGCGAACTGGACCTTATACACAGAGAAAACCGGACCTCATGACCACTTTCTGACCTGAATGGCAGATAACTCTGGTGCCGCCCACCCCTGGTTCCTGGTTCCTACTTGATACTGACTGTCACGTGTTGGGGTCAGGTGGGTCAAGGAGATTGCACCATAGATTCCAGGTGTGATCCATCCTCGACTCTCAGGCCCTAATTAAGGTCTATTATTCCTTGTTCAAGCCGCCATCTAGCCGCTCACGTCATCGCCAGCCCAGGTTCGGTCCCTGTTCACACTTATGACCAGGGGTGCTGGCCCTAGAAACCAGGGGCGAGGTGTTAATTACCCTGGGGCTGCTGGGGTGGGATTAGTGCAGGTGTCAGGCTGACCAGGTGTGCGTTAGTTGTTCAGGGGAAGATTACGTCGCTGGAGGAAGCAGTGACGCGTAGTATTGAGCATCAAGAGCTTTGATGTAGCGATGTAACGAGTTGTAACACATTGTCTTGATGGTAAATACTCGCTGTTTCTATCAACAATACATTCTTCTATTTTGTGTTCACTGTATTACAGTCTTTTGTTGTTCTTTATGGGAGACTGTAGGTGGTGGGGGCTCGGCCATATGATTAAGAAATCATATTGATTTAATGTTAGTAATACAGTGATTGTTCCACCTACGCATATGTCACACTCTTGACGGTGGTCGTGAGAGCGAGCAGAGCAGACGACCCGTCAAGAGCAAAAAGACATCTCCCAAGTTTGTGACACTGACCGTTACTGACGAACTGCTTAGACCGCTAGCAGCTTGTATTCCAGACATGATGCCGAAGCCGTGTGTTTAGGCTGTTAGACACCAGACTGAGATTTTTCTTCAGACAGAATGTTGAGGCTGGCTCTGAAGGGTGCTGGCGACAGACTGTGGCACGAGATGGATCTGCACATTGTGGGTTGCTGGCTGTGGTCTTCAAGAGTTCTTCGCATTGCGGTCTGCACTGCTGACGTCATCGTGTCAAAAATCGCTCTCTGGTACTGGTGGCGGCTGTAAATTTAATTTTGCTATTTCGGGAGCTAGAACCTTTCATGGGGTCTCAAAATAACCTGTTGAAAGTCTGAGGGACGGTGCAAAAATGGAGGCATTTCAAGTTTTATAACTTTAAGCCCAAAGCAAACGTTTCTTACCGGTCACCCTCCCGACCTTACGTTTTGCCCCCAAACCTAACAATTTTCCTCTAAACGAAGCAAACAAACAAACAAAAAGGAGCTATTGTACATCGACCATTCTGCAAGAAGAAAATAAATCAAAACCCTCAGTAAAAAAATAATTAAAAATAATATAAAATAAACAAAATAAAATCTGACCCACCTACCCTATTTTTTGCCCATGTTTCCTAAAACAAAAATTTTCTTTTTGCCCAATAGCATCGTATCTGAAGCGTGATATATATATATACACACACTTGAATGCATACGTAAATTACTGAAGAGATGAGTTGTTCTGTGGGAGACCAATGATGCTGACTGTGAGTTCAAACAAGGTACACAACATTCTGCAGACTCAGCGTGGACTTAAGTGCCTGTCAGTACCAAAAGACTTGTTAAAAAAAAGGGGGAACCTTTCGATTGGGGATGAGTCTCCGTGACAACTGTGATTTCGTGTTTCCCCCCACCCCCACCCCCGCCATCCGTCCTTCCAGCCTACCTCTCCCGAACCATTGTAATGGCATCGATAAGGCACCACGGTCGCTTAGCCACAAAGGCTGTTCAAGTGGCCAGGGAGGCAGCAGGCCAGTCCGTCAGCTGCGCTCACATCTCTGGCGGCAAGCGCGCTCCCCGGCCAGTGCGCGTGTGTGGGGGGGAATTGCTGATGGGGACACAGAAAGGCCGCACGGGCGGTGAGCAAGTTACCTAAGCAGGTCTTTGCTCGCTGCCTCAGAGCAAGGTGTCGTGTGGCCGGGGCTTGCCCAGAGAGTATGTCATCACTTTCTCCTGATGCCAGTTGAACTTTGAAGTTTGCGAAGAAACTTCGAAGTGGCGCGCTGAAGTTTCTGTACAAAACTCCCTGGCGTATAGGGACTGTGATGTGAAGGGATTTCGCGCTAGTCACATTCTGTTGCAGATTGGTGACACTGGCAAACGTAAACTGGTCTGAGATTCCTTTAAAAACTTCTTAACGGCTTCAGAGGAAGTTTTCGCTGTGTATTTTCCAATGGCGTGATGTACCTCAGGTCACCAACGGGTGTCTTGCTTGTGTCTTTTTCTGAAATAAGTCGTGCCTGCAATATAAGTTCCCCAAAGACGCCAAATTTATCTCCGAGCGCCGATGTCAACCCACCTTGTCTGTAGCATAGCCACAAAGCTGACTCAGTTAAGATGCATCATCTTTATGAGATAGGAATCTTCGCGCATGTACATCTGCATCTTTGACACGCGTACGTCACAGCATCATACATCCGTATCAGATCTACAAGCAGAGCTCATAAGGCGCCAGAAATGTTCTGCGTACTTTGAGGCACTTGTCTTCGAACGGTGGGCCACTGGGTAGCCTGTCTGGTCAGACCATCTGGAACTCCGTCTGAAGCATAATAATGTGACAGCACAGCAATGCAGCGTAACAGAGATAAGTGCCCTCTACCCTACGCGCACGAAAGTAAGATCAAACTTCGTTTTTCTTTCTTCCTTCGGCCCCGTCCGCATAGAGAGGCGGTTAGTCTGCATTTGTGAAAGTTTGTACAAATCGGTCTAGACAGGAAACAACACAACCACTGCTGATTACTGGAGCTGCTAGCTGCCAGCCCGTCTAGCTGCTAAATTGAGTGGTCAGCAAGCAGTCAAATGCTGTTTCAGTGCCATTTTCCAGGACACCGACTTTGTGACGGTGTGGCTGCCAAAGCAACGGCGAGCTCCTGAAATATTGTTTTACCTTCGGGCGATTTATTAGCCATTCTTTGGAAACGTTGCTGAGTTTCGCAGAAGTGGGTGTGCAGAACAGTTTGATGGCCACTGTGAGATGAGGTGACGTATCTCGGCATGAGCATGGGCCTGTGACCTATATAAACGTCACAGGTGGATAATCGTAGTCTCCCATCAAACCTTACCGGCTGGTTCAAGGGTTTTTCTCTTTGAGTCGTGTCGTAAAGAAACTGCCGGAGCT
Organism: Lanistes nyassanus; assembly: GCA_004794575.1. Classification (NCBI taxonomy): domain Eukaryota; kingdom Metazoa; phylum Mollusca; class Gastropoda; order Architaenioglossa; family Ampullariidae; genus Lanistes; species Lanistes nyassanus. The sequence goes on along the minus strand of SMGT01008024.1, from coordinate 134,200 downwards.
CCCTTGCTGGTACGTATAAGTAGTTCAGTGACTGCGGGCCTCGTTTTTATTTGTAGTAGGCTCATCAAGAATACGTGTCTCTGGTTTAAAAATATCTTATCCACTGTATTTCTATTTGCATTTCTATCTTCCCTGCTTTGTTCCCGCCTTCTTTTCTTCCTTCTTTCTTTTCTACCTCTCGTCTGTTTTCTTGGTTTTATCTTTTTTCTTTATTTTTTTATTTGCTAGTAATTAAACAACTTTTGTTGCAAAATCGATTTTTTGGTTTCTTTAGATTAGCTTATTGAGAAAAGCACCACGAAGATAAAGAATAAGAGCGTATAGGAAAATGTTATACTGATGGAGCTAGGCAAACATCTTCGTCTGCCCCTGAGCATCATGCCAGGTTGGCATCGCAAAGACTGGCCGGGCAATGTGCAGGCTAGTCATCCTCTTATCACGCCATTGACGTGAGCAAGTGAAATTTCTTTACCAGCCTTCTCTTATGACATCAAAGCAAACCAATTAAGGGCATGTTATCATCATCATCATCAACAACAACAACAACAAAACCCAAAAAAACTGTTAACAGAACATTAATAGGCGGTTTGATGTACAGAAAGGACCATCTTTTTGAGGACTAGACATCAATGTTGCCCAATTTCACTCACAGCTAAATTTAGCCCGGGATCAAGTACAATTTCCGAAGCATGTCCATGCGAGCCAGTAAAAAGCTACGATTAAAGAAATCTTCAGTGTAGAAAGTGTTGTCTGACATATAGGCCTACCTGTCGTCTTCCGCCAGGTAAAGTGTATGGCAACTTGTCTTACAAGGCAAATGAAAAAAGTCAATGTCAAGTCCTTCTTTATATCTCTTTTTTTTCTCTCCCCTCCCTCATATTTCTTGCTGCTTTTGGATTGTTATTTTTCTTTTCCTCTCCGAGTCTTTTGCCTTTTTTCTCTTTCTGCTGACAAGCATTGTTCTTTGAAATCATGTCCTTTTTTTAAGAACTATAACAGAATTCATGGGCGGCCAGAGGCTAATTTAACGGCATAAAGTGAAAATTTGTTTATCGCCTTTTGCAAAAGATTTATCGATACAAACGGCATTTTAAAGAAAAAGGGTGACAAATTCCTCTCTTCTCAGGGCCTGTATCTGCAAGCGACTGTGAAATCTCATGAGTTCTCGAAATGCAACGAGATGAGGCAGAGTGCGAGATCGGAGTCAATGCTTCAGACTGAATGTGAATGAGTGACGGCTCAGTGAGCGGCCATTGAGGAAGTAAGACGGAACAATAGGACTCAACAGCGACTGCAGACAAGAAACATTTGCATAATTAACGTGCCAGTCTGGGGTCTGTTCACCCCTGATGCGATATCACTGTTACCGAGTGAGATACGTTTTGGCACTAATTCAGAATCAGGTTTTAACTTTCCTAGGTTGATCAACATCTTTTGAACAGGCGACCTGGAGACAATCGTTCATTTACACTTGAAATAAAGGGTTGTGGCTACAAGTCCCATTCTCGATATAGTGAGTTTCGAATTCAAGACTGATGTGGCGTGAACAGTGCGGTGAATAAGAGGAATGATAACGACCATCGTTGGAATTTAAGGCCCCGGTATAAGTCCTATTTAAATATTTTGAATTAAATCCTTTTTTTCTAAATATAACAACTTAAAAACCCAATAAACCACGTTTGCAACAATGGCCTCCGTCAGCACATCCTGTGAGAACAGGCTGAATAACAGCAGGAAGAAATGCTGTATATTGATTTTGCTCATTTTCACCTGTGTCAGCTTCCCTGCTTCACAGTCGGCAAAATTACCAAATGTTGTGTCTGGCTCAGTCATTGCACACGACGCCTATTTGCCTGACCTGACCCCGACTTTGTCAGCAGATTGTAACCAGGTGACGGCAGGTAGAGTCACCACCAGACACGGACACAGCATCCTAAACGTGGCCATTTTTGCCCCGATGAACCCGACCTTTAAGTTCACCATGAACAGGGTCATTCCAGCAGTCATGGCGGCCGAACACCTTGTGTACCGGAAGCAGATGTTACCAGGATACCGCTTCAACTGGTTGCCGGGTGACAGTAAGTGCAACTCACGAGATGCCGCCATCCACGCGTTCAACGCCGTCACTCGCCACAAGATGGCGCTTTTCCTGGGACCGGTGTGTGACTACAGCTTGGCACCAGTCGCTCGTTACTCTCCCTACTGGGACATTCCGGTGATCTCCCCTGGAGGCTTTGCCCACAAGCTGGGGACAGACAAACTACATGGCGCCGAGGGGGCTGAGTACCCGCTTTTGACCCGCATCGGTTATACCTTTAACTCAATGGCCTTGACCCTTCTTGATGTCTTGGGTTACTTCCGGTGGGGGAAGGTCAAGGTGCTATACCGCTCTGAGGCTTACTCGGAGATCGTCCCTGCGTTTTGTTACCTGGTCGCTGGGGCGATGGGACATTACCTGGAACAGGAGCGCAAGCAGGAGTTTGAAGTGTACCGCATCCTTCGTGAGAAACACGACTATGGCAAGGTGTTGCTGGAGCAACTGGCCACGCACTACGCAGGTAAGTTGACCATAGCGGGGGTCGTCATGGCGTCTTTACGGCGTCACTGAGGTTCTCTAGCATTACGCGGTCTGTGCAAGTCTTGTCTGGTTTTCGAAAGTTTTGGTTAGTGTATCCTGTATCCCGCCTTAGCAGTGTTGCTTTCCTCGGAATTCACACTTTTATTTAAATTCTGAGGTGCCCGCTTCCAGGTGAAACGCTGTACCGGTTATAACTTTGACACTGCTGTGACCGTAAAACTAATGTAGGTCTAGTATTTGTTTCCTACACGTTTTATTTTCATCCTAAACCTTCACTGGCATTAGGGACTTCCAAAAGCTACGGTCGCTTTACACGATACCTGTCTGATTACATTCAGCAAATTTGGCTCCTTAGTTTTTGCATGTCTTTGCGTCTGTTTGCCCGAAATCGTGGTTGCTCTATCCTGTCATAATCTTGGCGCTATACGTGTTTACTTTCATCCAGATGAATGCGTGACTGAATATAGTACAGACTAAATAGTTACTTGCTATAACCATCTTACTCGCCTGCCTGCCTGCCTGCCTGTCTGTCTGTCACAACTACTTTTACCTGGGTATTAAAATGAGAAAATTTTGTGAGTGAGAGGTGGTTTATATGAAGCGCTTGAGCCCGGTTTTCTAATGCTTAAAACCTTTTAGTATTGACTGTAAAGAAGATGTTCTGAGATGTAGTTTAATTTCAGTTCAAAAAGATAATATATTTTTTCAGATTTCGCCTGTTTTATTGTTTGGCAAAAATCAGTAAAGTATTCCCACAGATCCCATCATCATCATGACCCACGTTCCTAGATTTCCCCTTCCTGATCCTTGTACAAGTTATCCTGGGCTTGACCCCCAACACACACACACACACACAAACCCTCACACACACACACACACACACTATATCGCCTTCAAGCGGATTCTTATGTTCAGGTACCACACAGGCATAGCTGAATTCTCTTGGTGGCGTGCTAATGTGATTCTCCTCACCAGACTACAGCTTATCAATAGTTTTATCGCCTTAAAAGCTAAAGAAAAGTAGAACCGCCGAGAATGGTAAGCGCCCAGCATATCTGATACATGGGGGATAATCCCACGCATCATGCAGCGTGATACAGCTGCTGAAACGAAAGACTGTTTTCTTTACAATGGATTTTTTTTAAATCGCCGACAGAATTTTCTTCGTGCTTAAAGTTTCTTGCTTTTAAAATTTCATTTTTTTTCTAGCAACGGGACACCAGTTTAAAATCAGATAGTTGGACAATTTGAGTACCTAATTTCTAGTGCGGTATACTAAATATTGTTGCGTGTCCTGGGTGCGTGCATGTTTTGCACTGTTGTTGCGTGTGTGCTCGTGCACGTGTGTCTTGATACGAAAGGCAGAAAGAAAAGAAAAAGCGAGAGATGCAGAGAACGAGAGAGTGAGAGAGACAGAGAGACGGGAGAAACAAAGGGAAGAGAAGATGTTCGGAGGGTGACCGTGTAAAACAGATACATAAGAGGGACTGTCGACGAAAAGGCTACCCAAAGGCTTTCCTCCGTGTTGTTTTATGTAGGGCAAACGACATAAAATATACTTTAGAAGGTCACAAGAAAGGCAGCATCAATTACTCGAGGATGATCATTAAAAACTTCATTATGGACTGGATTTCTCTGAGCCGCTGGGCGTGATTAGGGCATCTTGCACTGTTAGAAACGCCTTGCACATGCTAGCCCACGCAATACCTATATAATGCGTTCAATATGCTCTTGCGTCCTATGGCATCAACAGATATATTAATAAAGGTAATGTATTGCATCGAGAAGAGGACTCTGTCGGGGAATTGCTCTCTCAGTCGTTCTCATTCTCTCTTTCTCTTTCTCCTCCTCCCGTCCTATCTCACACGTACGCACAAACCTATTCTTTTCTTCCATGCGCAAGCTTGCAAGGAATACACGCATCGCAGGCTGGAATGTCTTTCATGAAACCATCAGATCGAAATTCAATAAAACAAATATTGCTGTTGATATGCCTTAGTAAGCATGTCAGACACAAACAAATGTCAAATATCCAAACGCTAAAGTAACAGAATTAAGTATCAGTTTAAAAATCCAGAAACAACTTGTGATAAGTTTTCCAAATGAACAGGGCAATAAGTTCCTTCCAGGAAGTGTCAGAACATACAGCCTTGCCTGTCGAAAACTTGAATGTCTAAATAAGATGTTTTGGGAGGTTCTCTTTCCTTATCCTGTCCCGAAATGCCAGAAACTTTACGTCGCGTGTCATCCTTACTGTGGTAGAAATCCGTGCACCCGATCCTTCATTGCATAGCAATAATTTAATTGAATCTCAAGTCGCTGTCACGGCGGGCGGGTACCTTATCTTATTGGACTTCGACTTTCCAGAATTACTGGTCAAATTTTATGGTGATCTCGTAAAATGTAGATTTAATTTAGCAATCGTCACCAAAACCTTTACTGCTTTAGGTCAGTGGTTTCTAAACCAAAGGATGACGATGCTGTGAAATAATGTGAACAACTAGAGCAATCTTCCGAGGGAAAAGATTCTCATACTTCGACACGTTCGCTCAGTCTCTCACAGGCAAAACACTACTAGCTCAAGAGCCCCCACCCTCGTAAAACACTCAACTGCAGCGAACTGTTATTCAGCATATATTTCAAAACACTAACTGGCTCGACAACATCAAATATCTACAAAGTATTTA
>SMGT01008024.1:116892-127861 GCA_004794575.1 Lanistes nyassanus | reverse complement strand
AGGAGTGACAGGTAATAGCCTAGGGTGACATGTGACAGTCGCAAGGTGACTCTCTCGTAGCATGTAGACAATGTCAAAGCTGTCGGAAAGGGACAGAAGGGACATGGTTCGGAACGAAATGGACAACACGTTCATCCTCAGTCCCATTGACAAAGAAAAAGAGTATAACACTTCCAGACGGATGCACTCGCACGATAGCACACCCCGACAGCAAGTTGACTACGCCAATGTTTATTGCTAAAAATATACTAAGCGATGGCACGGCCGTTCAACTAAATGCTTCTTCTAAACGCTACATCAAATCTTGATAGTCTAGTGGCTTTCTTTGGACCTGTCTCTTCTTTACTTTTAAAATTCGAACGTCGCCTCGAGCGGAGGGGGGGGGGGAGGGTCGTATGCCGGGTACTGGTACTTTCTGGACACCTCCAGGTACAACTCGAGCAGCACCTCCTTCCACCGGCCAGCCTCAATCCGAGCCTGCAGCGTTTCCTTCTGTTTGGGCCATTCCACACACATGTCCACCAGCCAGTTCAGGTGTTCTTGCGCCAACTGTTCAGGCAGCGTTCTGAAGGTCTCCATCTTTTACTTATTTCTTCATTAGAGGCGCACGTGGAAGGCAACTCTGTAGCTCACCCTCCAACTGTGCCCCTCAGTCTTCTGCCTGCTAACTCCTGCCTTGGGCCTTCGATGTCAAATCGTTCTAAGTCCCATAGTCAGGCGCGCATAAGCCTTGCGGCTGGGCGCAGGTTCAAGCAAGCTTTTTTCTTCTGTGTCCTTCTCTCTCTTGGTCTCCAATCTGAATCTTTTGATTCTCGCATGTCCCCCCGTTCTTATTTCCCCCTACTCCAACGCCCTCTACATCACATGGTCTATTCTTGTAAACAGCATCACGAGTTTCCAAGGCCAGAGACTGGACATTACTAATGCATTTGTGATCAGTTGTCGCCATGCTGTCCCTGACTCTTGGACCTGGGAGGTGGGTTGACTACCCCCTTCCCCAGAACGCATTGTTCTCTGGGAGAGCACGAAATTTACTTCCCTGAACTAAGCGAACTACCCTCTGGGTTAAACTGAGTGAACAACGCCAGTCTTACACGCCAAGTCTCAATTTCGTTACAAGAGGAAATGAAAGAACGAAAAGAACAAATCACAGCATGGATGAACACATACTGCGACTTGCCTGACCTCTTTGAAAACTGGTCTTTGATGTGCTTTTACCTCAAGTCATTCCTAGTACTGCAATACTGCCGTCTTAAGTCATTCCCAGTATTGCAATCCTGCCCTCTCAAGTCATTCCCAGTACTGCAATCCTGCCCTCTCAAGTCATTCCCAGTACTGAAATACTGCCATCTTAAGTCATTCCCAGTACTGCAAGCCTGCCCTCTCAAGTCATTCTCATACTACAATACTGCAGTCTCAAGTCTTTCGTGAGCTGTTTTCAATAGGTCTTTGTGGCGATGGTCGGCACGTTCATATTTAGCAAGAGGTGTAGGCGGGAGGTGGAGGATAGGGGAAGGGCAGGCTCTTTCGACAATAAGAGACAGGGTATGAGGTTTCCGCTGGGTTGCGTTTTTGCAGTGAAATTCCAGACACAGAGCCGCCTTTTGACGTAAAGTAGGCGCATTCGAGGATTCTCGTATCGTGGCCTTAGGCCGAGTTCTGTCATCGACCACCAGCCAGGTGACACGACCTCTACTGGTGTCAGAAGTCGCAAGCTCCGTTGGTGTCAGAAGTGAGGAATAAGCCACTTTGATCTGTCTGCAAACATCTCGGAAGTAACGGGTGTTGCGCTGACTTTCAGTCATTGCCGACATTATGAAAAGGGACTAACCCTGATTGTCAGCCCTTGCGTTCAATGTGGGGTTTGCATGGCTCTGACACCGCGTATCCGCCTTTTCGGAGAATCATGGGTGTCACGTGTTGGGGTCTGGTGGGTCAAGGAGATTGCACCATAGATTCCAGGTGTGATCCACCCTCGACTCTCAGGCCCTAATTAAGGTCTATTATTCCTTGTTCAAGCCGCCATCTAGCCGCTCACGTCATCACCAGCCCAGGATTAGTTCCCTGTTTACACTTATGATCGGGGGTACTGGCCCTAGAAGCGAGGGGCAAGGTGTTAATTACCCTGGGGCCGCTGGGGTGGGATTAGTGAAGGTGTCAGCCTGACCAGGTGTGCGTTAGTTGTTCAGGGGAAGATTACGTAGCTGGAGGAAGCAGTGACGCGTAGTATCGAGCATCAAGGGCTTTGATGTAGCCGATGGATGTAAACGACCAGGAAGGGAAGGGGGTAGTCGTGTCCACTTAGGGGCGTGTTCTACTAGTTGACATGGGGTGTGGCTTCTACTGTCTCTGACCTGATTGGTTGATACATGTAACCGCCTTGTTGACCACGTGCGTGTGACTGAAAGATTCTATGGACGAATGTTGAAGATAAAAGCACTGGTTTAGAAAGTCGAATTATCTTCTGCCCAAACCATCCTGCGAGAGGGCATCTTCTACCCAAGTATCCTGTGAGAGGACATCTTCAGCGAAAATCTACAGTGAGGGCATTGTTAGCCTGAACTCCTGTGAAGAAGAGCTGCTGTGGGGAGACGTACGTGTCTTGTGGTACAAGTCTGCTGAAGGCTGAAGGATTCAGCTGCAGAATTGAGGTGTCTCGTTCTGCTAGACGTGTGGAAGTCTAGCAGCGACAGCACGTGGCGGAGTAGACCAGTTGCATAGCGCAAGGGACTCTGCGAGGTTGGGTGATACCTTCAGACTGGCGTGAGACTCTAGCTGCACGTGTTCCTCTGCAGTGGGTAACCTCGACGCTGACCGGGCGGGAGAGGACTGCAGAACGTAAAGGAGGGAGACCGAAGACCGCGGAGGTCCAGCCTTACAAAGAGGCTGTCTGAAACCGAGCTCAAGGGGCTGTGTGTCAGCCTTTGGAAAACGTCATATCCTCTGTGGCGTGTGTGATCGTCAGCATCGAAGTCTGCTGTTACGTGGAGGTGTTCAAGAGGTCTTCAGGGTATCTACTGGAATATATCCAAGGAAGGAGCGCTCCAGCGTACAGACTGTCGTGCGGACTGTAAGAAGCATTCGGGAACGAGTGTTGTGTTCTGTGAGTGTTGTGTATCACGTGGTCAGTCTTTTTCTCGTATGCAAAGGCGAGATTAAGGTACGTGGTTTTGTCATTATGTTTAATGGCGAGGCGGGTGATGTAGGTAATTGGTATTAGATGTTATTGTAGACCTAGCTCAAACAGAAGGAAATTGCGGGACCCCTAGAGTTGTAACGAGTTGTAACACATTGTCTTGATTGTAAATACTCGCTGTTTCTATCAACAATACATTCTTCTATTTTGTGTTCACTGTATTACAGTCTTTTGTTGTCTTTATGGGAGACTGTAGGTGGTGGGGGCTCGGCCATATGATTAAGAAATCATATTGATTTAATGTTAGTAATACAGTGATGGTTCAACCTACGCATATGTCACACTCTTGACGGTGGTCGTGAGAGCGAGCAGAGCAGACGACCCGTCAAGAGCAAAAAGGAATCTCCCAAGTTTGTGACAATGGGTGTGTGCGACCTTGACCCTAATTACCGTGTCAAAATTTCCACTTTGGGAATCAACTCAGATTTTAGTGTAATGTTGTTAGAACGCTTTAGTACGGAAAGAAATCGTCAAGCCTGTTGTGCCCCCGCATTGCGTGCCAATCTGTTGAGTGCCCCATGTTGCGTGACAACCTACTTGTTCCATCAAAAACACACCTACGCACCCGCATGTGTTCGTGCACACACACACACACACACACAAAACAGCCACAAGTGCACACGCGCACGCACATAGGCACACTCGATCTTGCACTTCCTCTTGTGCCCTCTATGCTTGGATTTATGGAAGTCTCAGAACTTTAACTTTTGCTGTACATCGCTTAATTTGTCTTGTGACTTTAAAACCTGAGTTTTCCTCCAAAGTTTTTTTTTAATTACCTGTGACCTTCTGCTGACACTGTTCTGTCTCGCTTCTAACTCACCACCACTGCACGAGAGATCGATTTGACGCACGTCATTTCCTTTCTTTTCTTTCTTTTGGTTATCGAAACTCCTTGCTACTCTCCCAGAAACGACCTACACGCACACTTGCATACACAAATACAAACCTCCCCCACTGTACAACACACTAAAATATATTGCTACATCTACAAAACACACGCGCGCGTGTATGCACACGATAGATTGAACATACTTTAGCTGAAAGATACGTATGAACATGTATTTTTTTATTCGCTATTTTGTCCGGAGACAAATCGTTAAACTTTCTTCGCAACTTCTTTATGACCTCTTATCTTTTCCTCTTCCTTCTTTCCGACACAGACACAAAAACAGCACGCGAATTATCTGGAAAAGTCAACTGCACCTTTGTTCACATTAATCACGCCAGTACTTTTTAAATAAACTTTAAGCGGCAGTAAAACTCTCGCACAGGTAGTCTAGAACGGTTGTACATTTAAGTACTTAAGACACGGTGACAAGTAGTTTCTTCACAGCAGTATGCGCTGCCAACATCTTGCTTACACCTTAAGAGGTTACAAACGTATTATTTTTTGTTGTTGTTGCAAATGCCTTGACTAGATTCTTTTGACTTCTGTCAGTCTACTTTTTTGCGCCGTGTAAATCCCGTATAACAAAACATCGGTTCAGAGTCCAAGGCTAGCCGACAATTGAGGCTCCTGTACTCTCACAACAATACTATTAATATTAATTAAACTTATCTCTCTCTTCCAAGCTCCCCCCCATCAACAATTATTCATTTGTTCGTTCGTTCGTTCGTTCGTTCGTTCGTTCGTTCGTTCCCCCTTGGTATGCATGTTTTGCGTAGGTGCGCATTTACATGTATATATCCGTGAGTGCATGTGTGTAGAGAGAGAGAAAAAAATAGCAAAAAAGCAGAGAGCGAGAGAGAAGAAAAGGATAACTACGTCTGTAGGTAAGTGAGAGTGTTTCTCAAGATACATTTTATTTTATTTTTAAGTTAAAATATTGTGAAATTAGAAAAACCGTACAAGAAAGGTTTTGAATGCTTTGAACGGACGAGTAGAATGAACTCTATAAAACGGCAAGGGACGTTATAAAGGAACCAGGTATATAACTTCCTTACCAGAATACTGCATTTGAAGTCCAAGATTCCATCAGGAAATAAAAAGATCGCTTCTTTGAAAGTTTTTTTTGTCTGACAGTACTAAAGTCTTCGTTGGAAATGGATCGATCTTAGACTGAAATCTGCTGAATGCGAGGGAGGAAGTTAGCTTTTTATGCCGTGTCATTAAATGTGCATTGTTGTGGGAAGAGCATGCATTGCATTGCCTCCTCTTCGTCTTGTCCAAAAGCAATGTTGCCAGTCAGTCGGCTGGACAGCGTGTCTGCAATGATGTATGTCCCCTGGATGACAATTTACTCCAAATCAGCACCATGCAATGGACCGAGGGTGTAGATAATGAACATGCGACAAAACTTTCACACAAAGCAGCTTGTCGCATTCTCTGTAACCATTTCAAAATGTGTGCGATGAGTTTTGGAGAAAGAGAACATTTCCCCAGCAAAGAGATTGTTTAAACCTGAAGGTTTACTGTTACAAAATAGCAAGAGTGGTTGTTTGTTGCTCTCTGCAAACGAGGTGCATATCAGGACGGTGTTGCTTAGACAAGTTTACTTCCTGCCACACGTGGGACTGTTGTCGTAACATAGACTTCAAACCCACCCAGTCACATTATACTGACACCGGGACAACCAGCCCTAGGACTGTTCCCTATAGTGCCAGGCGTCTGGCAGCTGCTAGATTGTCAGAAAGCGACCTACGACCTCCCGCCTCGGAAACAGACTCCTTAACCGCTAGACCACCGAGGCGGTGGAATATTTGAACAATACTGCTAAAAGCAACATAATAAAAATGGGAGTTCTGCTGAATACATTAATTTCTTCGTTTTTCTTTTGCCTCCCGTCTTCAGTTTAGGCAGCCGCTGAGAACTTTCTTTCATCAAATTGCTACTTCTAAGATTACTTATAAAATAGGGAAGTTGAGATAAAGGTGATCCTTGTGTGTTACCCAGAAGACTACTCGCTGTGAATAGCATTTCCTGTTCTGTTCGGAATGGCCACTGAGGCGAGAACAGGATCACATCTCGCTGCCGAAACACGCACTACCGAAAAACCTGCAATGGTCGACTTCAAAATGAAACCAAGGTTCTAAGCAGTTAGAAAATGCTTCTGCCGTTTTCTGAACTGGTGCTGGCGCCCTCCGCTCTGACATGCTAATATGCGAATCTAACAAGATGACTTGGGGGAGGACGTTAAGAAAGTTTGGTGACCTGTCTAATTTTCTGTTCTCCCTTCTTTCTCCTGAAAGTTTATTCCTCTTTTTCTTTCTTGCATTGAATTAGCGCCACATTGCTTTGATTTGCCTTCATTCTTGTCTTTTTTTTGGATAATTCTTCATCCACATTGATTTCTTCCTTTGTTCGGGGTTATTAATACCCACAATCCTCTTTCGCTTTTTCTTCGAATTTGCTTTTTTTTCTACTGATTGCAGATCGAGGCTAGCGATTTTTTAGTGTATGGAAGGGGAAAGACAAATATATTTGCAGTGAGTTATCTACCATCTATCGTCTCTCGACGACTAAACGGACTAGTGATGGTGAAGGTGATGACCAGGATGGCAAGAAGATGGCTTGTCGTCATTGTAGGTGTGCAGACGCCATTGTATATTGCAGCGTTGCCAAGCTTGCCAAATAAAACGTTTAGCATATCTATAGTCTTGAAATTCCTCTCGAGGAACATATTTTCACCATTTTGAATAGCCACAGGGTTAGATTCCAGTAGATTGTCCAATGCGAGATCATTTTTGGCGTCGCTTCTGTAATAGGAGTTGATAAGAACACAGTTTGAACGCAGTAAGTTTTCCCGCAAATCCCATATTTAACACAAAAAGAGAAGTGATTGACTTTACAAAAGAACTAATCATTAAATGGGACAGCAGAACACAATTTATTCCCCCACGAACTGGCGTGTTATTTCTGTAAACCACCTTTTGTCCGTTGATTATGTTGTTTATCTTATTTCTCGTTGTTTGTGTTTAGTTTTTCGTGTGTTTACTTTTTGTTCTTGTCCTGACGAAGGGGCAATGCCCCGAAACGTCGCCTGTCTGTGTTTTGTCCTTTTACTTGGTTCAGATTAACTGTTTTTCTATCGTTTACACACCAAGTAGCAGTCATTCGTTCTAATATTTATTTTATTTAAATATTCATACTTACGGTATGTTTATACAGACACATACACGCACATGTTCGCGTATGCATTGTCATTACAACTTCAGAAAACCTGCGAAATATTCTTAAATACGATGCCTGAAACCACGTTGTTATGTGTTCCCAGCCAATGTCCTTGTAAAACAGGACAGATGGCCCCAATGATGTCAATGATAACGGCAACAGAAGGAAAGATGGCAGGGTGTGTCGGTGCTGGGCACGCGCTAGCGCTAAACACGCGGGGTCACCACGGCTCGTGATTGAGGTTTTGGTCGATACAACATCAGATGACTTGCCAAACCGCCATCCTAACCAGACGAGAAATATAGCATGGCGAAACTCCCCGACAACGCGACAGTTTTGTTTGCCGTGAAAGCCACCTGTCCCGTGAATCTCACGCCCGGTCCGTATTGCTCCCGCATTCCTAACACGAACCCATTCCATCGTTCTCACACCCTGTTTACCTGTCCACTTCTTCCACCCACTCTCCCAACCATACTCTTGTCACCTTGTCGACCAAAATCAAAGGAGTGCTGTGTAGCCCAGTGGGAAAGCTTGGCCAATCAGCAGCCAGTATACAGAACGTGCGGCAGGAGATTGGGGTACTTCTCTGGAACGGCACGAACTTTAGCACGATGGGTTTCGAAATGTTTGGAATACACGCACCTCTATGCGTTCAGTCTTTTTACCAACAATTCCGCGTTATAGCTGATTCTTTCTCTACTATCTGGATCCTATCTTGAAATCTTTCTGATTCTACAGAAACATGTAGTTTCTCCTAAAAGCATTACCAAGCTTCGTCATTCTCTGTGTAGAGTCCACAAAGATAGATACCTTCATATTACGTTTGACTATGTGCAGACAATGAAGACAGATGGTTCACCACCATTTTACCGCTGACAGAAGGTAGATGAAGATATTCCTAGGCCTAGTCTGAAAGACTTCGTGACTTGAAAAAATATCTATACCCGTGTCTCTGCATCTTGAAAAACTGGCCAGACAGTTGGAATTAGTTTCTGTCAGCAGCACAGCAAGACAGAATGAAAAAACTTGAATCTATTTTCTTGTTGATGCTGAAAATATACATACAAGAAGCATAACCTTCGGGTAGCTCCACTTTCTTCATGTAAATGTGACGTGTGCGCGCCGTCTTTTGTGTCTGCAGAAATGGAAGAATTCGTCAGCAAATGACTTCAGCCTAGAAGCACAGCCGCCTACCTATGGAACACACGAATCTCCGAACTGTTATAAATGTCAAGAGATTTGAGTGGATTGTGAGATGCATGTTTTTCGGATCATCCTTTCACTGCAAAATGTAATGACCACACTAAAGTGAGAGATTGGTGTAGGTTGTTGTTTAACCTCCCGCCACAAACGAAGTGGATATCGGGATCACGTTGCTCAGACAAACTTATGTGCTGCCACACCACAACTGTTGTCGCAACACAGCCTTCAGTCCCACCCAGTCTAATTATATTGACACCGGGCCAGCCAGCCCTAGTACTGTTCCCTATAGTGCCAGCATCTGACGGCAGCTACTAGACTGCCAATTTTTAAGTCTTAGGCGTGACCCGGCCGGGGTGCGAACCACCACCGCTCGACGTCCGGCCTCGGAAAGCGGACGCCTTAACCACTAGGCCACCGAGGCGGTCAAAGTGAGGGGTGAAATGCCACGGGGTGAGGTGGGGAAGGGTGAGGAGCTTATGATGCGTGGGAACTGGGTGGAAGAAGCGAAAGTGTGTGGCATACAGCTAGTTCTCTCAACAGAGGAATATCTGGGGTAGGAAGGGAGTGTTCTCGTCCAAAACTGACTGTAATGGGGGATTTTAATTTTACTCCAAGTAAGAACAGGACATCCCTTGCGCCTTTTCCCTCAACGCGTCGATGAAGCAACATGACACTTGTATGACAAACTGTCATACCACGCCGAATTGGCCATCCCTGTGACCGCACGTGCACACACACACACACGTGGGTACGGTGGAGAGGTGTGTGATATGAAGAAATACGAAATGTGAAATATGAAGCGAGATATTCTTTTTCCCCTTTCTGAGAAAAAAGTATTTTTGACCGAATTCTTAATTTCCCAACTCTTTTTCTGTTCGAAGCGATTGCAACAATCATGACCCGCTAAAAAATAAACAAATTAGAGCTGACTTTTCGATTATCATCAAAGTTTTTGTTCAGCGACATTTGTCAGGGGATGCTGCAATACGTTATCATGACGTGACTCTGACGCTTGACAGGTCGATAAGGACACGCGCAATGGTGGGGGTGGGGGAGGGGGAGGGGGCGTTTGCCAGACGTTCACTGGACGTGACGTGCACACAGGCGCTGCCTCGCACCTCATCGGTTAGGAGGCTAGGTCATGTCCACCTTGGCGCCTTCCCAGCTGCGGGTCTGCAGTGGATTGTTCTTTTCTTTTCTTTTGGTCGGGATTTAACGTTTGCCCATGAAAAAGCTCAGCTTTTGTAGAAGTCTATAAAACAAGCGATAGACGAATGGGCAATGAAGTCAGCGGACATTTAATGCAAGCAGCGTGTGAGCACGAGAGGTCTAATGCTTGAGAGGAGGATGCGAAATTTGCAAGTAGTTTGAAGGGGCTGATGTGTCCGCGCGCGTGATGTGTCCGGAAGGGGAGGGGGGAGGAATCTTCACCAGAGACTTTGCAAGGTCTTCAATCTAGTACATCTTAACTCCATCTACACAGCTCTTGTGATTTTTTTCCCCTTGTGCAAGCCCCGAAAGCAAAAAACCCAGATACGCATCAATGGGTGAACTTTAGCAACATATAGTTCCCGTTCCTAGCTTGGTCCCAGTGTAAGATTGAGAGAAACTCCTATGGTACGATATACCTGCTGACAGCCGGGAGCCACCGCAGGGCGACAGAGCTGCAGCTCAGTGCTCAGGCGAAGCAGTCACCTTACTTCAGTTTCTCAATCAATCTTTATGGTCGAACTGCTTGATGCCGCCCGAATATCGAGCCGTAGGTTCGAAGGCGTGTGTGTGTGTGTGTGCGACGTGCATTTTGCCCCCTCCCTCCCCAAATGATCCGTGCCTCACTCAAGGGTGTGTGACATAGGGTTTTATCTCTTCGCTGCACAGGTAAATGCAAATAAAATACTCTGTTAGTTCCACGCGTAACGCGGCAAATAAGTACTCTGGGTGAAGACCCTTACAACTGCTTTTATGACCGAAGTGTGGATGTATCCAAGGTAATGTGCATTCGGGTTTGCGCTTCCGGTCATAAAACCCGTAAAGCCCTTTCACCCTGGTTTATCATACTTGAAACTTTACGCGTGAAGAGGCGACACTCAAATGTTCGTGCAATTCTGCCATGGTTCTCAGCCCTAGCTCCATTTCGCGGCACAGGCCGTGAGAAATGCAACCGGTCTTCGTGCTTTTGACCAACTGTATATTAAGTACTGAAGCGTAACTGTTGCCTACTAAAATTGCAAACTTCAATGCTGGTATCTGAGGGATGTCACTTTGTCTGAACAGCAGCAGAAAACTTATTCTAACAATCAATAATTATACATGCCGTGTCAAGGTTAAGCTATGCATTTGTCATCGATATAAGCGCAGGTGCAAAAAGTAGGCTGGGAGTAGGAGGGGGGGGGAATGACAGTCACGGTACTTTCAAGATAAAGTGGGAGATGTCTGCTATCTCTGCCTCCCCCCCC
>SMGT01008024.1:88184-116875 GCA_004794575.1 Lanistes nyassanus | reverse complement strand
CCCCCCCCATTATGTACCCCTTTCAAGACGTGCAGAAATTTCTAGGTAACAGGACTGTGCTGAAACATAAAAGTTATCAATTCTAAACGTCACTGCCAGTCATTTGCTTCATTCTCTCTCCCTCCTCCTCCCCCCCCCCCCCCCCCCTCCCCCCCCCCCCCCCCCCCCCCCCCCCCCCTTTCCCCCCCCCCCCCCCCCCACCGGGCGCTGTCGGGGCTTCATTAATTTGCCTCAACAAGTTTCTAACCCGCCGCTGGGGATTCGCTGTTCTTCTGGCGGCCTTTTCATCGGTTTGCTACAGTATAGATGCGCCGCCGTCTGTGGAGCTCTCTGATAATGGAAAGCAGGAATGCGCCATCGGGCTCAAACCCCAAGTCTTCGCCGCCAGCGGCTGCCCAACGGTCGGTGACGTTGACAGTTGCAACTCAGAGTGTCTGCAGACTGACCCTGGGCTCGTTGAGTCATTACTAGTCTTATTGTGAAAGGGTCGCTGGTACTGTATTATTACTAGTCTTATTGTGAAAGTGTCGTGATACTGTATTATTACTAGTCTTATTGTGAAAGGGTCGCTGGCACTGTATTATTACTAGTCTTATTGTGAAAGTGTCGTGATACTGTATTATTACTAGTCTTATTGTGAAAGGGTCGCTGGCACTGTATTATTACTACTAGTCTTATTGTGAAAGGGTCGCTGGTACTGTATTATTACTAGTCTTATTGTGAAAGTGTCGTGATACTGTATTATTACTAGTCTTATTGTGAAAGGGTCGCTGATACTGTATTATTACTAGTCTTATTGTGAAAGGGTCGCTGGTCCTGTATTATTACTGGTCTTATTGTGAGAGAGTGGGTGGGATTGTATTATTACTGGCCTTATTGTGAGAGAGGCTGGCACTGTCATTACTCAATGTGAAAGAGTGGTTTGAACTGTGCCATCACTCGTCTTAATTTGAAAGCAGTTGGCACTGTGTCAATAATCCTTTTATTGTGAAAGAGGGGATGGGCTATTGCATTTCCTCGCAGAGGAGGAAGCTTTGAAGATGCAGGCGCTCTGTGTGCTAACAGATGACTTAGCAAGCAGTCAACAAAAATCAGTATGGCTTCCAAAAGGTGGGAGGGAGTGGGTGGGTGGGGGAAAGATACACGGAAACATCGTAGGAATGACAAACATCCACACACGTCCGCACAGAAGCGTATAACAGCCGGAAACACTTGAACCGTGAGACGCACGGAGTTCCACAAACGCGGGCACGAGGGTTTGACCTTTGATACAGAAACGAGAGAGAGAGAGAGAGAAAACCCACAGGACTCATACGCCCCATGGAACTTTTTACCTACGGAAAGGCGTTATTTGGTCGTTTAAGATCATGTTGTCTACGAAGGCAAGTTCGTGTCGGAGGCAAGAGAAGAATAGATGTTTGCTGTGTGTGCGGGGAGTGGGTGGGGGGGGGCGGGGAAGTGCATGAGTTCTGACTCAAAATAGTTCTCCCGACTTTCCTGTTGCACGTTCATTTTATTTATTGTGACACTTCAAGTTCGGCTGCGCCTTATCGCTTGTATCGTCCTTCAAGCGGTCAGTACTTTGACTACAACGAGTCTGTCTGTGACGTCGAACTTCCTAAGGCTTGGGACTGTGCTGTCTGCGACATGAGACCACGAAAGCCCTTTATGCCCATTTTGTCTGCGAGGCCAGACCTGTTCTGTCGTCTTGCCCCCACACAGACCTGGTGCTGAGTACTAGACGATACCCCCTCACGTGCGGGCTGGTTAGACGAACATCCGAACAGTCTGTCTCAGTGCCGAGGAGTCTCACTGTCTTGTCATGCGACTAGAAGGCTGAGATCACGTGGTATTGATGGGCCTGTTTTGTTCCAAGTGGATTATCAGGTGGCTGAAGTTGTCTATGTCTATTGTGTCCTGTCTCATCACCATCTCCTAGGTGTCTTACATCAGTTCTTGTAGCCACCAAGGCACTGTTCAATCTTACCAATGGGTAGTCCTTCAGGATTCGCAGACACACCTTTACATATGATCCTAATTACGTATGTCTACCGATCAACTATCTCATTCAAGGCACGAGCTAGTCAATCTTTGGTGTCATAAAGCGCAGAGCTGAGAACTACGACAATACAATACAATACAATACAGTACAGTACAATACAATACAATACAACACAATACAGTACAGTACAATACAATACAGTACAATAAATACGATACAATAAATACGATACAATACAACGCAATACAATACAACGCAATGTAATTCAACACAATACAATACGACGCAATGCAATACAATGCAATACAACGCAATACCATGCAATACAATGCAACGCAATACAATACAATACAACGCAATACAATACAATATACTACAATGCAATACAAAACAATACAATACAACGCAATACAATACAACGCAATGCAATACAATGCAATACAACGCAATACAATACAACGCAACGCAATACAATACAATACAATACAATACAACGCAATACAATACAATGCAGTGCAATGCAAAACAATACAACGCAATACAATACAATACAACGCAATACAATCCAATATACTACAATGCAATACAATACAATGCAATACAATACAACGCAATACAATACAATGCAGTGCAATGCAATACAATACAACGCAATACAATACAATACAACGCAATACAATACAATATACTACAATGCAATACAACACAATACAATACAACGCAATGCAATACAATGCAATTCAATACAACGCATTACAATGCAATGCAATACAATACAAAAAAATGCAACTTTACTTGCCCAAAAGACAAAATTCACTTGAGCTTCAGTAGAGGAAATTCTCTAATACTTAACATGCCTACACACCACATACCATCTCAGCTTTGTTGCCAATAACATGCATGACTTTCCTGCATCAATACGTCGATGTACCATGCTCGTGGAGTATTCTGACTTGCAAACACGTACCGATGAAGTATAATTTGGATAAGGGTCTTTTTTATTATTCCCTCATACAGCAGTCCACGGTTAGAGAGGCGGAGGAATTTTTGACAACAGAGATAACAGCAATTTCTCGCACTTGTGAGATCGGCAGCAAGCCAGGGTCCACAGTCAGTATACTCTGCCCGCGATAAAGACGCTGGATAAAACCACAGGAAAAACGCTGACTGTGGGACACGTTTACGTCAGCAAAATTCAGCTCTGTCAGCAAGGAATGCTGCTAGCGCCAACCGTGAGTTGTCGACTGTTGTCCTGCAGTTAACCACGGCCTGAGCAGAAGGTGGGGTTGCTGTAAGCTGTCCAGTCTATGGCTTATCCCGCCAGAGCTAGAGAAGTCAACACGTGGAGCATGGGAATATAAAGGAAATATGAGAATGACAAACGGTCAGTTAGATGTGCAGGCTAGCGTTCACAGAAGGCTGTAACCTCAAAGTGCCTTGTTGCTGCAGTTTGCGTCATTTCGGCAAAGAGATGCGACAGTTTGCTTCCGTTGCTGTAGATATTTTCTGTTCTGTGTTGGATGGCTCTCATATTAATTTGTAATGATGCATAATTGAATCCAGTCTGAAGTGACCGTGGAACGTAACCACGCGTGCCTGGAGCCTCGGGTTGATAGAGAAATGTACAAAGTGACCTCACAGTCCCAGGTGACACCTTTCAAGTTGTGCGGGTTCGACGTACACCTGTAGGGGAATACTGCATGTTATAACATGTATGGGGTACAATCCTTTTGTGCACGAAAACGAAAAATGTAAGGAAACTTTAAATTGTCGGGGGTGGGGGGAACCCACTAGTTGACTGTAAGTCGTCGATGCTTTTAGCAGACGTTTCGGGTTTGTGAAAATTCTGCCACAGGGCTGGTTTGTCTGAGCGCTTGTATCTTCTGTTTATACGTAAAGGTTTACACAAATACACAGCGCCAATGGGCCTCACAACCATTCTCTTGTGACTGGAAGTGCAGATATGAGCGCTCATGCAACGCACCCTAAGATCTGGTCCAGTGTCATATTAGCGAAATAATATCAATGCGCATGCTCTAGCGAAGGTATTTCAGTACTTCCGGCCTCCATCGGAGGAGAACCCACACTGAAACTTCCAAGATTCCCAGAAATGTGCCTCCTACAAAGAACAACAACAACAAAAACCAGAAGACCGTCAACGGACATGAAAATTTTTTTAAATTGAGAATCCGATCTTCCAAAGTGGGAAATATGTAGAATACATAAAGTCATCGACAATGGGGCAAGATTATTCTTTCCACCCCAACGGAGAAAAAAATATCGAAGTTTCGGCATCAGGTGTTTTTACGATCCGATGAGCCCTTTTCGCACTAAAAGCCACAAGGACAATGTGCCGCGAATGGATGTGATGATTAATGGACGAATATTTCCAGCCCGCTCGACGAAAAAAAAAAAAAAAAGAAAGAAAAAGAAAAACTCACCACGGCAGCTGCAGCTGGAGTTATGTTCCTCCGCTTCATTCCACCCACCAGTGCCGGTCACCTCACTGATTTGGTGACAAAGATAGTTTGAGACTCTAAAGCATCTAAGGTGCTTTTCTTTGAAGTTTTACATCGTTCTGTTAAGACTTTTAATTTCGTGCT
This sequence comes from Lanistes nyassanus, assembly GCA_004794575.1. Taxonomy (NCBI): domain Eukaryota; kingdom Metazoa; phylum Mollusca; class Gastropoda; order Architaenioglossa; family Ampullariidae; genus Lanistes; species Lanistes nyassanus. Next base: position 112,270 of record SMGT01008024.1, on the reverse strand, counting down.
CTTTCTGATAATATCACAGGATCAATAAACACAGAGGTAAAGCTTGTGAAAGTTTGATCTAGGACACAAACAAACAATCACGATGTTGTTTCGCATGCCATGTGTATTACAGTGTGCATGCGGAGGACATTAGGATATCTGCAACCACTGACTGCTTACTCCCCTTTGTTTCGCATCTCATTTCACCATGTAAAAGCGCAGAACTACTGGAACCAATCAAATGACGAGCTCTATTTAGGATGTGTAACAAGCGGAGCTAATCAAATGCCGAGCTATATTTCGAAGGTCTTTCCAGGGGCGGGGGGGAAGGGAGGGAGAGGGGGATTTAGGGGAAGGGGAAGGGGTGGGGTTAGGGTGGGGGCTAGTAGTAGGGGATAGGTGGGGGTTGGGGAGGGGTGGGATGGGGTATAGGCAGTAAAGATCTTCCAGGAAACTGCAAGGTTTTCAGTGGTGACCCTACGAGATTAGCATATTTTACGTGATACTGTATTTTGATTGGCTCCATTTAATCTGCGCTTTTTCATGCTCGTCATTTGTATTACAGTGTGCATGGGGAGGACAGTAGGATATCTGCAACCACTGACTGCTTACTCCCCTTTGTTTCGCATGTCATTTGTATTACAGTGTGCATGGGGAGGACAGTAGGATATCTGCAACCACTGGCTGCTTACTTCCCTTTTTGTGCATCATTTGTCCTATTTCTCCTCAAGGCTTTTCATGCAAACAAACCAAAAGGTCCGTCGTTGTGAAAGTTCCTACAAGCAACGCGTGTATTTATTGTTTTAAGCGTTGCGACGAGACTATTTGATTCTGTTAGGGTACACACCGTTTTGAAAGGGCAACTTCAGCTGTTTGGAAGTGCTGTTTGGTCAGGCGTAAGATGTCAGCCTGCACCGTCTGTCTAAACAGTGCGACTTGGCACTGTTATCTTTCTGGTACTGTTTTCACACAACACTGAGCTCGACTCACTGCCGTTCTCTCCTCCATCTCTGCCTCTTCCTCTTTCCGTTCTTTGTCTTGCTCCTCTAGACCTCCGCACTTTTTCCCCAGTCTTCGCGTTTTGTGTATGCGCGCGTGCGTGAGCGTGTTAAATATCAACACCGGCTTGCATGTGCCCGCGCTACCACGTGATCGCTTTGACCTAGACTGGACTGCATTTTGCCTCTGTTTACTCGCTTCTCTTCAAAATAAATCACATCCACCCTCCGTCACGTGCGGCATAGTTACGTGCACAGCGTGTGATGAAGTGCACGATGCCAAGGTAGGACCGTGTCTCACATTTTATCACCAGGTTTCCATGGCGACCTAGCCCTGCAACACAGCCCCTGAGACACTGCTGGTGGAGGTTTGAGACCGAAAAACGAGAAGATAATTTTAAAATTATGTTTTTCACAAACCATTTTCTTGTAAAAAAAAATTTGCTGATCATCACCGTCGCCATGCGCTTCTTTGACATCAGTGCCATGGTTCCCTTTCTTGCTCACTTCCACGTGTGTCTGGGATCCTTAAGTTTTCCTGGTTTCAAACCAAAGAAAGCTTTGATTGAATACTCCAGCATTTACACGCTGCACAGCAGTCACCTTGATCCATCGGGTGAAATCGTTTGAACCTTTGTTCTGACGTTGGGGATAATGTCTGGCAGGGTTTCAAGGTTTCAAGGTTTCGAAAAATAGAAAGCCATTCTATCCGCCCAAAATCTTTTGCAGGATCGATTCCAGGCTGGTTCAAGACTTGAAAAGCCTTTCAAGGCGTTTCAAAGTACCAACTTTGAAGAGTGTAAACCGGCCCTAAGTGAAGATCATCAAAACAGCAAGCTGCTGCTCATTCACTGATAGGTTTGCCCCAGCTTGTCGTGTTTGCTCGTTCATAGTAGAAACATCTCCAAGGGTAATGAAGACGAGCCTAATTATGCATGTAATCAGGTGCTTCTAATTACTGCTGTAACCGAGAAGCGCGTAATGAACTGAGGCGTGATTAATGAGCCCAAGCTAGGGCAACAGTGCGAGTTCGATCCAGATGATCGCGCAATCGGCTGCAGCTGCTGTGCATGAGTGAGGCAAGACCACAGTGGCTTCGGAAATCGAACGCATGGACAGAGACGACAGTCAGGGGTGGACGGCGAGGCGGGGTGAGCTAGCAGGAAGGTCCGGGACAGGGCATCGCGCGCTAGTAAAACCTGAGTCGATCACGCCACGAGTTCTTCTAGCGATCGTTAACCTCTGACCCTGGCCGTCATAACATTGACACTCTCTTCAACGCGTGTTTTTGCTACTCTGCTTGTCTTCCACTGTGCGAGATTGATATCTAAATAAGCTAGGAATTCGAATTTTCCCAATTCTTACGAGTAGTCGGCATGGCCCAGTTCGTAGGGCCATTTCTAAAGATCTACTTTTAAAATGAAACACCAACAATACGGAAGCTCCCTTCTTGACTCATTTGCATGCTAGACTTCAATTCCTGCTGACTGCACGAGTATCACTGCAGAAAGATTGGACGTGGATGAAGGTAGACAGTTATCTTTACTTTTGTGTTGTCCTTCCTCTCACCAACCCTCACTTCATACTACATTTTAGCTCTACCTTATTATGTTCTTGATGTTAGGATTGTACTCGTTAATTATGGGAAATCTTTGTACCACACATATGGCGAATAAAACAACGAAACGGAGAGGATTTTGTTTATAGACAGAGATCTAATTTACTCTTTAGACTTACAATGAAATATTTTCCGTAATCCTCACTTGGTATATGCCAGGCCATGGGCATTTTAGGATGTTTACGTGCACGAAATAGCAGCTTCTAAGATAAGAACATGAAAGCAAAGCTGAGTGGGATTTTATGCCTACTTCTGTGTCCGTTTTAGAACATGAACATAGATAAGACGCCAGTAATCCCATTGATTTGAAACGGAGCTGGGGAATAGAGACAATTCATTTTTTTCCCAAACGAACAGATTCTGGCACTGACACTGCCTACATAAAGTATATAAGTATGTACGTTTAGAGATAAGTTCCAGGAATTAAGTGAACCACCGGCTCGCCCCCCCCCCCACCTACGCACTTATTCCTACAAACACTAAATCTTTACACGTCCGCCAGCACAGACTGTAGGCAACTGGTCCGCAGAAGAGGTGCAAAGGCTACCTCTGTACCAAAGAACCCCTTTTCAAATTCTCTTTCCAGACGGGATCAGGGGAAAATCCAATATTTGGAACGAATAGATCTTTTTCTCTTGCTGAATGCAACGCGCTGTGCCTAATGCGCGCATTAATCAAGGGAGACAAGACACAGGCGCTGCAACACACTGAAGAGAATCCGTTTGTCTGGTATTGTCTCCCCTAGTCTGGACGCAGCAAGGCTGAGTGCTAAGCGAAATTTGAACTGATCATGTTCGGCCGAAACGATTTTGTGAAAGCATAGTGAATGTGGCAAACTGTCATAAGTACGCCTCCACGTTGTCAAGGGTCCAGACGTTTTCCTTGATTAATTGCTGAACAAAGTACACTGGTTTGAAATATTATGGATGAAAGAAGAGACCGAAAAACAAACAAAAACAAACAAAACCGAGAAAGAACGAAAGGCCCCGCTTATCAGGACACACAGTCAAAGTGCGTGGCTTTTAAAGATAATGTTATTGCTCTTAGCTCCATGCAGTCTTTGGCTTGTAGGTTTTGTTTTGTTGGCTTTTTTTTTTTGGTCCGTCCTATGCTGTCCTGAAATGTTCGATCACACACTGTTCCTGCAGTTTCTGTCCATCTGCTGAAAGCGTTGTGCCGCTAACCCTTGCAAACTCCATGAGTCTGTAATCTGTCCTTCCTGTCTCATTTTGTTGCTTGCAGTCTCAGAGGAATGCATGATGAACATGCCAGGCCCGCGTAGAGTTATCCTTTGTTCCAACATGCCAGGGCTGGCTTGCATGAGAAATCTTATCTCTTGTTCGTACGTGAAAGTGCACGTAAAATACACAGGGGGAATGGGCCTTATGACCGCTCTTATGGCCGAAAGACCGGCTACAAATACTTATGCAAGCCATCACTGGGCTGCGTAGAACTATCTTGTCTAGTAGCATTTCAGCCTCTTCTTTAGTCTGTACACCTGCTGCACAGGTGGTGAGGTCAAATGTTCTTACTGGTTTGTGTTCCTTTAAAGGCAGTGATGTTCAGATTGACAGCTAAATGGAGCTTCTGGGCTGGGTGTTCTTTCTCGGGACATGGTAAAGCTGTAATGCCTTATTGGTCTGCGACGAACTGGAGTATGGCTGTCGAAAGACGAGTGATGGGTAGGTGTTCTTTTTGGGGGAGGAGGCAGAAAGGGGGATAAAGGAAGGAGGGGCGGGAACAGCATCCCTCCCGTGTCCGTCACGTTGTCACCTAACATATTGCGACATTACTGTACGTCTTTGGCGATAGACGGTGGTTTGAGCAGGACCAATCGGGTGTGCTGTTCCTTCTGTTCTATTTTCAAGGGGAAAACCCCGATTCCTTTTGATTTTGCCTTAGTACAAGCATTTGGGCCCAGAAATCGATAGTCAACAGCCTTGCACTGTGACCAGCGTGTTGAGGCGCGATCCACACACCTCCCGACACGGAAGTGGACGTCTAACCATCCGGCCACTGAGGCGGTCTTTTCAGAAAGCGAGGAACTTCCAGAATGACAGGTGCAAGCAATGTGGTGTCAACAGTGTGTGGAGTGACCGGGAGCGTGCGTGACCAGTCAACTATGACTTCAAGAAATCGAATCCCTGTGCGTCTAGCCGACAGACGGTGCGAACAAACAAACAAAAAAAGTGGAGCAGGGTGGGGGGGGAGACAGACTCCTGCATTGTACACCATTTGGCGTATTTACGCCAAACCAAACACTGGCGTACGCCAAAGCTGTGAGGCTGGTACGCCAAAATCAACTTTGTGCTTATCAGTGAACGGAACGGAATGTATGCTTATTTGGCTTGAATCCCCGAAACGGACGCCATTTTGTATGTGCGGCTCTCCAGGTCGCTAGACGTCATTGCCTCACGTTCTTGCAGCGTGAAAATATGACCAGATGAAACAAACATCACTACAAATGAAAACATTTTCCTTGCAGGAGAGGCTAGAATTTGCCAGTTAAATATTAAAATATTCGTTTTCGGAAGAAGGCTTCCGCCCCCCCTGTACCTCCCCCCTCCCCCGTCCACCCAGCCTCTTGGCCCCGCCAGGGCCTAGGCGGCCCCCGACCCCGGCCAATAAGCCAAAGTCACCTGCTGCAGTTCAGGAGTCTGGGAGAGAGAGAGAGAGAGAAGGGGAGAGAAGGGACAGAAGTGAAATTGCAAGTCAGTCCATTAAGTGTGTGCGTCGGAAGCGACATTTATTGCGGCGCTCGATCGACGAGCGGAGATCTGAAGCTGAACAGGAAATGACGCTCACAGCGAGAAGTCTTCTGGCAGAAAAAAAATTACCTGCGTCACTATTCCCCGCCCTGCAATCTTTGAAGGGAGAAAACTGCTGAAGGACCAATCACCGTCATTTTGTGAAATCCGAGACAGGAGAAATCATAAATTCTCGCTCACGTCCAGAAGGGATTACTGTGCACGCTTACGGAAACTGCTGGCAGATCAGTCTGGGCGTGCTGTCCGCAGTCTCAGAGGCAGACAAGACGAGCTTGTTGGTCTGACCTTGGTGCACTTTGTGCAAGGCGAGAAGCAGGCGGACAGATTGCCAGTAGGTAATTGTTAAGGGATGCTGCTTCTACCTCGCGGTAATTTGTAATTTGGAGAGGGGGGAGTAGGGTCTATTAGTACTCAGCTGTGCACTGACAGAACCAGCAGACTGCGCTGACAGGCAGTTTCATGTGGTGGGGAATGGAGCCTGGATTTGAACCAGCAAGGCAGCAACCTTCCACAATCTGCTCCGGACCTCTACTGACAGGGCTGTCCAGGGTCCCTAGCTGGCACACAGAGGGAGAGCAGTGCTTTTATACCGTGGACTGCGGATGGTAGCGTGTTATCCCTTCCGGTGTTGAGCAGTGGTGGATACGCAGCCAAAACAGGGGAGGTAATCGAAAACAGCTGAAAGCGGAGTTGTTCAGGGTTGCTTACCCTGAACCAGCTGTATCAAACCTGTACCCTGACTCGAAAATCTCTCAGGTTAATAAATAAATAAAAAAAAAAAAGTTCTTTAAGACTTCCCTGCTTTACAGCTGCTCCACAATTTCACTCTTATCAGCAGATGTGTGTGGTGTGATGATGGAAGGGGGGAGGTGTCCCAGTCTAGTACTAAAGTACAGCTGCTACTCTTTTGCTATTTATTTCATCAGGGGCCATGGCTGGGGATTGTGACTGGAGTTATGATCGATATTGTAGTATGATGTCCCAAGATCTGCTAAGGTCCTTTCGATATTCCTGAGAGAGAGAGAGAGAGAGAGAGAGAGACAGACAGACAGATGGGGGGATGGAGAGAGTGATGGAAACAGGAAAATCAGCAGGTAGTGCCAACGACGGGATCAATTTATTTTCACTAGCATTACGTTGAAGGCGTGGTTTGCATCGGTGTTCGTATCTCCTAGTCATCCGTACGGCTGCTCATAAAACACACAGGGCTAACATCCCTTACGACCACTTCTGTGACTGGAACTACAGATACGAACGCTCATCCAACCCATGGCCAGCCCTGTCTATTACACGCGGCCTTACCGTGTTCCTTTGATTACTGTGATTACTCCATCCAGAGATATGCGAACAAAAACAATAAAAAAATACCCCCATCGCTTTATCTGGTGCTGCTCTAGAAATTTCTCTCCATGCCTTTTGTTGCTGTGTTGCGGCAAACTGGATTTTCTTAAGACTGTATAAGTCCGTTCACAACGGATAACATGATGTAACTTTCAGTGTTCTAGGACTTGATAAATTAGTGCGATTTTTTAACGACTCGGTGAGGGTCGATAGCTGTAAGGTTTTTTACGTCGTGTCAACAAGGGCTGTCTTGTGAAAAGTGTAGGAGAGGAACTGGTGATGGAAGGTAAAGGGAGAGAGAAAAAGAACCCAGAGAAATCCCCCGACGGTCAGCCCCTGTAAACAGGGACAACATGCGGAGTAAGTAAGTGAGCCGGCTCCTGGATCCACAAGAAAACTTTTGCATAGGGGACAAGCACGCGTTGCGATTATACTCTGATGGGGAGGCTCGTCTTAGCCACACGAACTTTCTCTCTTTTGTATCTGCTGACGTAGACGGCCGTCAAGTATCTGCTGACGTCGACGTCAGGTATTGTGCCAGGCTACTCAAGTTTCCTCCTCCCCTCCCCAACCCACTCCCTTCCCCGCCCACACCGCGCTCAGAGCACCCTCCAACTCTTTCCCACTCCAGCGCTTTTGCTGTTGACTTGGCGGTCAACAACCTTACCCCTCATTGTTCACGGCATTAATCGTACAGCGATTACTGCTGCCGCCGGCCTGTTTTTGTTGCTATTGTAGTAATCCTTGTGTCTACCTCTCCTTCATTACTAGCGGAGCGTTCCTACCTGTCCTGCTAGTCACCCAAGCCCGTTCACCTTGCGTACTTCACGTGCACCTGTACGTGTGGAAAGCGGGCAGCCAGGAACGCCAGTGGGTCAGAGCCATGTAGTCTTGCTTGTCGTCAGACCTCAAGAAATCAGCGTGGGGTGTTCATTATTTTTCTCTGCTCTTGCCTGTTTATTGACAGGGGTTTTTTCCCCCACAGCACACTGATGGACAAGCATACGCCATAAGTCGATATGCTCGGCCATTATCGTCGCTTAAATCAGCGAAACACAATTACGATCGTTAAAAGCCAGATCGATCTTCGACTGTGCTGTATGCAGTTCACCAGATATAATTTTCAGTGACGTGCGTATAGTTTTTTTTGTAATCCAGAAAGGCTCTCAACATTGCATTCAAACCAACCATATTATACGGACGAATGAGTAAAGATCTTTCTGCTGCCTGGTCAGGCAGTGTAAAAGATCGCTACGCTGGTTAACTAATGACCTAAGAATGTTTACTTACACCGATCGAAATGTGTGTTTACACCAAGAGGAAACGCGTTAGACGCAGCTTGTGTAAATGTCGGAAATTTGTCACCTGTGTATGTTGTCTTTTTTTTTTTTTGCCCAAAAGCCCAGTTTCGGCATCACAGAGGGGTGTGAAATTATACCATGGAGCTCTCAAAGCCATGAAATTGCAAAAGGTCAGGGAGAATGAGAAAAAATTTTAAAAAAACCCGGAAGATCGACAGCGAAATTCTTAGTTATAAATATCAAAAACGCAGCTGACGTTTTTGAAGCTGTGAACAGTGGGGAAATGCCGGGAAAAGTAAATGAACGCTGATAATAGCTTTTACAAACGGAAAGACGTAAAAACCTTACTGGTCTGGTTTGCATGGGGGTTCTTATCTCCTGTTTATGCTTAAAAGTGTACGTAAAATACAGATGGTGAATGGGGCTTACGACCACTCTTATGACAGGAAGTGCAGATACGAAGGCTCATGCAAGCCACCCCAGTGCTGGCTTGCATGAGCGCTCTTATCTCCTGTTCATTCTTAAGGGTGGACGTAAAATACACAGGGCGAATGGGCCTTAGGACCACTGTTATGACCGAAAGGGTAGCTACGAACGTTCATGCAAGCTAGCCCTGGGTTGTATGGGTGCTCCTATTTCCTGTCCGTTCGTAAATATGCACGTTAAGTACCTAGGACGAACGAACATTACGACGCTCTTAAGACTGGATGAGGAGCTACGAATTCTCATGCAGCCCACCCCTGAAACAAAGCCAAGAACTGCGGTCAGCGAGTACACAGTTCTGCGCAGAAGCCAGACATCCTTTCCGCCTTTCTTAACGGGAGCTGAATGGCATATTTGGCAGCATCCATCAGCCCACGCCTGTGTGGCGTATCAGTTACTTTAATTCATCTCACGTATCATTCCCTAGCCACCTTCTCGTTCTACTTCGTTCCTTCTCATCTCGGTTCCCTTCTTACCAATACCCAACCTCCCTGACCCCCCCCCACCCCCAACCCTCTTTTTGAGACCACTCTGTTCCAGACCTTCTGCAACAGTAAATTGCTGTAACCAGGGCAGTGAAAATCGTGGATTCCTTGGTTCAAACCTCATCTCTTACACTTATTTTTCTTTTGTTTGTAGGATCGGCGGCTTTTGTGAGTTTTAGCCAAAGTACCTACTGGCCTGGACATAAGACACCCTGACAGAAACAAGAATCTGAAGGCATTGCTGGATCTGCCTACATCTGTTTGTTAATAGCTCGTTTAGACTGCAACATCTCTGACAGCTGGCCTGCACGAGACTTCGCGATTGATAATTCTATCTGCCTAGAAGCTCCAGCAATGCCAATTTTGTCTTTTGAAACGGATGAGAAATTGAATATGTGTAAAAGAGACGCAAAATTCTTGCGCAAGTCGGCACTTTACAGCGTACTTTCATGTGCGACAGAGTTGTAAAACAGCGATACTATGCAATCCTGAGACAGTGAGATGCGAGTCTGAGGTAAACGAAAAAAAAAAGTTTTATATAAGCACCGTACCAGGGAGAGAGGGGTAATAAGTGTGCGTGTGCGCGAGTGTGCCTTACACTGAAGCCTTTAAAGTGAGTTGGCATTCAGTTTGTTTTGCATGTTTCTACATCGCTGGATCTACAGACCTGCGTATTGATGGCGTTTTTGGTCGCTGCACTCAGCCTGTTGACAGGTGGATCCGTAATTTATCTGCAATCTTTGTCTTCTTCTGTGTGGCCATCTCTTGGCTGTCTTAATGCCTTCAAGAGATTTCTTCTTGAAGCAATAGCGTGTCGCTTCGTGTTTTCCCCTTTCTGAGTTCAGAGCACATATTATGGGCTTTCTCCTTTTACCAGCAGCTTGTTCCTCCGCCTGACACCTTTCTCGCAAAAGTGATCCTGCTGGGGTGGTGGTGGTGGGGGGCAATTTTGGCATTCTTTTCCCAGACCTCCAGAGACAATGCTGTAAATTCCACAGCGGGACTCTCTGTACTATTACAAGAAACAATTATGTATTTTCAAAATTTTTTATTTAGACAAAGGGTACTGGAAACTGACAAAAATAAAGAGTTAATGGGACTAGACAGACAACTGAGAGAGAGAGAGAGAGAGACGCAGACAGATTACGGACGACAGACAGACAATACAGGCAGACAGACAGAAAGACATACGGATGCATAGATAAACAGATACACTGATAAATATGTAAATTGACATAGAAACTTCTGACCATGCGCTACAGCACGTATTGCCAAGAACAGGTATAAAGATCGAGGTGGTCAGAGTTTTATCAGGTATGATTGGAAGGCTTGTCAGACAAAGGCAAGATTACGGAGTACAAACTGAGGCAAAAAAGTACCAAGTGGATAGGAAACTTTTAACTCCCTTCACTAGCGACAGAATTTAGAATTCATGTAGTTGCCAAAGGTGGCGATACGAAAAGGTTAATCATGAATATATTATACTGATTGAAGTCAAATTTCCTGTTGATTCCTATACCATCAGCATTGCAAGAAGCGGTCGCGCGCACTTCCTTTCAGATAATCTCCATTTCTCGGGTGCAGATTAAAACTGGATGACAGCGTAGTTACCTACTGGTCGCGTATGACAGGCTTCATATGTACAAACGAGTGAGAGATGATAGTTTCCGTCATTGTTTAGTGCGATATACCCCTTCAAAGCGTTAAAACATTTTTCACCGCGAGAGTAGTGTGTGAAAACTTCTGTTTCCGATACCACAACATGCTAGTATCACTGTGCGAAAATTTATTCTATATTAGAAAAACCACATGTGTACACCTCACCGAATATCGGTAATTATGTGATATATATGTATACACACTTTTAAGAGTACATGGTCGTTTTCGCACAGCGTTTTCAGTCTACATTATAATAACCCATTCCTGGTTACACGAGCTTTGAATATCATCTTCAGAGGAAACACGTCGGCGCGTTACCCTTTTATTTCCACCGGCGGCTCTAGACTACAGCATGCGTGTTTTAGGGGAAAAGCTGGATGTTCCTATATCGGTCTGTGACATACGACCTTGTTCTTCCGCTGTGCTTTGAAGAACCAGGAACACTTTAAGGTGATGCCAAAGAGTATGAAGTTGACACTGGCTTTGAAGGGGAGTGACTGCAGCTCAGCCAAGCAGTAAACACGAGGGCACTGGTCACCAAACACCAAATGGTGTCCGTTATCACAGTCCTGAAAAAAAGAATAGAGTTGAATAGAGTCGTGTTCTTATAAAAGTGATGTTAGGAGGGAAAATAAGAAAGAAAGAAGAAAGAAAGAAATGAAGAAAGAAAGAACAGTCTTGAAAAGGAATGGTAAGAACTGCTCGGGAAAAAATCACACTCCTTCAGGCTGCATTTGTCTGTCACCGAAAATCTGCACAGCAAAAATTTCCCTTCTTTCAGCCTGCATTTGTCTGTCACCGAAACCCATCTGTTTCTCTGCGTATTGTGCCTGCTCTCGCGACCATCCAATCTGTCTGTCTGTCTGTCTCAGTTCTGTTTCTGTGTATTTTTCCTTTTCTGTGGGCAGAATTTCTTGCATTTGTTTCTGGCTCGATTTGAAAAAGAGTTACGTATATCTTATATCTGCACTGTTGTAATATCTTCAGGCGCAGAATTTATTTTTTTATTATTAGAATCTTCAGAGGGCACAGTTCTCCAATGTCTTGCGCCTCATAAAAGGAAATTCGACAACCTCCTAGGTGCTGTAGGCCCCATCTAGCGTAGCGTGATGGTTCTAGCACCATCCGTGCAGGCACGCACACCGCGGCATGCTAACCAGTTAGGACACACGGCTGTAATTACGCTCCTACTTGTTAGCGGACCGTCGCAAGGTGCTGCAAAAGAAATCCTTCACGACTTTAAGTGGGGTGGGGGTGCGTAACTCCTCTATACAATGACGATGCATTCGTAATTACTGCATTTCAAAAAAGCTGTCCAGGAAGCAAGTGTCCACGCAAATAAGAAATACAAACATAATAGATACAGACACTTTTGTTCCATGGTGACAAAAATTGCCAGAACTTTGATGGTTTGCGCAAAAGCTTGCTGTGATTCCTCTTTGCGCAAAAGGCATTTTCCCGGCAGAAAATCGCAGTGCTGTGGTTGAGCTGATATAGTCTGCCGACAGAAGCCACTTGACTTGCGCAGGTTGATAATTAGTTCGCAGTCTTAGGCTTCGTCAAGCCTCGACAGACGCTCCCCCCGCAACCTCGCCACCTCCTCCCAGCTCGGCTGCCGACGGCTGCAGCGACTCCAGCACACAGCTCCGCGCCTCACTCTGCACGCGCCCTGGCGCCAACTTGCAAGGAGGTGTCGTGTACTCGGCAAGCATGTTGCACGTGCGTGCGTCGAGCAGGCTGCGAAATCCCCCCCGTGATCTTCGAGACACAGACGTGATGGAAATTCTCGCGCTGACCGTACCGTGAGCAGGCCAGTTCCGATTAGATTTTTGTATGCCATGAATATTAATGTTCAGTGCGATCGTCTGTTTGTCACAAGATGTGATGTGCGTGATACTGACATGGTCAGTTTCCATGTTGCTATGGCAGCAGCAGCCTTTTGCATGCCCTCGCGCGCGGCACGGGCTTAAGGGTGGGGAGATGTTCGTCCACCCCGTTCATGCATCCTCCCCCGCCCTCCATTCGAGGTCCCCCGTCCTCCAGTCTTTGGTAAGTTGGACCCCCTTCTTAATGCTTTGAATATTCATGAGCATCTCATCAAGTCCTCGAAACTGCTCGTCACTCCACAGACTCGCTGAAAAAGCCAGCAGGACTGAGGTCTGATCCACAGAGGGGTGTAACACTACCCGTCCCCCGCTCTCGCACACCGTGAAACGTGCCGGCGCCAGACTTACCACAGACTTCATAAAACCAGACGGACCTCAACCGGATCCTGTTAGTTACTGGTAGCCTTGGTAACTGTGCTCTTGTTGCGAGTCATCGTTCCTGCCGCACGCGGGGTGCCGCCACAGCGTGGCCGGCGCGCATCAAATGCCGTATTGTTTACAGGCTTTGGCTACCGGCGCGACCAAAGATGCTGCTGGACCTGGCGCTCAAGGAATTCAAAGGACGAAGCGGAGAGACTTGGTGTAAGGTCTCTGTCGTCGCCATCCTTTCTGAACGCAAAGGGAAAGTAATTATGGACAACATTTTATCTTCGTGTTAGCTGATCAATGACCAACAACCAACTGTTCATCTTGAATGGAAGTTCTCAGACATCTAACGTCTCCGATCTCAGCTAAGGTATTATTATAAGTATCATAGCAGCAAATGCGTATGTTGTAAAAAAAAAATCAGGGAGTAATTAAATCAGAGGCCTTGTATTAATGTCAGTAAATTCATTGTGATTATTTAATCAGTTCACTTACGTTATGTTTAAATAATGCATCACGTGCAATTTTATGAAACAAAGAGATGCTTTAAATATCTAAACTATATGAAGTACACACATATCTGTCGCCCATCCTTATGAAAGTCATGTGACGTAGGCATTGCCAAACTATTACGCTGTTGTGTGGTTTGCTAGAAATGAGAACTATTTTACTTTTAAAAATCCTTATATGTCTCATCTTGCTAAAAATGTATCTCAATGTAAAATAATATTCTGGTGAAATAACACTAGCGTTAGGCATGTAGCGAGCACTAAATTTCGAAATATGATCACATAAAATCAATCTACAATGTTTTGAGGTAGACCTTGCAAGTAATACTGCAGATATAAATAAATAACTAGTGATGACGTGCATTACTTGATATAATAGTTGATCAAAAGTAGAATCTATAATATTGGTATAAATAGTAAATTTGAACACAACATAATCCATTTTAGTAGCGCGGTGATGATGTCGCAGTCCGTTCTACGTTCTGTCAAGCGAGTCTCTAAACATGAAGTATGAGTCGTTAGAGTAACCACCGCTTGTCAGGGAACCGCTAGCCCTCGCACACAAAGCGCTAGTTAATGGCACGCTTTCTTCTCCTGTCATTGCTAGAAATCCCCACTGAGGCAGCTAACGGTGTCCGCGTAGCTGGGTTTAGTCACAAGTCACTAAATTAATTTGTATCCTTCTAGTTACTGACTACACCGCTCCACTCCGCTGCTAGTCCCAGACAGACAGACGTTGTTAGGAAACACCGCGAGTCCACTTCTAGAAGCACAAGGGGATGATGAGGCATTAGAGGGACGTCAAGACACGGAGGCTTATGATTGGGAGAAATTAACTTCGATGGTCGGGAGAGGGGAAAGAAAACGAACGAACGAACAGACGAACGAACGAACAGACGAACGAACGAACGAACGAAGGAAGAAACGAACGAACGAAGGAACAAACAAACGAACGAACGAACGAACGAAAGAACGAAGATTTGCAGATGTAGGAAGTCTTGTGACAAAGCTTAGTAGTTCTCAAACATTAGAATGGTACATTTATTAGTGGGTAATTTTTTAGTCCACCTCCAAAAGACACAGGTTAGTGGAAGATAATTTTTGTTTCTAACGAACGCAATGGCAAGAGCCCTGGACTGGCTCGCATGGGCGTTGGTACCTACTCTTTCAGTCGTAAGAGTGGTCGTAAGGCCCGTTCGCCGTGTATTTTACGCGCACCCTTACGAATGAACAGGAGATAAGAACGCTCGTGCAAGCCAGGCCGAGAAAGTGAAGCTGCAGTGCCGCCTTTAAACAGAAGACAAAACTGCACCTGATCATCAGGAATTAGCGTTTCTCGTGGCTACGCTCCTCCCCCTCCCCCTTCCCCCGCCCCTCTCCTTCCGTGGTTTGAAACACCAGCTCATCCAGCTCATTAGACGTTGTCTCGCACCATGCTTGAAAGCCAAAGATTTTCATCGACTGAACGTGTCGAGTGAAAAGCACGGCAGGAACCCCATACACCAGCGCCGTTTGTAGCCCGACTCGTACCGAAGCCTGAAAGAAGCTCCTTACGTTTTGGCGAAGTGTGTACAGGGCCGCCAAGTAGTCGTGTTTACTGAAGAGCAGGAGTTATTTATTTATATATTTATTTATTGTCTGCTATGGGTTAAAGAAGGCCAACAGACCTCAGAGGGAACACACACAAACAGACGTCAAATACGCGCGCACACATAATACACACTCATGGGGGAAAAAAAGACTGACAGACGCGATTATACAGCCCCACGAAACGTCTGATGCTGAAGTGTGAATTTCACGATCGAGATCCAGCGCATCGTTATTTACAACAGGCAACGGGGTCTGCCAGAAATACTCAAAGAGCGTATCTGCGATTTATTTTGTCCTTAGAGGAGTTATTAGTGACGTGCCGCGAGATGAATTCAAGAGCAGGTTCTTCAGTGTCGTATCTGCCGAGGAGCGTCGTGA
The DNA here is from genome assembly GCA_004794575.1 of Lanistes nyassanus. Classification (NCBI taxonomy): domain Eukaryota; kingdom Metazoa; phylum Mollusca; class Gastropoda; order Architaenioglossa; family Ampullariidae; genus Lanistes; species Lanistes nyassanus. Next base: position 96,909 of record SMGT01008024.1, on the reverse strand, counting down.
AATTTCTGGCGTGGAAATTTCTGGTGTTCCTTGTCTTAGTGTAGGATCTGTACTAAACTATAGCATAGCCGTCGGTACGTGTACGCTTTTGTACATCTGTTCATGTGTGCCTGGATTGTGAGTGGGTGGGTGAGTGAGTGAGCGAGTGCGTGCATGCGTGTGTGAGTGCGTGAGTGCGTGTCCGTAACTAGGAAGGTAGAAAAAAGGACGCACACACTCGAGATCGTGTAGAAAAGCCAGGCAGTGCATGAAGATTTAAGAATCCCGTGTAGCGGTGTTATTTCGTCTAACCACCTGGTAGGCGTAGCGAGTTCAGACGTTAGACATTAAAACACAACAGAAAAAATTCTTTCCGAAGCCTTTCATCAGCCCACTTCTTAGCTACAAACGTGTTTGTAAGGACCAGCTAATGGCGCGCAGCCTCGTAGCGCTGTCGTTAGCAAGTATTAAGGCGGAGGAGTGTGAGAGCAAGATGCGGAGGGCGCGGAAGACGAGTGGGCTAGGAGCAGCGAGCAAGGCGAGAAGTGGGGGCTGCGTCACCCGTCCTCAGGAAGAAAAAGGATTACTCGTCCTCTTTCCTTTTGTACGACCCATCTTGCGTAATGCGCGATAGACTGTTCGTCTCGTCCCATTATAATGCACGAGACTTCGATTGACGCGCGACAACCTTTCGTTATTTTGTCGAGGTTTTTTTTTTCAACTGTTATAAACTAACAATTTTATAGCTCTGTTTTTTTCTTTTTAGATGAACATCCTTAGTTATGTCATTTTTTTAGTTTTAGTTTTGAAATTTTCTACACTATTATTCAGAATTTAGTCATCAAAAGTCGCAGTTATTTTGACAAGCCCTTTTTCATCCTTTGGGCGTAATGTACGGCGAGTTTATTGCACCGCTTTATTAGAAACAGCGAACGTCTGACGTGTTTCAGTAGGTTTAGATTATTTTTCTTTGGCATTTATTTTCCCATCAGTCATGAAACTAATCCACTTAGTAAGATATTCTGAGTCCCCACCCCCACCCCCATCTTTTTTCAACATTTGGCGAGGGTTTTCCATGTGAGCTGGTTTAAGCGTTCAGTTCTGTTTATGTCAGGGAGCTCCTTGATTGACAGCAAACCCTTGGTACCCGCTGTAATGGAATGGCTCACTCTCACGGTGTTGTTGGTGGCGTTCAGGCAATATTCGGGTAACTGGCGGCGGTTCCAGTTCATGCCAGCCACACCAACGACTCATCAGAAGCACCCATCCCCATTTAGACTCCTTCGGACGTATGAGAAATCCTTTCTCTTTCTTTACGATAGGTCTCAGAACTAAATGAAATTTCACGCAACGACTAACTGTAAAATGGAAACAGAATATTATCTCTGTCGTCATCGTCATTGTGTCCGGATCTAGCAACGACGGGTTCTTATTGCCGAAAACCAATGTCTTCCGTTTTGATAAACTGTGTTCTGCATCTTCACCATGTAAAAGCGCAGAACAACTGGAACCAATCAAATGACGAGCTCTATTTAGGATGTGTAACAAGCGGAGCCAATCAAATGGCGAGCTATATTTCGAAGGTCTTTCCAGGGGCGGGGGGAAGGGAGGGAGAGGGGGATGTTCATCTTCCAGGAAACTGCAAGGTTTTCAGTGGTGACCCTACGAGATTAGCATATTTTACGTGATACTGTATTTTGATTGGCTCCAGTTATTCTTCGCTTTTTCATGCTCTCTTTCCGTACACGGGCGGAAGTAGGGGTGGGTGGAGGGAGGGAGAAGGAGCCGAGTCGACGTTTTAGAGCAATCACGAAAAGGGGGCCGCTGCACGTCAGTAACGACAGATAACCTGGTTTAGTTTAACCGTTACGCTTCTTAAACTCTTCACACGTGTTTGGTCACAAACGTGAGTACACGTTCGTATGCGAATATAAACTCGCGCACTCCCTCACGACGTGCGAGTCCTGTATATTTTCTTTCATTCAATCAATTTCTCACTCGCTCAATCCATTCAATCAGTCGCTCACTCGCTGAGCTCGGAGAAATTGTTTCTTGTTCATAGCAATTAATGTTTATTTATTCGTTCATAGCAGCATTGCAATCTAAAATTAAAGAGTGATGAAATAGATTCAGGCACCATTGCAGACATGGGGGTGTGGCTGACCCCGTGTTCGCATGATCCCCGTGACTATCACTATCTCGCTCCCTCTCTTCCTGTAGTCCGACATCCTTGATAAACAGCTTTCTATCACAGACCTTTAGGTGCTGGCGCAGAGATCTGGCACTCCGGGGTCGCAGGTCACTGGGCTCGACGAAAAGTCAGAGTATTACACCTCGCACGTACAATGAAAGTCAGACTTGCACTCACGGTATCAGAAAAGTTGTCTGCAACCAGCTTTAGACTTGCACTCACGATCGCGGCTTCGAGAAGAAAGTAATCCCCCAGTCGCTGACATCAGCATTATCCCAGGCTGCTCTGGGACTTCTTAATTTGAAAGATATGAGGTCCTGGTTTTTTTTGTTGTTGTTGTTTTTTAAGCATTTCGCCTGTGGCAAATGTGTCGAGTGGGGACTAGTATAAACTCGAAAAAGCCAAGCAAACCACCTCTCGAACAGAAAGAGCCAAGAAATCAGTCTCTTATCGCTATGCTATTTACATGTATAGCGGAAGTAATAATTGTGATAAAAACGGTCAGCACGACCCCGTTCGTGTCACAAGAATCTGGCGTGGGTGCACAGAGTTTAATTATTCCCAGCGCTTTTTCCTCACTGACTTCCAGCAGCAGCTGTTGAGACAAATAGGGGTCAAACTACTAAGAGCTACTGTAGCTACTTTTTTGTATTCACGTGCAGCACGTATGTTGTAGATTCTGCCATAGATTAGTCCTTAACACCGCACGAAATTCTGCCAATTGTTGGTATGTAGGCGTACGTTTCCTGTTTGTAAAAACGCACGCATTTGCGCAGTAAAATGCATAGGCACTTTATTGCGGTGTGTCAGAGGATGTGTATGAAGACAAACGTCTCGCAGTGTCGGATTCTTTGTTGTTTTAAGGTGTCTAGACACCTATTTAAAACAGCCTATGGAGAATTAAACGCACGTTACCGAACTCTATGTAGATGTTTTATAATAATAATAATAATGATAATAATAAAACAGTCATTGTAAGGAAATACAAATGTTCAACTAGGAGATACTATTAGAGTCATCATCTATTAAAACTTTGAAGAATAAAAACAAATTACTTATAATTTTTTTAATTGAAATTTAAACTGTTTTCGCATAGACTGTGAAACTTCTATGCCTTCAGAGTAAATAATTGTTAGACATATTAGGTGTCAGGAAATAGAAAAAGACTTACTAAAAAAATTGTTTTTACCATGAAACCCACGTAAGAGGGAAATTTGCCAGTATGACCACTTGAAAATTAGTAAAATAATTAAATCTTTTTAATTAGTTTCGCGTACTAAACAAACCTGAATATTTCTCCCATCACCGGTACAAGCGAATAGTATTCTGAGACTGTTCAGGAGAGGATGAATGTAAACTGTTTGGACTGTTGACAAAAACAGGTATGCAGCGGGCGCAGGGGGAGCACTTGACGAAGATAAGGAGTTTACTCCGGCAGAGCCGCTTGTCGGTAGGAAATCCCATTTGCGCAAACACCTGTCTGAAACTGTGCGCGTGACACGTGATGGAGGGCGCCGTCAAAGACCTGTGAAATTGACTTACTGCTTGCCAGCTCACAGGCTGCGCGTGCATCTGCTTACCGTTCATCCAAAATGTTCCGGTGGATTAACGTGGTACTACTTCACAGTCACGTGACCTTCCTGGCGTGGAGTGTTTTTGTGAATCTTACGGGGTTGTGCGTGATTCTTGACATCCAACGGAGTCCCAGTCACGTGGCTGCAAATCTGATCCCAAAAATGCTGCTGGAAGGCAGCAACACGCGTTGGTGTTGCAAGGCGGATGTGACGTCATTAGTAGGGACGATACTGTCAGCAGAGCCAGGTGAAAACTCTGAACTGGGGACATCAACCCCAAGTCCTGTCGGCGCCGCAGGCAGAACGCTGGTTGATAATCCAGATTTGTTGGTGACAGAAAACATGGTACCTTACGTTAACACAGGCGGAGATGTTAGCGATATTCGCGAAAAGGACGTTATCAATGAAATCGAACTTCTTTTTCCAGTGCGAGCAACCGTTTTATCTACCTTACCTATACTCACCATGAACAGCTTAGAAGCCACATCGCCAGGTGAAGGTAATAAACAGGCCGCCGTGGCGGACTCTAATCTACCTCTAAATATTGACTCAGTCGCTTCTTCTATCCCCGACTCACGCCGCCAGGATCCATCCAGGCAGACTTTTTCTCCTTCGCCTATTTCATCCGCTGACAGTGCAGAATTGAAGTCCACAGATACAGATCAAGAAACATTATTCATGTCATCGAAACGCCTCGATTCCCAGCCGCTGGCGAGTGTCGAGGAGACAACAGACCCAGCCAGATCTCGCCGCTATCACCCTCAGCCTGTCCATGCTGTTCCACATTCATCAGCGGAGAGCACAACATTTGGAGGCTTCGGAGTTCAAGAAAAGGCAAAGTTTTCCTTGGAAGGGCCCCGTGGGCTATCGACTGCGAGTTTTTTTCCGTATAAGGACGGAGGGGGACAAAGACGCGAGCCACAATTTGCTGACGCACTTTCATACGTCGACGGAAATGACGTCAGCTACTTCGGAGTTGGCGGGGATGAAGGTGAAACACGAAGGAAGAGACATGCGAGCAGTACTGGCGCATACACTGGCGGAGATGAGGTCGACGTTACTGGTCTCGGGTTCACGGACGCTGTATCGCGAAGCAGCGCAGAAACCATTCAGCGAAACTCCACGGCGAAACTCTACCGCTTGAGACATGACGTCACTTCATCTTACCCCCCTTTTCACTACCCTGGCTTCACCTCTGACGACCGCGGTGCAACAGACGACAGCGCTTCATTCAACGGCGATGGAAATGCTTCCAGGACTGCGTCGCCAGAGAAGACGAGAAGCCGAGTTTCCAAACGCAGCTTGTCGTCTGCTGCGACGCTAAACACAGCGCCGCCCGTTTCGACGGCTTCTGCTGCCGTCGTAGATCAAAGACAGAAGGTCAACCTCGGGGTCATCTTGCCATTTCACGGACCGTTTCACTGGGTCATGTCCAAGACCCACCCGGCGCTGGCGCTGGCGGCCGAGAAGGTCGAGCGAGAGGGGCTGCTTCCGGGTCACGTGATGGAGCTGGTGCTGAGAGACTCGGAGTGCTCGGAGACGTATGGTCCTCTGCACGGCATCGACCTGTACGTGCAGAAGGCGGCTCACGTCTTCATCGGCCCGGCCTGTGACTACGCCGTGGCACCGCTCGCTCGCTTCTCCTTCCGCTGGCAGATTCCGATTCTGACGGCAGGCGCTCTGGTCAGCGCGTTCTATGACCGCAACGAGTACCGCCTTTTGACCCGCGTGCAGGTACGGTCAGCCGTTTGTGTCAAAACTGTCGAGAGTTAGCACGTCCGCAAAGGCTTTGGTAAGAAGCTGGCGATGACATCAAGGCAGATAACTTGGTAGGAAAATAGCAAGCTTAGCAAAGAAAGGTCAGGTGGTGACGGGAAACAAAGAAACCGCACTCCCAGGAAGAAAACAGTTTGGTAAGGAAACGGTAAATGCACTAGCCATGCAGAGCCCAGAGTACGCTATGACAACGATCTCCAGCCTCTAAAACACATTTACCTAAATACCTTAACATGCGCCCACACGTACACACGCTAACACGCATGCATGCATGCATACAAACAAGCAAACACACACACACACATGCATGGACCGACACACAAATGCAGGGTGAAAGACAAAGTGTTAGTGTCACAATCATGCAAACACATCCTATAAGCGTCGCCTATGACACTGTGACTGCATTTGTAAAATTTAATAAAAGGCGTCCGTCGCATCTCCGTCAGCACACCTTTACCTGTTAAAGCACACCTTTACCCTCTCTTCTGACAGATTTGTTGAAGGAAACGCAAAGAGAGAGAGAGAGAGAGATAATGGGTTGTGCCCTCGCAAAACATAAATTTTCCAAAGAAAAGTGAAGTCTTTCACAACTTTCCTCTCAACAACCCAATGTTTACGGGACTAGTTAGCTCTAGTCTGGCTCTAAAATAAGTGGCCTTAAATAAGCGCAGTTGTGATGGCATGACGGTACGATATTCTAACTTTTTTTTCTCCGCTGTGAGCACTAGTTAAAGAAAGTGTTCGTGAATGTCGTCGTTACTCATCAGAACGCAGTACTTTGCGATGTAGGTAGTGCTGGCGACTTTTGACACAAACGACTGTCCACTCGCTGTAGGGAGCTTACGCCAAGGCCGGCGAGTTTGTGGTCAGCGTGTTTTTCAACTTCGGCTGGCGCCTGGCGGGGTTGATCTACCAGGACGTGCGCCACTCGCCCAACCACGGCCGCTCCAACTGCTATTTCACAGTGGAGGCCATCTACCTGGCACTGCGCGCTGCCATGCGCCTGGAGCCCTGGCACCGAGAGTTCAACGCCCAGACCACTGACCCTGCAGGCTACTCCGCCATTTTGCTGGACGCGTCGCGTTCAGCTCGCGGTAAGTAAAGTGTGCCTGCTTGCCGCTCACTCTAAGTGCAGGGAGATCGTCAGATGGCCTGCATACTTACATATGGTGGGTCTCTCCGTGTGCCAGACCCCCGTGCGTGCTGCCTAACGTTTTCTACGTACGTCAAATGAGTACACGTTTCAAAACGGTGTAGACAGGAATTTTCGCACGTTAAAACCAGAGTTGGCTTGCATGGACGTCCGTATCTCCTTGTCAATACGTAAAGATGTCCGTAAAAAAAAACACAAGTTGAACGCACCTTACGATTGCTCTTATAACCAGAAGGACAGATATGAACGGTCATGCAACCCCAGCACGTAAAAGCTGTAATTCCCTGGAGCCAGTCAAATGGCGAGGTCTATTTCGGATGTGTAACAAGCGGAACCAATCAAATGGCAGCTCTGTTTCGCAAGTCTTCCGGGGACGGGTGGAGGGAAGAAGAGTGGGATGTTTCGGGGGGAGGGTGATTTAGGAGAAGAGCAAGGTGTGGGGGTGAGGGTGAGGGTGGTGGTGGGTGTAAGGAAGACGGGTTTATAGGCGGTATGATCATGATCGTCCAGAAAATTGGAACCTTTTCAGTGCTGAACTTAAGAGATTAGAATATGTTATGTAAAACTGTATTTGATTGGCTCGAGTTTTTTTTTTTTGAAGCTTTTTGAAGCTCACCCAACCAAAGAATACAACACTTAGTTTATACGTGTAGACAGCATTGTCTGCTAGGACAGGTTGCAATGCATCGTAGGAGTCCGTGGATTTATAGCATTCAGGTCGACGTTTTTTATCTTCGATAAGTCGCCCTGGATAAGTATCATTCTGAAAGGATTTGCTGCATCCGCTTTGTATGAAGGGGGTACTGACACAGCATCGGACAAGTCTCCATGGATTTCTGGGACTTCATCCCCCCACCCCCCTTTTTATATGGGCAGGGAAAAGTGGTGTGGGGATTAAGATGTGACAATTTCAGGGAATCTATACAGCTTAGTGCATAGACGTGAATTTTTTTTAAACACACAGTTAAATACTCCGGTGAAATGCACGCGTTATCCACAATGTTTTTGTGTCGTCCTGATGAAGGGGTAGTGCCTCGAAATGTGTAGATTGTCTTCGTCTTTGTCTTGTTCTAGCTTGGTCCAGTTCCCTTGTTTTAAATTTAATTTGGATTTTCCTCCAAGCGGCATTCACTTGTTTTTCTTTTACACAATGTTACCGATTTTACACTGTCTAAAATAGTGTAGAACCTAGCCTTCATTCAGACTCAGCTATTGCGAACAGAAAGGTGTGCTCACAGCCACATACAGACAGCATAAATACATTTTTGACACATTTTTATTGTTTAAAATCGACGACGTTCGTTACGAATACAGTGACAGCATGAATACAATTTTGACCCATGGTCATTGATTAGATCAATGACGTTGTTATGACAAAGACCTATTTGGCACCATTATCAACGCTGTCACCAGAAAGTTAAACCACATGCCTTAATCATTCTTCTTAAATAATCTACTCACGTGACCTAAAATTAATTATGTTCCGCTGCTTGAAAAAAATCTGAATTGAGTTAAGGGGGTGGGCGGGTGGTGGTAATGTGAAAACAGAACTACCCTGTGAGTAAATTTGTATAAATATATATATATATACACCAAGTGCTCTCTATTCGAAAGGTATAAAATTACTACAGATAAAGGAGGAACTAATAGCTTTACTTCCACATTGAAAAAAAAGTGCAGATGTAAAGGAGAAAATGACAAATACAGAAGACGGAGGAGGAATGTGTTCGCTAGCGTGTTGAAATTGCGCACGTGGGAGAAAGGCCTGGGAGGCAATGCCTTTATCAAGAGAAGACCCACTATAATTTCTCCATAAGCTTTCAGCAGACTGGGAAATGACCCCACCACCACCACCACCACCACCACCACCACCACCCTGCTCCAGCCTTCCGTGTGGGAGCTGTCCGATTGGGTAAAAATACAAAATAATTTAGAACGAGAGAGAGAGAGAGAGAGATGGCGAGAGAGAAAGAGGAGGAGGGAAAAGAGTGGACCACGAGACACCCGCCAACTTTCGCACGCAACCTGTACTCATGTGATCCCGATATACAT
>SMGT01008024.1:66265-87573 GCA_004794575.1 Lanistes nyassanus | reverse complement strand
TTCAAGTCGAAAATCCAACCTGTTCTTGGCAGATACCGGCACGCGTAAAACATGCGCTTTCCGCGAAACTCTGATAGCGGTATGGTTCACACTTGCTAAAACTAGCAGTCTGTTTGAAAATATGTGCAGTTCTGTGTGTGTGTGTGTGTGTGCGCGCGCGCGCGCTTTCGTTACACTCACGGCTTAGTTGCCCTTGCCACCTTAGTTCCCCTTACTACCCCCCACCACCAACCCCCCCACCACCACCAACCCCCACCACCACCACAAAAACAGCAGCAGCAGCAGTACAGTTAAAGAGATGCGGATGTTCTGAGAAAATAGCTTTTTGAAGTGCCGTCCTTGAACTTAGCCGATCCGGATATCAGACAAGTTCAATCTTCTGACTCAATATATAGTTAACAGCTTCCACTCGAGGCGGGCACGACTAGTTTGCAGGGATCTGCGGAATTACTGGTCGTCGGTTTGTGGCTACAGATGATGACATTTGCCTGTGGCAGGAGTTATGTAGGGAGTGGAGCTGAACACTACTCGCCTACAAGGAGCAATTTGTGGACGGTGGGTCACTTCCTAACAACCAATGCTATTTGGTACCAGTCATTAGTAGTATCATTAAAATAATCTGCAGAAGACGGTATTAATACTAAATCATGCACCCGTTCAGCTTCTAATTGAACATAAGGAAAAATCCTGGCAATTCAACTAAGAAGTCAAATACTAATTGTGATCTCATTAAAATAAAGAATATATCTAATGATTTTTTCTCTGATTTTTTTCGCGCGTTAAATGCCCTTCCTCCCGAATATAAAATGTATTTCAAAAGCCGGTTTTAAGCATTATACAACACGACAAACAGTTGTTATTACAAAATGCAATCTTCCAAACATCAGCTTTATCACTTGGACCGAGAGGAGGGTGGGGGGTATGTGTTGCTTAACGTCCAGTCGCAAACCAGGTGCGTATCAGGACGGTGGTGTTTAGACAAAGCTTACGTGCTGCCACACGTGGGACTGACGGCGCAACACGGCTCTCAGTCCCACCCAGTCACATTATACTGACATCGGGCCAACCAGTCCTAGTTCTGTTCCCTGTAGTGCCAGGCGTCTGGCAGGGCAGCTACTAGATTGAAAATGTTTAAGTCTTCGGTATGACTCGGTCGGAATGCGAATCACCTACCTCCCCACTCGGAGGCGGACGCCTTAACCACCGAGGCGGTCTTTGGACCGAGAGATCCAAAACGTGACGTCACGCTGCCACGTGGAAATCCTGCGATAGGATGTGCTTGGAGTTCTCCCCGTAGCCGTAGTCTCAATGCAGAACTACTTCCTTGTTGTCATTTGATGTCAGTTTTGTTGTCATTTGATGTCAGTTCGTCACCCTGTTTTGTTCATGCAACTGTTTGAAGACTTCTTATCTCTCAAAAGACATCTGAGGATTTGAGTCGTATAACGAATGGAACTCCGTTCATTTGTAAAGCATCGTGGTCTGCTTTGCGAGGTTATGATTACTTTATATGTTTGAGTTCGTGAACTTCTGACTACATGCGGTTGGCTTGGAGTGTCGTGAAGACAAATGGCGGTCTTTTCGATGTTGAGTGCTCTGTTTACAGTGTGGGTCATGATGTCAAACAATGGGAGGCAATTCGAAGCTATTAGTCTGTAGCCCACACGATTTCCCCTCTCGGGCTGGTAATTTTTTGTTGTGCCTATTTAATTTCATTCTTGCTGGGTGTTTCCAAGTCCTGGACTAAATACCTAACGTAACGCTTAAGCTACTGCAAACCTCAGATAGACCATCATCGCAACATCATTTCCAACAACAACAACCAACCCCACCCACCCCCCAACACAATATATTAAAACACCATAACTCTTTCCCAGAAAACGTCAATAACCTCTTACCCCTCCTCCAACCCCTCCCCCCTCAAACAAAACCCATTTGACCACTGGTTTGTGTATTTAAGAGGCTAAGCCAGGTCTTTCGGGCGACTATTGTTATAATTATCTTCACTGCAAGCTACCACTACTGTCGAAGCTTCCATTGGTGTGGCACCACCAACAACGACAACTGCCTAACTACTCCGCTGCAGTTCTGAAAGCAGTCGCGAGAAAGAAGACAACCAGCTTGTAAGGATAGAGAACACGTACAGATAACACGTGCACGAGATAGGAACGATCAACGTGAGACTGGCGGCAAGCCGGTTCCTCTCAGAGACAGCACCCAACGTCCTGTTCGCTCTAATCACAGTGTGCTTTCTAATCACCCCGTCTGCTCTAATCACCCTGTCTGCTCTAATCACCCTGTCTGCTCTAACTCCAGTTTACGATGTTCTAGCGACAGAAACGCGCCTTTTTACGTACTTTACCAAGAAGCCTTGGATTGCCTGTTGAATAATTTCACTCTTTGCAGTCCGTTCTCTGGAGATGGCACCGCCAAAGGAGTTCTTTCGGCGACTATTCGGTGGTCTGTTGGAAAGAACTTTTCAGCCTTTCGCTCAGTCTTACACGGCACCTTCATCTCTCCCCCCACCCACCACCTCCAGCCCACACATTTCTCTCTGTCTTTTTTCTAGCATTCCTGTTCTTTCTTTTTGCTTCTTGACTCTTGCTCTTTCCCGCAGTCCCTCCCCACCTCCAAGTCTGGAAACAAGTAGGATCGCATAGATTCTCTTTACGTAATGTATTTTAAACACAAAAGGAAGAAAATCTATAAATCTATCTATAACCCAAAATAAAACAAGAATTATTTTTTTTTAAGAAAAGCTTAATTGGCAACATTAAAAAAAACTTGAAGTATCAGCACCAGGAATGAAAGAACTTCACCGGCTGTTTTTAGTCTTGATGGGAGCCAAGCTCTGTCACTTCCGGTCCGTGCCTCTATTCAGCCAATGATTAAGTGACGCGATCCAGGGTTTTCCCCTCTGTTTAACACCGTAATACTGGAGGCGGTCGCGGCCACTGATTGGCCAGAAGTCAGTTCTGTCAATACTTTCCTCCTAGAATGCGTCTTTCGCTTTTCTATTGGTCGCGTTAGTTTTCCTGCTCGCATGGCATGAAACCCAATCTGTCGGGCAACGGCTCGATCACGTGGCTCATCAGCTGTGATCAGGGCGTGATTATTTCGGCAACGGCGTATCTGCACTTCTTGGACGCGAAATCAAACTCGTGAATCTTATGATGCGTTGTGCCGCAGAGAGAGGGAGGGAGAGAGAATAGAGAGAGAAGGAGTGAGTCACGATTGTTTCCATATAGGAGGTATGGGTGGATAGAGAATGAGAGAAGGGAGAGAATGTGAGCGAGTGAAGAAAAAAAGGAGAGGAAAGAATAGGCAGGGGATGTTGGGAGTTAAGGGAGAGAATGTGAGCGAGTGAAGGAAAAAAAAGGAGAGGAAAGGATGGGCAGGGGATGTGGGGAGTGTGAAAAATTACCTTAATGAACCACAATGTCATGCTCGTTACATCTTGATGCTTATGTCACTTGGATGTGCTACATGCTCGCTACATCTTGATGTTGACATCACTCGAATATACCACATACTCGTTACATTTCAATGAACATTTGAATGAACCACTTGATTATTACTTCTCAATGTTGACGTCTCTTGAATGAACCACATGCTCATTACATCTCAATATTGATGTTGCTGGAGCTTTTGTAACTTGAAGTATGGCCGTGTTTTTTCGTTCGTACATGTGGCGCTTAAGTGGAAACGCATGTTTTCGAAGCCATAACACCATCAGGCTAACAACAGCAGATGTTGCTGGAACAGTAATGGCGTCAGAAGATGTGTTGCGGTCTAGCAAGGCGTGGACAGTCTTATGAGCACATTACGAGACATGATCCCAGGGCCACAGGCTATTTATCATCTTAATCGTCGCGAAACGGAACACATTTCTGCCCTACCCTTTCCGCTCTTCCATGACCTCCACGCGCTCTGAGGCATGAGGCAGGTACCCACAACTATATGGAGCAACTTTTCACACCCAGAGCTGTTTCGATGAATGGTGCCCGAATACCCAAGTTACTGGCGACATTTCTGATGTTTGGACATTTGTGATTGGCTGAATAACATCATCTAGCCGAGTTAGGTTGTTGGGGCATATAATGATGACTCCACATTGTCTTGCCTGCTTTGGAACTGTCCCATGGATATCATGGTCTCTGATTGTTTGTTTGTTTGATTGTTTTGATTGTACTAAATTACTTTATGGCACAATGTTAAATTATAAACACAACAGACGACCTCACTCAAAATTCATATGAATGAACTCTTTATGAATAGCCTACGTACAGAATAACAGAAAAACGAAAATAGTGTACCACTAAACATAAACAATTTTTGATGAGATATCGATGTCTAGTAAATTGATATATTTAAATACATTGCGAGAGCTAGGGTTTACATAGTTAAGACCAATACACAGAGGAGCAGTGTGAGCAAAAACAATCACTGAATTATCTAAGTGGCATTTATGTTATATAAACGATTACTGAAGAGTTTAAATTATAAATCTTTATTGCATACATGTTACAGCGTCGCTCGCAGTGTAATTGCGTATGAAAATTGTCAAACAAAAAAGAGCCACCTTTCCATATCGTTAGTACTGTTCTTTGGTATGACAACTGGGTAAAGCAGCAAGTTCTACAATTTTGCAGGAAGTGGCAAAAAATTAATATTTTGATACAAATTTTCTAGAAAGCGTCCTAATCAAGCAGCTCAAAATTCACTAATTTGAAATGTATTGAACCTAATTAAACTTGCTAGAAGATGGCAGATACTATAGCAGATATTTCTAGAGAAGAATGCAACGTTTGAGAACATCTTTAATTGCCAGAATAGGATTGTTCCATAACCAGGGACGTTGTAGCTGCTTCAAAAAGCTTCATACGCAGGTAGTACTTATGCATTCCGATGCCGGCAGGTGGTGCTGATGTAATCTGATAACTGATACAAGCTTAAGTACAATAAAACGAAGCAGGCATTTTTGAACCACAGCGGAATTCGGTGGAAAAAAACTTGACAATAGCCGTGGAATACTCAGGTAAATTTGATAAATGGCTGTGTAGCACGGTAGATTTTCCTGGAACGTGGACGGAGTCTTCAGATTCTTGTAGAACGTGATGTAGTCTTTTATGCACAGTCACTCCAATTCACGGCTCATTTCTGAAACAAACGGGAGGGGGGGGGAGCGCAAAGAAAGTTGTGGTCGCATGAGGCAGCAAAGAATGTTACACAGCCAAGGATTACAGGCGGATGGACGGGCACGGTAGAAATGGTGTCATTTCTTGGGTCCCATCTGCTACCCTACACGTTGTTTTGTAAATGGTAAGTTTTCATATGAGACGGTAACAGTTATCATACACATATCTGCGGCGTTCTGTCTTTCTTGCTTGTCTGCTGTATTTATGACTGGTCTGAAGTGCTTAACAGCCTGACATTTTCCGTGATCAGGAATAGAAGGTGTTACTTTGACGGGAGCTATTGGCTTTCTCCGCATCTGTACACGATCGATATCGAGTTTCTTCATTTCAGACAGAATCTTGGGGACATTGGCCACTAGCACAGAAAGGATTCAGAAGACTGACACGCAAAAAAAGGAGTCATATCTTTTTAAAGTCTTTAGATGACGGGAAATGGGGAGGGGTAATGAGAGTTCGGGAAAGGGGAACCTCACACATCACTAACGTTGGTGAACTCGGGTTACCAGCTTCCAGATCTGTTTTCAGTACGCCAGTGAGCTTATTTCAGTTTGAAGTTTGAAGTGTCTGCAAACACAACAGTGCGTCTGTGCTGTATATATGTCAAACCTGTTATGTTATGCCTAGCATCATACATTGATACAATCAATGCAGATTAGAAAACTGTTGTATTAGCTGGGAGACGATGGCTTCTTGCGATTCGTGGCTAATGCAATAACTGGTTACTGAAATTACAACCTAGATGAGTCGGTACTGGAACTGAAATCTTGATACTTCGTTACTGGAATTACTTCCGCTAACTTCCCGTCAGCACTATGTCCTCTCTCCCTCCACCGAACCAAAGAGCCTGCAGACAATAGAAAATCCGCCCACTGATCCAGAGAGCCTGCAGACAATGGAAAGATCTGGTTTCACTTCAGTGATCTACCTCGGGCAGAGCGGAGGAGGAGCCATTGTTATAAAAATGTGTAGAGAGACGGTCCTCCTGGGTTCTAGCTATTTGAAGTTTACGCTGCTAAAGCCTTTTATTCCCTACTTTCCTCGGTTCTGGGTAGGTTGTGTGGGAGGTCACTGAGGTGGGAGTGCTTAGGACAAGACTCGCTGTCCGAGAGCAGGAAGGGTTGTGGCGGTGTGCAAGCGATAGGCAGGAAGATGGAGGAAGCGGTGCCAAGCCCCTTTACGGTTAACTTGGCATCGATAGATGCCAGAGCTAGTTACACCTCGCCCGAAGGCCAGGTCCGCGCCGCTATGGCCACAAGCCGGCGGCCATACAACATGCATTCTAATTGCGTGTGCCCACAGAAGCATGCCTGGTCCCTGCTAATGGGGATGGGGGAGAGGAAATTGAAAGTACTTCTTGCCTTCGCTTCAAGCGAAGACTGAAAAAAGCCGTTAAGTTTTCTCAGGTCTCGAAAGTGATGCCTATGGGTACCTGTTCTGAACAGGAAGTGCTCCCGTCCCGGCTTTTGCAGCTGTACAATTTGAGTGGCATCCAATACCGTGCTGTTGAATCTGACAGGCGCTTGCGATATAGAGCCCACATCGTGCCAATGGTCTATGAGCCTTTTTCTGAGCAGACGATGAGCGTTCACATTTTCTCTCGCTTTGCGACCGACAAGTGGAGAAGGATGGAATCCGGATTGGTATTTGAAAATGATGAGAACAGTCTTGAAATCTGAAAGCACCTGCGTCTCATCAGACTGCGACCAATCGAAGAACAGACAGAAAATTCGGCTCTTCCTGCACTTGTGTGCACCTGTCAGGGCTACATAATCGCATTAAGTCGTGTTTGAAGTGGCACAGGTTTGCTTCTATCTGTCGTGCACCTGTAGGTAGATAGTAACCAGTGATAGGTATCTAAAACTGTACAGTTTCTCTGGCTTCGGTTTGGTTTGTTTGTTCTTAATATTATTAGCTGGAACAAACATATTTGCACGACTCCATTAGTGTGCGATGGTGTAGAAAACAGTACGACCTCTCTTACAGTTGAGAAAAACCTTGCGAAAAGTGTGAAGCTTCAATGTTTTACAGTTAGTAGAATGGGTTATATGTTCGGACCACTGTTGAACACTTGAACGAACTACAAATAAAATTTAAGTCGTAATAAGGTAGGCTACTATATTTTACAAACTTACATCTGTCCTTGGGTATATAACACAACTGCAGTAGCCAAAAGCATGCTGCAAATAAAATAAATATATTCATTAATTTTTGCATATTGTAATATATCTTTTTAAAAGTCACGACTTTAATTACTTGATGAATTTCAGTTCCTAATAATTCACTGTAAATTGCTGGTGCGCTGATTGATACATACTAAGAATATCGAAGTATAGGTGTGCGTTTCTGTTTGTTAAGTAGCATTTTCCTCTCCTCCTCCTACAACCAAAACAACAACAACAACAGCAAACTAATTACACACAAACTTAAAATTTGGTCAAAACAGAAGTATACGACCAATTAAGCTACTGGAGGTTCGAAAAGGTTAGAGATTTTACGCCGAGCCTTCTCAAAGCCTGAGTAAAAGAATCCAAATCTGTGTGGATGAAAATGCAGTGTCCTAGTGCGGACTGAGACAGGAGCGGGCACGCTGCATCGATCCGAGTGCTAAAGTAATGTGCTAACCTTTCGCATCCTACAGTATCTGTCTTTTGAGACAGAAATGGTTTGTTAATGGCAGTGTGATAATTGAGTCGAATAATCTAAGCCTCCCATCCAATAGGTCCTGCTCAGTCTTATGTCTCAAGCATTAAAAAGACTACTAAATTACCTGGGAGTGGCGAGAGGGGGGAACATGGGTTGCAGGTGGGGGGGGAGGGGGGTAACGCGCCAGCATAAACATGTCCCGCCACAGAATAACAACTTAATTTTAGTAGAAAAATAATTACACTGGCAATTGTTGTCTACATGGTCTCCTGCCTGTGGCTCATTCTCACGAAGAAGAGCAGTACACATAAAAGAAATAAAACACATGAAAATGTCTGCCCGCGTTTTGCAATTGCAGAGAACAAAAAGGATCCAGAGCAAAGGGAGGGAGTAATTTGGCGGGGGGGGGGGGCAGGGGAACGAAGACTTAATCAAGATAAATAAAGACAGTGAGGGATGGAACGGGGCATGAATTCGTTGACTATGATAGGAAGCTTTTACTCGATATGGCGTATGCAAAAAGTCACATCGAATGCAACCGTTATAATAAAATCCAAAGCATTCGACGACGACGACGACGACGACGACGACAATGATGATGATGATGATGATGATGATGATGATGATGATGATGATGATGATGATGATTTTAAACAGAATCTGTGCTGTTGATTAAAAAAAAGTAGAGTTTCCCTAAGCATTCAGCATCTGATACAGGAAAGAACAAGGAGACAATCTGAGTGAATTATTAGCAAACAAGACGCTGAACTCTGCTGCAATATGTCAAGAAGCCTTCACCTTTAATCAGACTGTGCGGGCGCAGGATTTGACCGAGACCACCTTTGAGTCTGTGTGGGGAAGCCGAAACTGTCCGGTGGCTGTGAAAGTTAGGCACTTGAGACTGTTAGATTGGCAAAGATGTGCTTGGCGTCTTCTGCTGAGGTGCTAATTAAACAGGCTCCTTTGGGAGCAATGGCTTCCCGTTAACTCGGACATTCTTGGCGGGGTGACTGGCACGCTTCTTATGACTGGCAAATTTGCAATGAGAAAGGTTCTTATGGAATGAGTGTTAAACAGTGAGTGAGTGGGCGTGCGTGCGTGCGTGCGCGTGTGAGAGGAGGGAAGGAGGAGGTGCTGGCAAACCAGCTGGTCCGTCAGTCAGTGGGGTGTGTAGATGGACGACTGGGCAACCTGTGGAGAAAGAAAGGGAAACACAGAGACCCACTCACTCACAAAAAGGAAAGAAACATCCAAGGGCTAGGAAGAGAGAAGCTTAAAGAGACAGCTGTCTGACAGGCCATGCCAGACGTTAGGAAAATAAATGACGATCCTGGATGATTGCTGGGCACAGCTCACCACGTCCGGGCTGACCAAGAAGGTGGATGTGTGAGCGATTTCCGACTGAGTCTGCAGGTCACAATCCCACGTGCTGTCCCTGAGCCCTGGTTTCCCATAGCGACCGATGGCAAGGCAGGACAAGATGCCGATCGGCGGGCTTATGAGAAAACAAATACAACCTGATGCCGACAGTACAAAAGAAGACGTCAACAGAAAGACAGGCAGGTCTGACGTGTTTGACCTTCACGACGACGAAGAAATGGGGGGGACCTTGCAGGAGAATAACAGGAGCTCAGGTTTCGGGATAGGCAGGCCTCGGCAGCTTTCGCTGACCTGTTCGGCACAGAAACTTGCGGCTCAGCAGGTAGGAATCGCGAGGGCTGATGTCATCTCCTACAGCTTGTCACGGTCCTCCGGGATTGCGTGTTGCGTGAAAAGTAAATAAAACAATTGTTGCAGGACTATTCCTTCATGGCCACCAGGAAAACTCCGACGTGCTGCTTTATCAACACCATTTCGTGCAGTGTGAACAGTAACTGAAGGGGCTTTGTCTTTTGCACTGTTGCATCCCGTGAAGGAACTCTGAGGAAATGCACTTCCGTCTGATGCCGGAAGTGGTCGGCAGCTTTTTGCAAACGACGATGACGGAAGATTTTTTCAGGGAACTGTTGCTGTCTGCAAGCATGCCAGTATTTTCTCTCACTAGAAAGCAATGCATTACCCTCAGTGTCTGAGAAGCTGGCAGCAGCAATTCTTTGTGGCTTTCCTCTCCTCTCGTATGCGTCAACGAGCCAGGAGTGGGGCGAGGGGGGTGGGGGAAGAAATATTCTGTGAGGCATAATTATAATCTTCTTTTGCCGCCTTGTCTGTGAACGTCACGCTGACGTCAGTGAGCGTGCTTCTACGAATCACCACTCAATCGCGATCCACATGTACAGTCATGTTTACAGTGTGCTGTATGAATCCGAGATGCACGTATAATCAACCAGTCTTTCCTGTCCCTCTTACTGCACCCAAGAAAGTAGTGAAAAATCAGTTGAAGTAAAGCTGGCCCCCGAAAAGAAGGTTGGGGCATCAAGACCGCTATCGCAGTGTGACACTTAAAGAGGCATCCGTCAGACGGGAAGTGAAAGATGCAATGAGACCGGTTTCCGATGTAAGCAGCACTATCCTTCAGCGTAGTAGGTATGTAAATACATCTCGTGCACAAATACGCATTCACTTACACGACAGTGCACGAACCCATCCTTGTATATTCACCGACATAGACAGGACATCAGACAGGAATAGAACCTGACTAAATTTTTCGTCCGTTGCGTCGGTGCCGATTAAGACAACTTAAGCCAGGAACTAGCGCGTAAATTTTAGTCCTACCATGGGCAAGGTGTCGCATTTGACTAGCAAAAATGCGTCTTTAGTTACAATTCACTCTCTTTAATTTCGGTCTTGGCGTTAATTTTTTTTTCGGGGGGGGGGGCTGTTTTATGGTGTTTTTATACCGATGATAAGATTTAGCGTCAGAACGGCGACGTGTCTATTGTCTGAATCAGAATCGATTATCAAAGAGAGAGAGAGAGAATTTAGAGATAGATTATCCATTTGCTTTAAAGTGTTTAAATGGTTTAATTTTGGAGATCAAACATGAAATTGATTGTAATAATCTATAATTTTGAGAGACGCTAGCATGAATTATTTTTATTAGCAAGGAAGCCTGTCTCTAAAAATGCAAATGTTTCTTGCATTCCGTTGTCATGTGATGGGAGGTTTTAAAAAAAAACCAAGGAGCGAAAGCCGGGAATCCATAAAGGAGACCTTCGACATGTTGGGGTTGGCTCTTGCCACTCTGACTTGCTTCAACAACCTCGAAAGCTAAGCTACTGACATTTTTAAACATGATCGTGAATGCGGTCTGAAAACGACGTCAAAGAAATCTCGTGTGTGTTTGTCTGTGAAGACGTTCAAACACAGGGTTTGTAGGGATGTGTCCAGGGTTACACCCACTTTACACTAATTCCTGATGTAGATGTCGTATCCTATATAACTTCGTGTCGATGTCGACGGGCGGCATTTCGCACTTCGGTTCGAATTAAACTCTCATTTTAATGGAAAAATTATACTGGAAACAGCTGCCAGATTCCACCAGGAAGGTTTTCTGCCAACATTGAAAATGTGAGCCATGGATATAGTAGATTACCACGAAACCCAGTCCTTTTGCAGATTTCCCACACTGGCCGTCAAAAATACAGGAGGATTTTCCAAAAAGAAAAAAGAGAAAGAAAACCGGTACGTCACACACCGTTTGAAGAACGTTATCGGGGATTTCAGATGGCAAAAAGGGAAGAAAAATAGTTGTTTGACAAAATGTTGAGACCACAGATGTAATCTTTTTTCTCCTCAAATTTTCGCTTCAGTACTGTAGCTTGTGTAATTTTTATTTTTCCGAATAAGCTGTCTGGTTAGTCCAGACGAAGCCAGTCGCGGACATAGTCCCGGGCAGTGCAGCGGGCGTAAAGAAGACTACTTATAGCCGGCTTAAGGGGTTTAGTCAGGGCTAATGAGAGGCAGATCTGGGCCCAAGCTGTGCATCTTGGTCCAGCACACCCTATTTCACCTTTGCGTCCTTTCGTGAATGTTATTGAATGACATCGTGACGAGTTCCAATTATTTCAATCGCCCCAAACGTCATGGCCCAAAACCGAAAACTAAAGGTGGAAAGAAGATTGGAAGATTATTTCACTGTAGAAATGCCTGTTTCTTTGGCAAAAGATTCGCGTTTCAGATGACAGTTGCGTAAAAAATAAGTGAGAAGTATTGGGAACATTAGAACATTAGAAATAATACCGGGCCGTTACAAATCATAAACCGCTGTAGGAGTAAATGTTTACATTCTTTACATGACGATCTGAAGTCTCCCTGGGCAACAGCGTATAGATCATGAAAAGATGAGCCATTTCCTAATTAACACCCCTGCAAATAGCAACGAATTTTTCTATGATTAGTTGCTGTAATTTGGAGGTTTCACCTACTTTCTTATTTTTTTATGTAGTATTGATATATATATATATCTATGCGTGTGTGTGAGAGAGAGAGAGAGAGAATCTCTGACACGACAACCCCCTCAACTGGGCTAGTTAAAATTCCCGTGGAATTTCAAAAGTTGAGCGCCCGTAGGACTAATTAAAATGTTGTACCTTCCCCTGATGTCAATGCCGACTGACTTTTTCCAACACCCGTCACTGACTTGTTCGCGAAGGTCCGAGTCCGTGGATGTCGTATGTTGGAGGCATTGAGCGCCGCCAGCCTTGGCTGCAGAAGAACTGCGGTTCTCATAATAGAGCGAGGATGTTCTCAGCCGATAGGAGTTCTACATCCCCGGACAAGAAGGCTTGTCTGGCCACAATAATGGCCGCTGAGTACAGCAGACAACGGCAGGAGTTCGTGGGTCTGGCGAGCGACAACGCCCAGCGCCAGGAACTAGAGACTAGTATCGTGTTTTGTCCTCTTCCGCTTCATCCACCCACTCATCTGTCGGCCCATCTAGTCGCGTGCTTGTCAGAACGCCAGCCCATTCCTCCGTTTACCCACCTGTGCTTTGCTTCGTTTAACTTGCTGTTTGTGTAACTGATGGGAATCCCATTGTTCTTGCTGTCAACGTATTCATCTCGTACATATGCATACATTATTGCATGGTTAAAAAAAGACTGCAAATATTTTCGTGATGTAGTACTTTCTTTTCGCATGTTAAAAAAAATTACAGTATGAAAACGTCTTGGAAATCTACTTCATTGTTTTGTTTTATAACTTCGTTGTAAATTTCTTTATTCTGTATAAAATATGACGGCTAAAGAAAGACGTAAAACGGAAGAAGGGAGACATGAAAGGAATATGGGTAAAAAAAAAAGAACGGTTAGGTGGGCAAAACTGGT
This sequence comes from Lanistes nyassanus, assembly GCA_004794575.1. Lineage (NCBI taxonomy): Eukaryota > Metazoa > Mollusca > Gastropoda > Architaenioglossa > Ampullariidae > Lanistes > Lanistes nyassanus. The sequence continues at coordinate 74,468 of SMGT01008024.1, read as the reverse complement.
AACGCATAAAAAAGTAAGTTTGCATCTTATGCCGCCCTCAACACGAAAACAAAATCGCGGAGTAAAGACCTCGTTCACATTTTTCGCTGTTATGTTCTCCTAACGGTGTTTCTGGTCTACTCACGTCTAATCATAGGTCCAGACAATGCCGTTAAGAAGCAATTAGATCAGTGTGCCGCTGCCGACAGGAACAGACCTCGCTGTGTACAGACAAGGACCTTTGACCACTCGGTCGCTTGTCCTTCACGATCTTGAATTTCTGTACATTAGCTTCCTTCTAAATTTGGCAGAGCTTATGTAACACGCCAGGCTGTGCCGTAATGAAATTAAATCGTGTTTAGCTCTTCTATTTATTTCTACCTCCCCGCCTCCCACCTCTTCTGGCCTGTTTGTTCCACCCCTTCTCTTCCCTACTCTCCCGCACCACCATACGCATATATGAGCACGCGGACTAATGCTTGCTCACGAATCGCTTGATTTCTTGGCGGTAACTTGAAAGTTTGCAACAATGCAGGCTCTGAACCAGCCTCATTATCTATGACTGAAAACGGAACTCCCGACTTCTCTTTCTCTCTCTCTTGCATTGCGCATTCGCGTGCACAACACAGCTGGTTTTGTTGCTGCCTAAATGCTCATCATCTTCAGGTTCTCGCAGTTTCGTGCACTTCAAATTTTCTGTTCAAGTCTCCTGAAAATAATAATGGAAAAATCTTACGGTACGCACAAAGGGAGGGTCTGCCACAGGCGGGCTCAAGCGTTCTGACAAAGACGCAGCTAACAGAATAATACTTTGAGTCAACGAGGCGTTGCCAAGGAACGCGCCATCATTGCAGATCTATGTCTCCTTTTCTTGCGGGGCCGCGCCGCGATTCTTCGTCCACCTCCCGCTCGCTGTGAACGATGTTATGGCGTCGTTAGTGGCCCGCATACCGACAACAAGAAATATTAGGACAGGCCAGCTTTGCCGAGGGGAATAACTGTGAACCTCATATTGTTGTGAGTGATGACCCCTGGGGAAGGCGATCTGGTCCAGCCGTGGCTTTATACAGCCTGTGGAAATGACTTTTATCAGTGATGGCAGATGATGTCTGGGCGACCTTTACTCTCTTCCTGTCTGTCTTTCTGTCGTCTTCTTTCTGTGCCTATCCCTGTTTCTAATGTCTCTGAGTTTGGCCCCACCCACGAGAATGCATGCGCAGGTCACGTATTAATGCATGATATCGTGGTCGACACAGGTTCCAATGATGAAATGTAGTAAACTTGTAATATTAAGGAAGTCTCTAGTCCTTTTGATGCCATTGTTGTCAATGCGGCTGCTGAATACTTCAGATGATACTTAGTCGGACGAATGCATGTCATTTTTTCGAACCATGTTCCGCGAACAAGAAGCCTATACGTCCGGTTTATGGATGTGGTTACGTGGACATGCAGGTATCGAAGGCTTGTATTGTTAGCATCAAAGTACAGTTTGGTGCTATAGCCTGGACTGACATTGTTCTGTGCACTCGGGAGTACAGATTTTTTGGAGGGGTAGTGGGGCTGGTGGACGGACTGTGCACTGCCAAAATTCTGAACATCCTCGCTCTATCGTGAGAACGGCAGTTCTTCTGCAGTCAAGGCTGGGAATGCTGAATGCCTCCAGCATGACGGGGACTGGAGACAGCGTCGGCATCAATTTCAGGAGAAGCTAGGACCAAGGGAATTTTAAGAGAACACCTTTCAAAAATGCCAACCTGCGAAAAAGATCAAGCCTCTGCTAGCACTACGTAAAACCAAAACATTTTTCTTAAAACAAATATAAGAACGTTAGTGCTGTGATATAAAAATAAATAACAAACCTGTTGTGTTATTCATATTTAAGCAAATTTAATAACTTTTTTTGCTGTTCAAATAAATATAAGGTTTGCGCTGTTTGTGTGAAAATATTTGAATTTGTTTGCTGTTCAAATGAAAATAAATTCAAGAACTTTAGTTCTGTTCAAATGTAGATGAATATCAGAAAATATGGGTTGTTCGCATACAAATAAATATAAGAACTTTTGATGCAGGCCGTAATATTATGGGGACAACGGTTAAAATTCATTACAATAAGCATTACAAATTTTGAGGTAGTAAGATAATGTGACAGTCTATTCTTACCACCTGTTATTATAATAAGCTTATATTGTTGATCTGTTAAGGGTAATGTCGGGTGTATATGTTGTGCCTTCATACCCAGCTAGGTGCGTCATTTACGCACTAAAATCGAGAAATGACGCACACAATTCAAACCTGTGCGTATATGTGACGCACGCTTTTTACCGGTTTTCTTTTAACCTGATCAGCTCTTAGCAAACATCGAATATAGACAAGCGAGAGTAGTTTTTCTGAGCTTTGTCCTGTTTCCGAGCAGCCGAAAGGAGGCTCACCATCACTTTTTGTTTCTGCACCTCGGTTGTCAAGGTCCTTTTACAGTGGATTACAGGAACAAAACATGCCTTGCCAATGAAACAGGTCATTCTGACAAAGTGACAAAGGAAGAGAATACATCAGTGAGTGTCTTCAGAGGCCGTTGAAGAAATTGTTCAAAATTCAAAATTGTCTGCATAAAATCATCATCATCATCATCATCATCATCATCATCATCATCATCATCATCATCATCATCATCATCATCATCATCATCATCATCATCAACAACAACAACAACAACAAAGAAAAATATCAACGACAGTTATGAGTAGGATGTTTTATTGACTTCCTACACTGACCCCTTGCAAGTGAAAAGTGAAGCACTGAAATTTAGACAATGGGTCTTTGTGATGCATTTATTTTGAAAACTTGGGAAAACCTGCCAACTCAAGTTAAAAGAAAAACAATCACTTGTAATCTGCCTACATCCACGGGATAAGATGTCTGAGTTTATTTTTGCTGGGAGCAAACAAATATCGCTGCGGCCTGACCTGGCTGCAGGTAGAGGACTGTCGGGTCATTCTGTGCGCGTGATAACATAAAATTCCTATGTGTGCATGCGACTGTATGTTTGTGGGGGCGGGCGTGCGCGGTTATGCTTACATAGAGGTTGGGGAGTGAGTGGGTATGTAGGTGGATACATAGGTTTCATGCAAAATAAATAAATTAATAAATAAAGTTCGCAAGCGGACGATGGCCAGAGACAATATTAATAGGCGATCAGGTAAGGGGTAGACAGAAAGAGCTATACACAGAAACATATTCAGGCAAGCAGGCTGGCAAGCACGTGCACAGATGCGTGCATGCAGGAAAGTCGGTTATCGCTCTCACTGGGAGTCTTTTCTGTATTTCCGGAATAAGGTTTTCCCCATTTTGAGATCGTTATGAGAGAGACATTAGCTTCTAAATCGACGTCAAAGCTGAGCTATCGCCCATTTTCGTCGTCAACCGCGGCAGCTGTGCTGGCTGCGTTTATTTAAGGATACCATGACGGACGCCTAGAATTAATAATTTTCCTCAAGACCACAGAAAACACTTCCTATAAAGAATATTGCAGGGCAATTTCCGTGCATGATGGAGCGAACTCTATACTTTTCGCATGCAATGTGCGCTGGGCCTATGACCTTTTCCAGGGAGGTTTTTTTAAAAGTGGGATGAGTTTTCTTCAGGAAGTTTTTCGGAATTCACTACATTGCTTACAAGTAGTCTTGCCCGAACACTGAATATGTTTGTGAAGGTGACAGGAGCTTGTCATGGGTTGGTTGAAATTGACAGGAGCTTGTCATGGGTTGAAATGGGCAGGAGATTGTCATGGATTGAAATTGACAGGAGCTTGTCATGGGTTGAAAGTGACAGAAGATTGTCATGGATTGAAATTGACAGGAGCTTGTCATGGATTGAAAGTGACAGAAGATTGTCATGGGTTGAAATTGACAGCAGCTTGTCATGGGTTGAAATTGACAGGAGCTTGTCACGGGTTGAAATTGACAGGAGCTTGTCACGGGTTGAAATTGACAGGAGCTTGTCATGGGTTGAAATTGGCAGGAGCTTGTCATGGGTTGAAATTGACAGAAGTTTGTCATGCGTTGCCTAGGGCCCAAAAAATTGTTTCAGGTCACCCGACCGACTCTAAGATTTTCCGCCGACCCTATAACAAATTCCCCCCCCCCCCCCCGATGGAAGAAAAACGCACTAGTGCACGCACGCAGACACAAAAAATAAACTAAAAAAAACAACTAAAGCTGACCTACCTACCTTATGTGTTTGGCCTATGTTACCTGAAACCATTATTTGGGGCCTAAAGTAACCCAAGAAATGTGTTGCCTTATTTTGCGACGATAATCCCATAAATGTGTTGTATTATTTTGCGACGACAATCCCAGAAATGTGTTGTATTATTTTGCGACGATAATCCCAGAAATGTGTTGTATTATTTTGCGACTATAATTTATAGTGAACGTTACAACTCGGAACTACTGAGGGCTGGTTTGACAAATTTCAGTTAATTTTGGGACGAGCTGAAAAGTACATGCTAACTGACGTACCGGGCATCTTCTGTCAGTTTGTCTTGGAAAATTCTGAATCTTGTGAATAGGATACGTCAGACTCGATAACATTCGAGATTATTTTTCAGCGAATGTCGAGCAGACGTGGTTGGCCTTTGTACGGAATAACCGACTTCGGGGCTGGGTGTGAGGGAAACTATGATCGTTGCATTCAGACATGTATTGGGGGCCTGGGTCTGTTGCAGTAATTTATTGAATAAATATAATTGATTGCGCCTGCTCGTCTTATGACGTTACCAGACAATCGACGAACCTGAGCTTGCATGCATCTGCGTGCTGTCTGAAAACGCGTACATTCGCAGCCAGACCTAAGCAACCTGACTGAATGGATCATTTCTGTAAGTCTAGGTCGGGGTGTTTGCACGATGTGAATTTTAAAAAAAAGATCGGCTTGGAAGCATATTGTGAAAGACTTGTTTGACGCCTTAAACCTAACGTAAAGCCAAATAACGGGCCATATCAAACGTTGAAGAATTGTATCACTTATGAACGCAAAGCACCTTTGTGGAGTCAGATTTTGTTTTTAAATGTCTTGTGTCTATGAACAGAAATATAGACTGTCACCTGTGTCATTGTGGTGTAACCTTCAGTTAAAACATGACCAAAGTGTACTCAGCCCTCCTCAACCTGGCGGGAAGATGAAAGTTCTCGTTACACAGCTTGGACAGCCGAGCCTAACAATTTTTCCCCCTGATGGGGAAAAAACGCACTTGCGCACGCCGCTCGCACGTACACACATGCGCGCGGGACCATGTGCACAAAAATAAAATTAAAAAATTTAAAGCCGACAGACCTACCCTATGTTTTAGGCCTATATTACCTGAAACCATTTTTTGTAGACCAAAGCAACAAAAATGAAACCAAGCAAATCTTACACGCACCTATGCAGACGCTAAATTGATGCAGCAAACTGGGGGGCTTTGTAAAAGGGGATGGGGCAGGGCTTTGTCCTTAGGGACTCGGTAAGCCTAATTGCTCTCCCTACACTTACTGTTTCTGAAATGCATTATTTTAATTCTTTGTTGTGCTACCAGCCAGTCTTCTCATAAGCTGTATAGCACTCACACGGCTTAAGTCAGCCAGTACGTTTATGAAACATTGATAAGGCATTGTCAAGACTGCCTGACGTATAAAGCATTCGCTATAGTATTAAGGGCAGTATAAAATATATACATACATTTGTAACATTTCCGCGACATATTTAAGGCTATAAGAGAATGATGCCCCCTGGGAAGCCCATCTTTTCAGGCCGTGTTTGTGGAAATGACTTTTATCGGTGATGGCAAAGGATGTCTGGGTGACCTTTACACCTTCCTGTGTTTCTCTGTCTGCCCATGTCGTCTGCTTTCTATACCTAACCCTGTCTCTGTTGTCTCTGACTTCCCCCCACCCAGCCCATCCATGGAATTGCACGCATACGCCATGTATTAATACATAACCTGATGATCCAAACAATGCCAATGGTGGAATGTACTAAGTTTGTAATATTTAGGAATTTTTGAGGTCTTTGAGTTAATCGTCATACAGTGCGGCTGCTGGACAATTAAGATCTTTCTTAACCGAACGAAGGTTTGTGCTAGTTTGCCGCACCAGGTTCGGAGAATTGGGAACCATGTGTGACTGGTTTAGAAATGGTCCTTCATTGACATGGGGGTATGGTATCGATGCAGGACGTGCTTTTAAAGTGCCATTACTGTACTGACATTATCAGTCTGTGCCCCGGGAGTATAGTTTTGTTGCTATTGTTGTTGCTGTCTTGGGCAGGGGCGGGCTGAACAGTACCAGAGAGAGCAAACAACTTCATTATTACAGTCACCTGGTTAGGCTTTAAATGCACAATGTGAGAATTTCTAGTATTTGCATGAGTGCCCTAGTGCGTGTGTGGGGGAACACGTGCGGATCTATGGGTGCCTTCCTGAGGGCTGAGGTTGTGGGAACATACTTAGGTTACCTAGAATAAATTAAGCTAAGTGAAGCCATTGTCATCGTTGTGTGACATACATAATATTCATTGCAGTATGGATGGCAGTATGACATGTATACATAAACGTGTAACATTCATAGGATATATTTGAGGCTGTATGACATGCATACCTGTGCTGCACGTGCCACGTTTGGTGTTGCAGTGGTCGTACTGTGCGCATCTCCAGACTCTGTCAGAGAGATCATGATCAAAGCACACGAGCTGAACTTTGACAAGGGCGAGTACGTCTTTTTCAACATCGATCTATTCAGCAGGTGAGTTGGTACCAGCCATCAGGTCTTCCATAGCATCGACCTTTTTAATGAGTTATTTGTAGCACAACGAACTGTTTTCATTTTCTGAGAACGCCACTGGAGTCCTTAGCCCAAATTAATGACTGCTGATGTACACGACATTAAAACGAACGAAAGAACCAACGGACCAACCCACCCACCAACCCACCGACAGACCAACCAACCAACCAACCCACGTACCGACCAAACAACCAGAAAAAAAGGAAAGAAAAGTGCACGAACGGGATGAAGTGGTAGCTAGCTAGTAGATTTGTCTGGCATCTTTAGAACGATCCTTCCAAGGCTTCTTTGACCTGCCACCACATCGTTGCTCGCCCTGCGGCCGTGGGCAGACTAATGCAGAAAAGAGCAACACTAAGGGGAAAACTGATTAGATTAAAGTAAAAGATCGATACCCTACAGTATGGCGAAGCTATTTCAGACTGCGGAGGTGGGATTAGCTTAGAAAGAAGATGCAAATGAATTGAAAGGCCGCGGCTGACCCAGTAGACAAGATACACGACAGACGTCTTCAAAAACTGCTGACAGAGACGCATATTGTAAAGAAACGAAGGTATGCGACAGGGTTATTGCATATAAAGAAAAAAATGTTTCATGATAAGATGCACGAGGAACGTCTGGCTACTATCCATCATCAAAAAGAATTTTGGTGAAAACTTTCAAAAAATTCCATGTAAAAAATTAAACAAGAACTACTGTGGCCCATTACTTATCAAAAATGGTATAGAAAGGTAGACTGTATAACTTTGGGTGAAGTATTTGCAGAATTGTCAAAGCATAGGATGTAGTGCTGAGTTGACCAATTAAGTCTACTGCACACAAGGAATGAAACAGGGAGATGTGCATAGTCCCGTATTGTTTTCACTATTTGTAAACGTGCTAGCACTAGAAATAATAAAATGTGGTAATTAACAAAGAACAAATGAGAACAGAGCGCTATAAAATCGTCAATGGACAATCCCAACAAGGTACTGGCAGCGCTAGACATACCCGTATGCTGACATATGCAAACAAGGGAGCCTACCGTACCCATACACGTAGCAAAGAGAGAGTCGAAAGTAAGGAGCGTGGCAGATCTTCTAAAAAGATCTGCCGCCCCTTTCTTTTAAACGACCCTAGTCTTCACACGGCTAACCCTCGGTGTACAACGTGTGCATACAGCGGATCCCTATTTTATATCGTCAACTCGCTCACTAAGCGTAGGTTGACGACTGGGATCCAAGACAAACACAACATAGGACAAATACATGGAATCCTCAAGGTGCACAATTTAATTAACAAAGAACAAATGAGAACAGAGCGCTATAAAATCGTCAATGGACAATCCCAACAAGGTACTGGCAGCGCTAGACATACCCGTATGCTGACATATGCAAACAAGGGAGCCTACCGTACCCATACACGTAGCA
>SMGT01008024.1:3357-60321 GCA_004794575.1 Lanistes nyassanus | reverse complement strand
TCTAGCCGTCAGAGACGACACAGTTGAACATCGTTCAGGACAAGCTATCACTTCCTTTCGGACAAAAAGCAAAGAGTCTGAGCGGATGCCAAACGACCCTTTTGATGAAAGAAACAACGAAGCCGAAAATTTTATTTCGTCAAGAACAAGAATTTATGTCAAGATCTCGGTGACTTCCACTGTGCAGAGTATAAAGTGTGACACGACGGGCCGTACCTTAACTTACTGGACTCGACTTCTCCAGAATTACTGACCAAACTTTTATTGTGATCTCGTAAATGTAGACTTAATTGAGCAATCGTCACCAAACCCTTTACTGCCTCAGGTCAATGTTTCTACACGACCCTATGAAATAAAGTGAATAACTAGAGAAGTCTACCGAGGGAAAAGATTCTCATACTCTGACACGTTCGCTCAGTCTCACGCAATCAAAACACTTCTAGCTCAAGAGCCCCCACACTCGTAAAAGACACAACTGCAGCGAACCGTTATTCAACGTATATTTCATACACTGGCTCAACAACATCAAATATATCTACAGATTATTTACAGAGAATCACCATGCTCGTGTCTAGGGTAAGACGCTGCCTGATTACGTCATACCATGAGGAATCAGACAAAGAGGATAAACCAACTAAAGCCAGAGGGGAAATCAAACTGCGACACGGCCTCTGATCCCGCTCTATACACAAATACAGTAAGTGACCGACAACAGAGCACTACTGAAACAACTTACCGCAATACACAGCTCTAAAGCTGTACAACGAACCAACCACGAAGTTTGTGACAACGCCACGACCAGCACTTCCTCTATCTCCTCTTGGCGTACGCCCGGCCTCTAGCTTATGACGTCTCCTGTCTCCGGCAGGATAAAGCCACCTATCCTAAATCAACCCGAGTCCCAGACTCTAAGATAGTTTATGGCAAGAGCAGTCCTTATTCAGAAGGCCAGTCAACAGCCACTTACACGTCTATTCCGTAGACGTGTCGGCGAAATACAACCCAGTGTATTCAGCGTGACTACTAGCTGCTGCTCCGACGTCCTGGCTAAGATGGCGAGGGGTAGAGGTCCGTAGGTCTACACGTGTCCGCTTCTCTTGGTCTTCCTACTTCATCTCTCCTGTGTCTAGTCCGATTCTGAGTGTCTGCTCCCAGTCTCACATTTTTGCCTCCTTAAGTACCATGCGCCCACCACGCTCAGTGTTCACGGGTACCACCTTATTCTAGTTTAAACCAGTTCTGGCCAGCCTAGGTGGAGCAGGGCAGCTGCCATGACTAATGACGTAGCGCCCACCTACCAGGTGTCAAGAGAGGGAAGGGCGAAAAGGCTAAACTAGGAGTGACAGGTGACAACCTAGGAGTGACATGTGACATAAAGTGCATACAAATGATGGCTTCCCTGGTTCCAGAGCGTCCCGTTCACGCTTAAAGGCAGGCTAGTGAACGACTGACATCTGCCACGTCTGAACGCGCATATATACGTTTGCGTTCACACGTACACCTGCCCACACTTCGCCGTCATCACTGCCACCAGTAGCAAAACACCAACAAAACTGTAACAACGTATTGATCAGTGGAGCGCATGTGAATGCAAAAAGAAGATTAAAACATCATTGCTAAAAAGGAACTAAATATGGGCGGGGATTGGATAACACAGTTTCGGTTCTGAGAGACAGAGCACCTCCATCATTTCTAACCTCTCTAACCCACAGGCTGTTACAGTAATGGCACCTAATGTTTTCAATGTTGTTTTCTAGCAAGACATTACTAACTTCGGGGAGATTGGTCCCATTTAATCTAGGCCACGGCAATGAAGCTACAGCAAAGCAAGATTGCCACAGACTCAAGAAGGTGTTTATTGAATGTAAAGTTATATATATATATAAGTAGCAAAAGGATCGTAAGGAAATGGGCATGGTGTGTAAACTGTGCAGAGTTCAAGTTGTAAAACTATAAGAAGAAAACAAGGTTTGGGTAGTTCTTGTACTGAACTGAAATCAGTTATATTACGCCTGTGACTAATACTGGGTTTCAATTAAAACAATGCAGTTTATGTGACGTTAAATCGTTTTTTTAAAGATCTGGTAGCTGAACTACTAATTTGCAACTGATTAACATAAGCCCCCCATAGCAGGTCTGGCTTCTCAGAGAAAATTAGTAAGCCAGCAAGGTTTCTTCCTTCTTAATTAATTCTATGCATCTAAAATACCCTATGAATGTACCACGTGTTATTGCTATAGATTCCAAAAGATGGGAGAGGGACGGGGAGGATAAAAAAAAAGAAGCCAAGAAATTCGACTGCTGTTTCTTTTTCATGAAGTCTGGCAGTGAACGTGTCTGAACTTGCGGTGCCTGTACTGGGTCCCCGTTTTGCTCTGTTACACGCAGCTACCTCGGTTCTGAGAAAGCAATCTTGCCCTGGCTAATAATGGAAACTTTCACTTGTTCTTCAGGAGGAACAGTATTACAGCAGGTTACAGATCAGCCCCTATCGCCTACGAGATCTCCAGCCGAACAGATAAGGAATTGGCAGAGCACGTGCAGTCGTGCGCGGGCGGCCGCGGCCGGTGGCCTGGCATTATCTAGTCCTAGGCGGCTCAGCTGTTTTCCTTGCCACTGGAGCGTGACTAGAACGCTGATAAGCCCCGTCCCGCGTTAATCCACTCTGTATGTCCTGTCGTTACGATAAACAAAACAAAAAAGCTTCTGGACTGAATCAGCCAGTCCGTTGTGAAAGTAATCTCATTCAGTAAATATGAAGATGGTCCTCCTAACATATTTTGTTTTATAAGTTAAAGCAACACGCATGAGCAAACGTGTATCATAATTAAATGGGTTTGGGTAATGCGATCAGGCTGTATTGAACCATACGATCAAGTCACGTTAAGCTGTGCGAACAGACCATGCTGAACTTTGCGCTGATGTCATTTTTAATGGTGTGATCCGGTCAGATTGAGCTGTTGGGGTGATCGGGTCATTTTGAACTTTGTGATCAAGCCGCATTGAGCTCTTTGAGAGTTTAACGAGACTCAGCTGGGTGTACCAAAATGAAAAGATGCATTTGTAGCTAACGGCCATCTTATTTATGAAAGATTTTGCAATTTAGAGATGTTAAATTCAAGTTAATGTGCACGCTGTAGTGATAGCGAGATGTATGTATGTATGAAGGTGCTGTTAAGTTCTGCTACACCAAATGACCTCTTCATTTGTAAGCGTCAGAGCAAGGTTACTGACTTTGTCAGGACTGAACCAGGCTGCTTGTTCAGACAATTTCTGCAAGAATCATGTCACTGAGCAGAACACAGCTACTGAGATTTGAAGCATTTTCTGCAACTTTTCTTTCTACTGACGGGGTCATTGTATCTACAGGTATCACGGGAAACGTCAGTATCGATGCCAACGGAGACAGAAATGCTGACTACTCCCTGCTGGACATGAACCCTGAGACAGGAAAGTTCGAGGTAAGATGAATGCTAATACAGGAAAGCTTGATGTAAGATGAATACTGAGACAGGAAAGCTTGATGTAAGATGAATGCTGATACAGGAAAGCTTGATGTAAGATGAATACTGAGACCGGAAAGCTTGATGTAAGATGAATACTGAGACCGGAAAGCTTGATGTAAGATGAATACTGAGACAGGAAAGCTTGATGTAAGATGAATACTGAGACCGGAAAGCTTGATGTAAGATGAATACTGAGACAGGAAAGTTTGAGACAAGACCTCTGATGGAGGTCCATGGGTAAGAACCCTTCACGTTCAAGGGTGTATCCTTTTCAGCACTTAAATTTTATAGCTGACTAGGTACCCCAGGATATATATAGACTTAATTCTGAGGGCTGTTTTAACAGACTTTTGTAAGCAAGTAATTCACAACAATCCAAAGGCATGAAGTATCAATCTAGCTTTTACTTGCAGTTATCCATAGAAGAAAAATTCTTCTGTAACTAGATTTAGCTTATATATATATATATACCCAGTAAGATTACCCATTGAACACAGCTCCTGCGTAACTCACCAGATGAAATTAACTTAAGCTCTCACTTCTGCCTCTCTGAATTATGGCACAGGTACGTGATTAATGGCCCACGTGCGGCATTAAGCAAAGTACACAGACAGAAGCATTACCAGAAGAGCCACAATAACCATACAGCTCTTCGACCTTATTATTGGCTGTGACTCTGAGCTGCAACTGTCTCACAAAAGCCATATAGACCTGTCGCTGTATAATTGTATGTGACTCTGTGCTGCAGTTAGTATGTACTTAGTTTTTGTTGTGATTGTTGTTTTATGCTGCTTGAACTGTCTCTTAATACTTTTTACAACGACCTGTCCAGGTGGTGGCCAATTACTATGGCAACAAAAAGAAGTACGAAGCCGTGCCGGGCAAGTCTATTCACTGGGCTGGAGGGAGAACAAGTCCTCCACCTGACACCCCTGTGTGTGGCTTCGACGGGTCTAAGTGTCCACCAGAAGGCAAGGATGCCTTTTTCGATACCCGCCCCCCCCCCCCCCCCCCCCATGAGGTCTTTTCTGTCACACAAAAATTAAGCCCCCCCCCCCTCCAAAGAAAAAAGGAGAGGAAAGGAATGAAAGAAAAAAGATAAACACGGAGAAGAAAGGAAGTTTAAAACTACACCTCCCCACTCCCAAACAAAAGGGAAAAGAAAGACCATATATATATAAGCCTTCTTGTACGAACTGCCAGATTATTATTTGTTGTTTTTGTTACTTCTGAGACTCCCTTCTCCCTATACTAAACAAGTCATGTTCAAGACTAATCCTTCTACAACATTGTATTCAACCCCAGTGTATACAGGATTCCATTTACCTGGTGTTCTTATACAAAGTCATGAATACAGTGGCTGACAAAGAAAAATTGTAACCCGTTTTTCTACTTGTTAAGCATTCATATTGAAACAACTTAGCGTACGAATAGATAAAACCCACTGTATTTACGATATTACTATTTGCTGACCACGTTTTAGATGGACGTCCGGCAGGAAGGCGCGTGCTGACATGAGCACATGGTGTGTGTATATACGTACTCAGCAAGCGTCAACAAGCGTGACAATTTCATTTAACAGCCCCACAATCACATGACCTGTGTGTACTGACAGTCTCCTGGCGAACACTCGCCCACACGCTGCCTGCTGATGACGTAACTGCAGCCGATTTCTGTTTCCTTGCAGAACCGTTTCCGGAGTACGGCATTGTCATCATCGTCTTGGGATCCATACTCATCATCGTCATCGTTGCTGTCTTCTTCATCTACAGGTGGGGGCAGATATTTGTGTACGACGTAAGCGAATTAGCCTGAATACCTATTTCAGTTTGGTGCAACCTACAGTCGACTGTTTCTTTATTACAAGAAACGTACAGTATGTGTCAAGCTGTTGATTCCGTCTTGTTATGGTGTGCGTGTTTCCGGGTTCTTTTGCGCATCTGTCATGGAGAAAGCATTGAAACGAACCCCTTCCCCCACCCCCGCATAGGTCTAGCTGTTTCAGGCCACAGTGATGATTATGATACTGTATCGGAGATTTAATAAGAAACGCGGAGTTTACGTGACTCGTGTTCTGACGCTGCAGGCATATTAAGCTGGAGGCCGAGCTGGCAGAGATGAACTGGCGCGTCAAATGGGAGGACATTTTGTTCGGGTCTCCTGAAAAAAACAAGAAGCTAGAGAGGCAGGGCAGCAAGATGAGCCTCGTCAGGGTACGTTTTTTTTGCTTCAGGGTTGGTTTTTTAAAGTTAGTGTAGCCAGTATTCTGCGCGCTCTCTCTCTCTCCTTACCACTTTTCTTTCTGTTCTTTTCTGCATTCATTTCTTTATTTATTTCAATCTTTCCTTTTCTTTCTTTCCTTCCCTACTTCTGTTTTCATTCTTCCTTTCCTTTCTTTCCCTGCTACTTCCTTTCGACCTTCCTTCCATCTTCTTGCTCGTTCTGTTCTGTCCTCTTTGTGTTTTTTTTTCCTTTTCGTCTTCCTTTTGTTCTGTTTGTTGTATTTTTGTCTTCTGACGCTGCTGCTACAACTGTTGTTGTTACTGTTACAACTTCATGTTTGTAGAGAAATTCCTACGCCAGCTCTACATCTGGAGACACCATCGCCTTCCACCTGAGTGATGCGGCCAACAGGCAGCTGTTTACTAAGACAGGCTACTATAAGGTTACTATATATTCACATATTTGTCTTCACGTGGTGGATCATTTATATACTTTACAACACTTGGTGGTAGTTACGATGTCCCCGATGATAAACAACAACAACAATAACATAACAAAAACTTAAACTAAGCTTCTTTTTCATGTGTTTTTCTTTACTGTCTTCTTCATGAACTGCGTCCTACGCTGACGACTGCTGTTGTTTAATAACGCGTCCCCGTTCAGCCTATCTCAGAATTGTTTCTTCTCCCTTAAGTTTCCTCTGTCGTCTTCATACAGCCGTTGTCATCTCCGATTATGGAATGCATTCAGGCAGTCGCTGAATGTTCGATCTCCGAGAGTTAATTAACATACAGTTAGTATGTCAAGACCTCTACAAAATCCTGCCATCGCCGCAGTGAAAGCATGTTTTCGGATCTTTGCTAAGTGATCTTCGCCAGCGGTCCTCAGTTGAAAGCATTTCCCCTCTCTAGCTGTGTTTTCGCTGGTCTACGTTTAAAAAATCTCCAAGAAAAAGAAGGTGGTGAGAGGAGAAAGAGGGAAAAAAACCACTGCGTAACACGTTGTGGTGAGCTGTCTTCACCACTGCTATCTAAGCCGCCTGCCCGCCGTTGACCCGCCTCCTGGACAGAGTCTCGCTATCGCTGCCCTAATCACGACAAACGCAAATCGCACGTCAGTGCTTTCGATAAGCAATCACAGTAATACCGTTGACAAAAGAACGCTAGAAACATCTGTCTCCTCCCCCACTTCCTTTTCCTGTCTATCTCTTCTACCCCTTTCTCTCTTTCTTTCTCTCTCACACACGCGCGCGCGTTCTCTTTCTTCTCTCTCTCTCTCTCTCTCGCACACTTGCCTTTTTTCCTTCTATTCTCCGTCTTCTTTCAGCCATCATCTCCAATTCTCTCCCCACCCACCACCCACCCCTGGCACGCAGGCACTCCCTCGCGTACGTACATAGACTCAGACACCTTTAATTTTTTTTTGTAAAAAAAAGCTCCAGCGATGGCACGGAGCTGTGTAATGAGCATGTCTGTCTTGTGCAGGGAGCAATTATAGCTATCAAGAATATTGCCCGCAGCAGCATCACCGTAAGCAAACCACTGCTTCTGGAGATCAAAAGGGTGAGTACCAGACGGCCTCATGGGGACGTAAATACCTTTCTTTCCGCCTCTCTGTGTCTGGGTGGCTATCTGGCTGGCTGCGCGCACGCAGGAGCTGGGTGTGCGCGCTAAAGATGTTGATATCGGAAGAAAGAAGACGGACACACAAGCACGCACGCATCCATGCACGCATGCACGCGCACACACATACACAGACGCACACACACAAACACGCGAACACACTTGAGATGGGTAGCCTATATGAGAGTTCACCCCCCACATGATAAAAGCGAGACTGAGGTCTGGGAAGGGAAACAGCTCCAGCCAAGGTGCTCCAATGTCACTGGCTCGATCGTCCACCTCGCGTCCGTGCAACTCGGCCATGGGTTCCTGGTGAGATCCACTGAGGAAGGGAACAACAGGATCTGCGTAACCTTGGAAATGAAGAAGGCTCGGACCCACCCAAAGGGATGGGTGTATTTGTGGCAGGCGGGCGAGGAGCCGTCTTTCCGTAATGAGTAATTATCTCGTGTGACATCACCGCACAGCCTGGCCCTACGTGGTCGGCAAGGACACCTCCATCGCTTCCACTGCTGCAGGCCAGACGGCATGCGATGACCTGGGAGAGCGACTGAGATGCTGGCAGGTTTATGTCGCTGCCCGCGGAGCTGGAAATACCTGGGGCTGCGGCTGCGCAACGTCTTTGCAGACCGGCTGCGCAGAGCCCCGAAGTTCTGGCTAATCCGACCTTTCCGGGCTTTGTGTTGGTCTGGCGTGGTTCTACATACTGCAGGGAGGCCAGTCTCTGTTGTTGTTGTCGTCGTTGCTGTTACTGCTAGTAGGGTGGATGTGCGCGCGCAGACGCGTGCTGGGGAAGGAGATGGCTGGACAGCCGGGTTAGTGCATGATTGGCTTGATGCCGATGTAAGTGGAGCGTGGGGGAGTGGGGGAGTAGGCGGATGGGTTTGTGGGTGCGACAGGGTGTAGAAGGAAAGAAAGAAAAAAAGGCAATAAAAGAAGAGAGGAGAGACAGTGGGATCAACATATTAGTTCTGACCCAGGGGAAAATACAACAGTTCTCTCCGGGGATCTTCTCAATAACCTATAATTTACATAAGACAGATCCAGTGGGGATTATGATAACAGCAATGATGAATGTGATAACAGCAATGATGAATGTGAAAACAGCAGCGGTGTGATAACACTAAACATTATCCCTTATTTAATGGCAAAGTATAAACAGTATATATTTTTTTTATTTGATTAAAGCACAAAAGCCAACTCGAAGAATGATCGGTCGTATAGCCATAATTATGTATAGAGCGCTGTCCTCTATCCTAATGCCAGTCGTTGATCTGTTTTTACATAGATGAAAGATCTGCAAAACGACCACATTGTCCGATTTATCGGAGCATGCATCGATTACCCCAACCAGTCCATCCTCACCGAGTACTGTCCTAAAGGCAGCCTTCAGGTAAGTGTTTAGCTAAGTCTGGTTTATGGTCTGCTGTCTTGTTTTAAAGTTCTTTCCTATTCTAAACTTTAAAAAAAGATTAATCTTGAGTTACTCAGAGATGTCTGAAAGAAAGCTACCTGTCCGAGCTTTAATATTTTATAAGGAGAGCTGCGTTTTCTGTACAACAAACCTGTATTGATTTGTCATCTGTCCGGGAAAGATAGGAGGGATTGTGCACATATCGATCGACCATCTTAAAGTTGTTTGGGTTTTCGTTTTTTTTTAAATATGAGACAATGTTTCAGTTAAGTTGTGTTTCTTGGTTATATAATCACTGTTAAAAGTTCTTTGTTGGTTCCAAACGTAGTTCCTTGGGTGATGGACAAAAATATTATATATGGTTGATGAATACAATGGCTGATACATGTTCAGTTGTTGCTGACAGGATGTGTTAGAGAACGATCAGATAAAACTCGACTGGATGTTTCGCTACTCCATTATGCAGGACATTGTCAGGGTAAGTAACTTCCGCAGGACTGGATATCACAGGGGCAAGTGATGATAACCTGTTAGTCATCTTTTTTATTTTATAAATCATGGGTTCCTCAGCAAAGAATAGTCAGACTAAAAGTGAGATTCCATTCCGGTGTTAGTGTCTGTAAAAGTGTTTGAGCAATGTATAATGAGTATACTTTCTTAGTCGTATACACGCGCCCTGTTTTGTCGGTTAGAAATCCCTCACAGCATCAACCTGACAAATTCTATTAGCTCTAAGAACTCACAAAGTCCTCTCAGAAGCCTAGACGATGCAGGAATATGCAGGACAGAAAGAGAAAGACACACAACAACCGAAATAGTCACTACCTAATGCAGTGATCTCAGCTCACAATACGGCTGAGTTCTCCTTCTCCGCAACTTCAATGAAACAGCCGATTGTTATCGAGGTACTTCTGTTATCAGGGTATGGCGTATCTGCACGGGACCGACATTCGTTCCCATGGTAACTTAAAGTCGACGAACTGCGTCGTGGATTCTCGATTCGTGGTGAAGATCACCGACTTCGGGCTTCACTACTTCAGGTCCAGCTGCGAGGCGCTGGAGGAGGAGAACGCTTACAGGAATTTCCACAGTGAGTGTTTCATCTCCTTCGTCCATGTTATTGACATCGTCGTCGTCATCGCCTGTATGGCGCAAAGCTTTTCAGCTGCATGACACCGGAGAGCGTGAGGCACATCCTGACAACCTGCCTGCCTTGTGTCGCTGTTTCCGGGCAACTCTGCAGCACACACGTGAAATCTGTATCTGTGCCTTTTCCATCCCCAAACGCACACAGCCCTGCTCTCCCTGTTCAGAAAAAAATTAAACACGATCTCATATCACCTCATTTCTTTCGATTATTTTCATGATGCATAATTTATCGTGAGGACAATGCATTTTCTCTGCTTGCCCTTTGAAGGCCAACTGTGGACTGCACCAGAGCTTCTGCGTATGCACAGCAGGCCGCCGGAGGGAACCCCTAAAGGGGATGTGTACAGTTTTGCTATCATTTGCCAGGAAATCGTCTACAGGAACGGTGTCTTCCATCTTCATAGCCTTGACCTCACACCCGAGGGTGAGCGTTAAGTCTAGACCGCGTGAGGTGATAGTATAGAGCTTAAAGTATAGGTGCGTGCGTGCGCACGTACGTCCGTGCGTGCACGTGCGCGCGCGCGCGTGTGTGTATCCAGAGAGACAGAGATAGACTGTGCACGCACGCGCGCGTGTGTGAGGAGAGAGAGAGAGATGGACTGTGTGTGTGTGTGTGTGTGCCCCTGCACTGTTGTTTGCTTCTGGTGGTGATAGTAATGGTATTATTTGTGGTGGTGGTGGTGGTGGTGGTGGTGGTGGTGGTGGTGGTGGTGGTGGTGGTGGTGGTGGTGGTGGTGTCTGGTGTTTCTTGCTGTAACTTACAAATAGTCTAGTCCTTGTTCATCTGTACTGTAACATTCAATTAATTTAGTCCCTGCTCATTTGTACTGTAACCTCTAATTAATCTAGTCCCTGCTCGTTTGTATTGTAACCTCTAATTAATCTAATCCCTGTTCGTCTGTACTGTAACCTCTAATTAGTCTACTCCCTGTTCGTCTGTACTGTAACGTTTAATAAGTCTACTCCCTGCTCGTCTGTACCGTAACATTCAATTAATCTAGTCCCTGCTCGTCTGTACTGTAACCTCTAATAAGTCTAGTCCTTGTTCGTCTGTACTGTAACCTCTAATAAGTCTACTCCCTGTTCGTCTGTACTGTAACATTCAATTAATCTAGTCCCTGTTCGTCTGTACTGTAACCTCTAATAAGTCTACTCCCTGTTCGTCTGTACTGTAACATTCAATTAATCTAGTCCCTGTTCGTCTTTACTGTAACCTCTAATAAGTCTACTCCCTGCTCGTCTGTACTGTAACCTCTAATAAGTCTAGTCCCTGTTCGTCTGTACTGTAACCTCTAATAAGTCTAGTCAATGTTCGTCTGTACTGTAACATTCAATTAATCTAGTCCCTGCTCGTCTGTACTGTAAGTCTAGTCCTTGTTCGTCTGTACTGTAACATTCAATTAATCTAGTCCCTGGTCGTCTGTACTGTAACCTCTAATAAGTCTAGTCCTTGTTCGTCTGTACTGTAACCTCTAATAAGTCTACTCCCTGTTCGTCTGTACTGTAACTTTCTAATTAGTCTAGTCCCTGCTAGTTTGTACTGTAACCTCTAGTCTAGTCCCTGCTCGTCTGTACTGTAACCTCTAATAAGTCTACTCCCTGGTCGTCTGTACTGTAAGTCAAGTCCTTTCTCATCATAGAAATCTACATGAAGGTAAAAAACGGTCTGAGACCTTACTTCCGCCCCACGCTGGAAGAGTACGACTGTCCGTGTGACGAACTCGCTGACGTCATCAGGCGCTGTTGGGCGGAAGACCAGTCGGACCGACCGGACTTTACACAGCTGAAGTCAATCATTCGAAAACTGAACAGGTACCCCGTCCGCTGGTGGTCGTTATTTAGCACATTCAGGACACTAATCCGGTGAGCCCATGGGTCAGGGAATGTCTGGTCCACAGCAAAGTAGGGTCTGAAACACCCCACTCCCCTACAATCTAAAAAAAAGTAATAGACATGTGACTTTTTTTTTACCTTTTTCGTCTTAACGCGTGTATTTTCCTGATTACGCAATACCTTAGCTTTGACGATTTGACTCTGCAGTGGCCGGAAGCTGTCCTAATTAAAAATACAACCGGCTTTGTCACTCATAAGGCTAAACACAATTGCATAAAATAAGAAAAAATCATAGATCATATCAGCTGAATCTGATTTGCTGCGTGCATGCCGTGCATGCCGTGCATGAAGACGCGAGAACCTAACATTACGATACAAAAAGCGGAAGGGAGACGGCGACACTTTCTAGAAACACGATTCGAACCAAAAGGAAATGAGCAGAATTCAATTACCTGGCAAGATGTAGGCATCACATATGTTACAGCTTTAATGTTTCTGTAGACATTTCTCTGACGTAAGAAACTATATTTACTGCGGGCGAAAAACAAGTATGAAAGGATATTGCAGCCGTTTAAACAAGCGAACTTAAGCAGTCAGCGCAAGCGAGTGGCCGTGTGCAAGTGCGTCAGCGCACGTGTATGCGTGTGTACATGAGTGTGTGCATGCGTGCCCGCGTGTACTTGGATATGTGCGCGTCTGGGACAGCGTACCGAGGTACGCATTTAACTGACAGGGGAGTCCGATGTACAAAGAACGAGTCTGGTGTAGGTGTGGATATTGAATACGAAACAGTCAGTGCTTGTTGTCGTGGTCGCTGTTGTCAGGGACGGGGACAAAGGCAACATCCTGGACAACCTGTTGTCTCGCATGGAGCAGTACGCCAACAACCTGGAGGCCCTGGTGGAGGAGAGAACAGCAGACTATCTGCAGCAGAAGAAGAAAGCTGAGGATTTGCTCTACAGTATGCTGCCCAGGTAGATACACGTGCGAAAAAAAATTGCAGGTAGCTTACGTGTGCTGTGCAAAAGCTCAGAGAGTTAGGTCTGCAAAGCTGAGGTAAAATAAAACCCAGGTAGCTGTATGTTCAGAAATCCCGGTGGCTACATTTTCAAGGCTCGGTGCCAGCCGCTACCCATCCATTAAGCAAATTATTACCTCTCTTTAACCTCTCTTGCTGAATTCTAATAGGAGTCCACATTCTCAGTTCATTTTCAGTCTGTGTAATAGTTTACGACGGAAAGCGCAATTTTTGCCTGCAGCTTTAAAGCGTGTGCTAGTTCAAGCGTGCGTGCAGCTTCAGATAACTAATTGATATGTGTCATACGCTGTCCTTCAGCTAAGCACTCAAACACTCACCACAGCCTTTTCGTTCCTTTACACTTAGATCCGTTTGTGTCTTTCTGTGGTGCACGCTGCTTACAAATGCCTGTCTTTACACACAGGTCCGTGGCGTTGCAGCTGATACGGGGCGAGTCGGTGACAGCTGAGTCGTATGACTGCGTGTCGATTTACTTTTCCGACATCTGTGGTTTCACCGCCATGTCCGCTGAGTCCACCCCTATGCAGGTGACGTATTAGGACAGGGCAGGACGCGTTGTCGCACACAGTGCTGCCCTGTCTGAAGGATGTGATTCGATTAACGTCCGGCCATGATAAGTAGGGGTTCACCGCCAACAACCGCGGGAGTGTTCACATTTATCTGCTGACAGAGAGTTCCCATGATGGTGCATACCATCTGCAGTTCGCGGCACCAGCTGTTTTCATCATACAGCAGCGGACTAATTCGAAAATAGCAGACTTTCAAACAACTCTTGGATATCTCTTCTTTCATAAATCTTGCACGTGTAATGCAGACCGCCAAACCAATCTGGGATTGCTAGTAGGGCGCACCCGTAAATTGTATAAAATATTATCCTTATGCCCTCGTAAAATTGCTGGCACTTTTACTAATAGGAAGGGAGAGATGAATTTCCTGCCGACTACTTCCTGACCTTTGTGCAGCCTGATGACACAGGCTGGGCTTTAAGTAGATAATAAATGGTTTTTTTTCCCTCATGTATTGCAGGTTGTTGACCTGTTGAACGACCTCTATACGACCTTCGATTCAATCATCGAAAATTTTGACGTGTACAAGGTGAGAGCATTGTAAACGAAATATATTTTAAGTGAAAAATCCTCTTCTGACTCAAAAGCAACAGGTAATATCCTAGAAATACTGCGCCCCTAGAAGTAAACCTGGCTGGGTGGGTATTTTTTACCACATCCCATTCCCGCCCTTGCCCCTCCCCCGCCACACACACACACTTTGGCTGCACTAGAAAAAACTGTCTGTAATAGGAAAACTGTACTAAAAAAAGCCACTCTCCTACAATAATTTTACTCAGCTGGGTGCTAGCCTGCCGCCTGTTTGTATAGGCGACCGCCTTTACCTTGGTCATAGCCAGGAGAATCGATTAAAATTAGCTTGTGTATCGTGAACGGGCAGGTGGACAGAGGGCACCGTGAATGTCTAGATCCGTCAATCATTATCAGGATTGACTCGTGAAGAGCTGGGAAAGGGGATAGTTTGACATCGACAGGATATGGAAGGTGTGGCAAATCGAAATAGTGGTTTATGTAGTGCTACTGCGTTTTCTTTGAGACAAGGCAGGTAGACCGAGTGAAGGACAGGTGATTCTATACAGCCACATATACACACACCATACATGTGTGTGTACATTGATACGTACATGCCTTCTTACCTACAGATTCATTATTGTTGTTGCTATCATTCCTTATAGAGCATGACCCTCTGAACAGCCAAATTTGATGTATGCTAATATTTCACAAGCCCTCATTATGTATGCTAATATTTTATGACCTCGCTATGCATGCTAACGTTTCATATGACCTCGTGCCCAGGTAGAGACAATAGGTGACGCCTACATGGTGGTGTCCGGGCTGCCAGAGAGAAACGGTGACCTTCACGCGCGAGAGATTGCTCGAATGTCCTTGTTCTTGCTGGATGCAGTGCTGTCCTTCCGCATACGTCATAGACCAAAAGAACAGCTGAAACTCAGGATAGGTATTCACACAGGTGCGTATGCGAGATTCACATAGGTGTGTATGCGAGTGCTTTACTGTATTTTTCAATAGTTCTGCACGCGAGGTGTATTTTGCGATTCAATCTTCTCGCCATAATTTTTTATTTGTAGCATTACCTTCCATTCTGTTATTTGCTTTATAAAAGTATGTAAAATTTAGTTTCAATTTAATGTAGTATCAGCCTATGACGGCCTATGTCATGCAACAGATTTTGTGGCCCGTGATTTTTTTTAACTGTTATAGGACAGGATTTTCCACATCATTCCAACCACATGTTGTACTTAGATTCAAAGTTTTATCAATAATCAATACCGACTTGTTATTTCTCTTATAATGCTCTATATAGCGCTAGTCATTGTCTCCACAAAAAAGGGGGGAAAATGGTTAACGTTAGTACTAATTAAGTATATGAAAAATAGCAACTTGTTTCTATGTATAGATTGTATAGTGCGCACTAGTCATTGTTTCCAAAAAGTAAAAAAGTGACAGACTGTGACATCAATCCAAAGTAACCATGCTAATTTGCCAGAATATCAAGTCAAAGTTACCGTGCTAATTTGCCAGAATATCTGACATTTTTTTACGGCAGGACCTGTGTGCACAGGAGTGGTAGGCCACAAGATGCCCCGCTATTGTTTATTTGGGGATACAGTGAACACAGCCTCCAGAATGGAGTCCAATGGATTACGTGAGTGGTCAAACTTTTCCCATCAGCCTTCACGGTGTGTGGATGGGTTTCCGCCGCAAAAGTGGAGCGGGTAGGCCAAGGGACGCAAAGCCCATGAATCTGGCATAGCTATGTGAGAGGGTGTTTCACATCCAGGTTTCAAGAGCGCCTAAGTAAAGAGAAAACGAGTGTGTGTCTCACATATAAATGGCGATTTTCTTTGCTCGAACGGGCACGCACTTCCGTGCGGTGTTAGCACGTGCGAGAGTATATGTAAACATGTTTTCTGTTCTTTTCTAGCCCTGCGTATACACGTCAGTCCTGCCCTTAAGGCTGTCCTTGACCGCTTCGGAACATTCGAACTGGAGTCTCGAGGAGAGGTAGAGATGAAGGTAATATGCTAAACTAGGTGTGTGAGGGGGTGGGGGCAAGAGGAGGCTAGTTATGTATGCTTGATGCTGGTCTGGTCGCTCTTTCCCATCCATTCACATTTTCTTTTTTGTGTCTACCTGAAAGTGTAATTGTCCATTTCACGCGTATCCTTTTAGTCCTTGGCTTTCTCTTGTTTTTTTCCTAGAGTTATCTCCCCGGACGTATCGTTTCTAGTTTTGTGTTTGCGCACTTGCTCCAGAACTCACTGGCTGGGAGATTCGCTTTTATAAAATTAAGAATCTGTTTCAGTAAAAGGATGCATTAGAAATTTCTTTGACACCATTTTTGCTGTCTGGGTGTGACGTTCCGCGTGACAATCCTCCTGTGGGCAAATTAAGCACACAGTTTTTTTGAGTTGCTGCAAAACAACTTCATTTCTCCGTTTCGTCTTGGTGTCAGCATTTTTGCCGGGCCTAACCTGTTCGTTTGTTTTCAGGGCAAGGGTCTCATTCACACTTACTGGCTGCTGGGAGAACGCAACGTGCAAGACAGCCCGGGCACCACTCTCAACATCTTATGATCGCATCCAGACTGTCACCCTGGTCCCAACTTTACGACAGCATTGAACGATGCCGTGCCAGTCGTCAGAGAATCCACGCGCCATTCTCAGCTCCACGCGCCATTCTCCGCTGCTTGTGGTCTTGGGTCAGGGCCTAAGAAGGGCTAGCCCCACTGACATGGTAGGCTCCTGTACCAGATGCCGAGACAGTGCAATGTTGCAGTCCTAACAATCTCAGAGTACCCGTAGCCCTGGTCCAGTAGCGTTGGCCACCACTCTCCAAACACTTTACGAGTGCCCAGATTTTTTGGAATCCAGAGAGATTCTCTTGAAAGCTTGATGTTCGTTTCTTCCAGCACTGCGACAACGTCTGTCCTGTTCCTTTCAAGAAATTAACCGATTGCGAAAAAATCTTGTCCTTGATGGTGCACACACATAAGTCGCTGGCCTAATGAGCTGCGAATGGCACTTCAGCAGGTCCTGTTGTTAGAAGCACTGCGATATGTCTCAGAATCTGTCACAAGTGACAGATGGTGGAGTGGAGGTGACACGGCGAGGCATGCTCTGTTTAGTGTAACTGTAACTTGAAGGCAGATTTAGCCAAATGTCAGCAGTCAGAAGAAACTAATCCAGCAATTGTTGCAACAAAAGATAATTTATTTTCCCCAAAATTAGGAGATGATTCAGACTTCAGACAAATATTTTGGCTAAGATTTTCAAAAGAACTGCACAGGGGGAGTAATCCTTCATGGATATTAGAGAAAACCCTCAGAGTATAGGCTGCTGGACTTGCTTTGTTTTACTGCTATTTTCATGGGGTTTGGAAATACTGTGGAAATATGCCCAGAGATATTGTGGAAATACGCCCGGAAATACTGCGGAAATACGCCCAGAGTGTGGTCTGACAGAGGTGGGGAACACCCAAAATCAAATCATCGGAAAGCTGTTTGGGGAAACACATATGGTCTTACTTTTAAACAGGATGCGAAGTGACGATGACAGATTTTGTGCCGAAGAAGGCCCGGTGCCCCAGCAGTGACCCTGCCCAAGTGACCTTTATGTGAGTTTGTAAGCGATGCTGGGGGCAGAACACAGTGACACGGACCTCTGCTGGAATGTTTTACTACCTTACCTATTCCTCACCTGCTATTTTTTTATTTGTAGTTTTTTTGTCGCACAGCATCTGTGCTTGAGTGCTTTTAAACGATCTAGTTTATACTGTTCTATTATTCTGCGTGGCTTGTCTTAGTCAGAAGAATGTCGTCCTACTTTGCCAGCATATGTCGACCACAGTCACAAGAGCGAGATGGACATTCATCTGATTAAGAGATGCCCTTAGAGCACGTAAATCATCAAACACCTTGTCGTCTTGTAGACAACTTTAATTAAAGCGCACGTCGTGACGAGTTCCAGAAATGTTGATCTTATATGCAGCAGCGCTTTCCTTGTGTCCAGCGGGGGGAAGTGGGGCTAAAACAAGGTTTTGTAAATTATTAATATTGACGTGTTGTATGTAAAAGTGATCTGTTTCCTGTGCCGCAAAGATCCGTTGTGCCCAACATATCACTTGTCGCTTAGCGTGACAGATTTTAGCACTTATCACAGATTATGGTGAATGGAAGTATTGGACGTATTTGGACAAGCTAAAGAGGTTCTTAACACATGTTTGTCATGTGTGTCATTGTTTCCATACACTGCGAATGTTGCACCAGAACACAACGTCAGAGCCCGCAGCGAATTAAATGGAAAGATCACTGCAGCGAATCGACTTATTTTAGTGAAAAAAAATGTGTGGTGTTCTGCTTCTATTTCCGTTCACTTGTATAAATACTCCTTCGAATTCCTGAATCTTTGTGCAAGTGTCACTCCATCCGTAGATGTGTTACACTTGGCAAAATATATATATATATACTTGCTGAAGGGAAACGCGTTTCCTCTTTGAGTAAAGGCAGTTTTGCACAACGTCAGACACCTGCCTCGCAAATGACCTCCCACATGGAAGGTGATGTCGGCCAGTAGTTTACAATCTCTGTCTTGCATTGCGTAAAGGGGCGTGTGTCCACGTATGCTGGTGAAGCTTATTGTGTGCAGCACGGGACACACTAACGCCCCACACCAATCCACGGTTAACTCAATCTGTTCCTGGAAAGCGATCAGGGCTTCTTTGATCACTGCGAGTGTGTGTGTGTGTGTATGTTACACGTAGCTGCTGGGAACCTGCGCGCCACATTACATTTTAAAACAAAACTTTCACGACAGTGAGATTTTCGTAGCAAATTAAATTGTCTACAGCTGCAAGCTCTGTGCTCTGCTGACTTCGCCTCTCAAATCCAGCTAGACGAACGCGAGATTCCCACCTCGTGTCTAAAGACAGACACTCTGGCGACCGTGCGCGTTGCGGATTAAGACAATGTTTTTCTGTGCGCTGTATTAAAATCCTCCTCATCCTCGTAGGGACTTCCTGTACGGCCGGCTGGCTAAGGAAAACGTCCCTGCAGGCAGACCACAATTACGCTTCGCGGACGTCTGCCAAAGCAGCCCGCAGGCTTTAGGCATCGACACACGGACGTGGGAAACAGTAGCCTTAGAAAGAACATCCTGGAGGCGGGCAGTGCAGCAAGGTCTCTCCCAGTTTGCGGAGACAGACGCTCGCCCAGCAAGAGGACCGAAACTTGAGAGAAGGAAGGCCAGCCTCCCGACAGAAGTGCCGGTTTCAGACTTCTTCTGCGCCGAGTGTGGTAGAGACTGGCATCGCTCTGCAAGCCTGGTGCGTCCCAGTCGGCAGTGCACCAGCGGCACCATTCAGAACACCACTCCATTGTCTTTCAAGACTGACGGGTGCCATATAATACAGAAATGAAGGAAGGTTAGGACGTGTCCTAATAATGCAAGCTGGAGGAGTTGAATGTTATTTTTGCAATATGAAAATAGGTCTTTCAGTATGAACAAAATACAGAATATTCCGGGATGAGAAAGAGAAGGTAGAAGAACAAGGGGGAGTAGGAGGTGGTGGTTGCGTCGCCGGGGGGAGGCTGGGGCGATGACTACACCATCACAGACATCATCTTAGTCTAGCAAGAAAAAAATTTCTGGAAGCGTTGACCCACTTTCTGAACAAACTGTCTCAGTCCCCATCGTCCTTTCTCTTTTGGTGTTCCGCTGCACCTGATTTCCTCGCTCTCTGGGCTGTTCTCTGTCGGTCTGTCTCTCTGCCTTTTTGCATCTCTCTCTCTCTCTCTCACACACACACACACAGACACAGAAGGGGACAGGGAGACTCTCTTTCTCTCTAATACACACACAGACACAGACGGGGGACAGGGAGAACAAGGTTATAGTTCTTGTCTCTTCTACAGACAATGGTTTAAAAAAATAAATTTAAGAATTTAATGAATTTTTGCGATGGGGGTGGAGAGGATCGAGTTCAGTGAAATGTAGGACTAGATATTGTGCACAACGTGCCATTTTAAAAAATTGCTTACTACATCGCTCTGGTCACAGATATACAAACTAAATGCCATCGCCACTGTGTCTTTTTTAAAGAGTGCATGACTCCACTCTGATTTTCTTGTGTTTTGGGTTTAGGGTGCGGTGTTTTTTTGTTTTGTTTTTGTTTTTTGTTTTTTTGTCAAATGTACCACCAGTACACCATGTTTCCGTTGAGGAGGCGTTTTTGTTTTTGATAATTCGTCTCTCTCTTCTTTTTCGAAAGAGGATATTTGCACAATAACTAAACCCACAATGACTAAATTGACGTAAAACAGCTTTATTTCCTTCTAATTCAGACAGAAAGTTGTGATTGGTTGTGATTAGTTGGGACAATGCTTCCACCTCGCGGTGATTTCGCACTAAGGGGGGATGGGGTCCTATTACTAAGCTATGCCCTGAAAGAACCACCAGACTGATAGCAGCAGTAAGATGGCCTGTGCGCACAGGCAGATAAATGTCCGGGGAGATGGCCGAATGGAGTATGGACAATGTGCAGCTCCAGGCCCCCGTGGAAGCTAGACGCGTTTATATACAACCACCGCCCTATGTACTTTGGTTTTGAATGGCATACTACTTTTGTTATGTCGATAATTCTGGCCAGTTTAAACATACGTAGGTAAACATATATATATGTATATAAGCATGGGCTTACAAGCTAATTAAATCATGTTTATATACATGATTTAATTAACTTGTAAGCCCATGCTTTCAAAATAAGGTTGCCAAATGAAGTTTAAAATTTCCTTTAGTGTTGTATTAGATACCAGACGCTCTGGTACCGCAATCATTTGTCTTTTCGGGAGTCGATTAAATTGCTTATACTGGACGTTGTACCCACAGAGACTCAATACAGTATTAGCGTTTCTGAGACTTTCAGAGGACAGCATAGAACACATACAGCTCTATATAACACATACAGCTCTATAGAACACATACAGTTCTGTAGAACACATACAGTGCTAACACTGGTGGAGGATGCAGGAAGTGAATGCTAACTGCTCATCAAATGCTTATCTCATGTGATTTATATTTCATCTACATTTCTTTTAACAAAAGAAAATAGTCATCATATCAATACAATCATATCATAGGGGTTGAGCCAATTGTGTTAATATCCGGTACCAGACGGAAGCTGTGTATGTTTATGGGATTTTCTTATTACAGTTTTTTTCTCTGAGCTAGTGAAAACAAACCGAACATTTTTTCCTCTGTCCACCCACGCCAAGGTATGGTGTGTCAGCAATCACCAGAGTTTGTATTGTAAACTATATTATATCATTCGACCATTTCACTTCTATCGGATTAAAGATCTGAACGTTGTTCTCATTCCAGTACGATTTGTTTCACTTTGCTCAACATTTAAAGTGGCCCCATTTCTCTCATTCTTCTGCACAGCATCAGTCTTAGTCTACGCCTATTTTCTGATATTCCTGAACTTTCGTGTTCTTTTGTTGTAGTGAATTCCCAAAACAAGGGGAACAACTCAATTTTTAAAAGACCTCCAAGTAGCACTATGTGCACGCGCGTGTGTGAGAGTATAAGAGAGAGGGAGAGAGAGCGTGCGTACGTGTGGGTGGATGCGCACTCTTGGTAAGAGAAAAATGGTTTATTGTTGTCTTATGGTGGTTTTAGAAGACGGAATTGGCTCGCATGTTCCTCCCTTCTTCCCTGTAAACAAAACCCCACAATATATTATATTAATTTGTGGAAGGATTTCGCCGTTTGAAATGATTGTTTTTATCGTGTTGCCTATTGTACAAGTGACCGAAACCATCAAAATGGTGTATTGAGAGTTATCTAGTAATTCAATGTGATTCCAACAAAATATATGTCACTGTTCCCTTGACAGCACAGGCAAACGTCTGTGTTCTTCACCTCGCTTTCTATTCAACAACAACAATAACAAAAACAGCACCTGTTTGTTTGCACGTATGTTCTTTTGTTTTAGCTCCTAGTTCTTTTTCTTAATTTTCCTGCTTGTCATGTGTCAGCAGTGGTATAGGAAACGGACTGTTCTCACATCTTTTCATGTTCTTCCTGCTGGTTCTGTTCTTTTCAGTCTTCATCCCAGAATGCCCCCTATGTCTGAATACAAAGCAAGTCACTATGCTATGTGGCTGCTAGGATAAAGTCAGTGTTCGAACAGCTGCATTATGATGGTTGTTCGCTTGTAAAGTGTTTGGTCGATCGACGAACAATGCACATGTATGTCTTTGTCGTCCATTGAATGAGAAATAAACAGGGATGAGAACACGACTCTTGACCTTTGTACTGTTTCTGTACAGTTGCAAGCTTTTAAAAGTTTTTCTTTCAAAGCAATCGCTGATCATCCACCTTCAGGTACATGCAGTCAGCATGCCGAGCATGTGACATGCCGAGCCGTACCTTAACTTACTGGACTCGACTTCTCCAGAATTACTGAACAAACTTTTATGGTGATCTCGTAAATGTAGACTTAATTGAGCAATCGTCACCAAAACCTTTACTGCCTCAGGCCAATGGTTTCTACACCAGAGGGTGACGACGCTATGAAATAATGTGAATAACTAGAGAAATCTACCGAGGGGAAAGATTCTCATACTCTGACACGTTCGCTCAGTCTCACACAGGCACAACACTACTAGCTCAAGAGCCCCCACCCTCGTAAAAAACACAACTGCAGCGAACTGTTATTCAACATATATTTCAAACATTGACTCAACAACATCAAATATATCTACAGATTGTTTACAGAGAATCACCTTGCTCGTGTCTAGGGTAAGACGCTGCCTGATTACGTCATACCACGAGGAATCAGACAAAGAAGATAATCAAACTCCAGAGGGGAAATCAAACTGCAAAACGGCCTATGATCCCGCTCTATATACACAAATACAGTAAGTGACCAACAACAGAGCTCCTACTCTCGTTACTACCGAAGCAAATACTTCTGCGATACACAATTCTAAAGCTATTCAACCGCCACGACCAGCACTTCCTCTACCTCCTCTTGGCGTATCCCCGGCCACTAGCTTATGACGTCTTCTGTCTCCGGCAGGATAAAACCACCTATCTTAAATCAACCCGAGTCCCAGACTCTAAGATAGCTTATGGCAAGAGCAGTCCTTAACTTATAAGGCACAGTCAACAGTCACTCACACGTC
Source organism: Lanistes nyassanus (assembly GCA_004794575.1). Taxonomy (NCBI): domain Eukaryota; kingdom Metazoa; phylum Mollusca; class Gastropoda; order Architaenioglossa; family Ampullariidae; genus Lanistes; species Lanistes nyassanus. Next base: position 37,260 of record SMGT01008024.1, on the reverse strand, counting down.
TATTTCGTAGACGTGTCGGCGAAATACAACCCAGTGTATTCAGCGTGACTGCTAGCTGCTGCTCCGACGACGTCCTGGCTAAGATGGCGAGGGGCAGAGGTCCGTGGGTCTACACGTGTCCGCTTCTCTTGGTCTTCCTACTTCATCTCTCTGTATGTCCTGTATGTCTGTGTGCGCCCTGAATGTCCTACCCTCACGTTTCCCCCTCCTTAAGTACTGTTTGCCCTCTCGCCCTGCGTTCACAGGAACCACCTTATTCTAGTTCAAACCAGTTCTGGTCAGCCTAGGTTGGGGCGGAGCTATTAGCCTGGTTATGATGTACCGCCCACCTGCCAGGTGTGAAGAGAGGGAAGGGAAACAGGCTTACCTAGGAGTGACAGGTAACAACCTAGGAGTGACATATGACAGTGATTCGAATCTTCATCAAAATTCCCCTTCTCTTCTCTCTCACTCTTGCCCCCCCCACCCCACCATTGCCTCTTTAGGTGCTCATTTAAACAAACGCATCCACACCCTCGACTTGTATGCACAACAGTTGAGAATACGTCATTTAGGTCAACCCAAGCTTTATGGCTCTGAACATGATGACTGGCTGACCGACGTTCGTAAATGCAGTTCCTATAGCCTAAACCAATGCAGCCTATCATAACAGCTTGCCAGACGCAGAAGCGCCATTATAAGGGATTTATGAAATATGATATATTTGTTTTATTGCGGAATATTTTGCTGTCGCACGGCTGTCATTTATATCGTTTTTCATCAAGCGGTTTGGATTGGTTGTTCTAAGTCGGGAAATCAGTAGGTGTATGCACGTGGGAGAACACGTGCCACCCGTTTGGCAGCTAGTTCTCACAGGTCGTGGTTGGTAGGTTAGTTGGTTAAATTGGTTGGTTGGTTGGTTGGTTGGTTGGTTGGTTGGTTGGTTGGTTGGTTGGTTGGTTGGTTGGTTAAAGAGGATAAAAATGATAGACGGTTAGTTCGAGGTTAAAGGGCAAAGTTATTGAAGGGATTACAGTGGGAAGTGCTTAGCAAAAACCACCGACAGTTGGAACTATAAATAGCTGTCGCGTCACGCGACACCACTAAAGAGGACCCAGATAACTCTGCAGGTTCAGCTGCGGAACAGCAAGCGGATGTTTCAGGTTCGAATCCAGGATCGAGTCGTCGAGGGATCGATTCCGGGCAGACTCCATTTGGCCTTTCCCTCGAAAATTAAACCTGCCTGTCCGCACTGGCCATAAAATCTTGCTGCGGCTGGTGGTTCTTTCACTGCACAGCTTAGTAATAGGACGCCATCCACCCACGTGCACCCCGATAGTGCGATATCCCCCTAAAATCACCTACCTACCAGACACCACTAAAGGGTGCATTGCGGGTAGGCCAGCTACGCCTGTGGACTACCGTGTGGAAGATTGCTGGTTCAAATACAGCAGCGGTCAAGGATTATATCCTGGACTTAAACATTGTCCAGACTCCGATCCATGGCCCTCTCCCCAGCATTAAATTGCATATCGCCACTTGCCATCTTCAACTTTCATTCTGTGATTTCTTTAGGTGCATAGCTTAGTAATCAAATTAAAAAATTGAACCCCATAGCATTTTCTGGGTCAGACTTACCCCAGTAATAGTTGTTAGCTACGGCAAAACGAATATGCGCGAAAATCACTTTGCCATGTTAAAAAGAGCAACTCGGCTTGAGCTGTCCGAATAAAATATTCACGTGTTAGAACTATTGGGCTCAGCATAACATCCAAGGTGATGCCGAGCCCATTTAGTCGACCCGTTAAGGGCTAAGGAAACACAACTACAGCGTCAGCAGCGTGGATATGTAAGGGTATTCTCCCATTGACTGCTCTGCTTGACGATCCAATTGGGCAACAGTACAGCGCAGTCTCAAAGAACTTGCAAAAGAACTACTACGACGAAAAATATCTGAAAATTTCAAATTTGAAAACCGTGAGAGAGAGAGAGAGAAGAGGGAGAAGAGAGCGAGAGCTGAAATTAAATAACTCCTCGATTTAGTCTTGATACATAGTACATACTATGTACCTTTTGCACCTTTTATATATTGCAGTGTTTTTCGGTTATTTCCCTGGGACTTTCCATGTAGATAGTAAAATTCCTTTAAATCGATTAGTATTATGATTTCCGTTTCGTTTTTTTTTATACAGTTGATGAATTGTCAAGTGGCCTTCACTTTAAGGCCAAATAATGAAGGTGAAGGTTTTCCATAAACCTCAGAACGAGGCTGTCATCTCCTTGCCCTCTGAAGCTGTAACCGTGTCCTCTAATTTCCATCTGGAAATTCCCAGCACCTGGCCTGTAACCAAGAAAACTGAAAGGTAAATTGTGTTTTTTGTGCGCACATTTATTTGTCTGTGTATTGAGCCGTACTGGAGACTGCCCGGAATATACGATATCATCGCTTAGCTACCTTTGCAACCGTTCCTAACGAGTAACGTTTGGTAAACCAGGAAAATTACACAATTTATTTTGGAAAACGAACTGTTTTTGGCCTGAAACATCTTTAAGATTGTTTCTGTCGGAAATGCTAGTAGTGACAACGACGTTTATGAAAGCATGGGCACAGAAAAATTTTACGTGTGTGCTCTTTTCCGTTTCCGCTGTGGTCGTGTTCTTTCTGTCTTATTGTTAGGTGAGGTTCACTGCTCCGCTGTATAGTGAAAAGAGGTCCGCCGCCGGTGATAGGTGCTTTAAAAAGGCAGCAGGTGTAACCACGTGGTTATTCGTCAATAAATTTTCTTATCTCTGACCAGTGATGTGCGAGATCGTGCCAGTTGACCTCAGCCGTTCGGTGGAAAATTTGTGCATAGCTCCAAGTCCAGTCACGTGGACACTTCAAATCCGTCCAGGATGATAAATTACAGGTTGGACTGTGATAATGTGATTGTGCCACACACTACACAGCCCACATCTCCCGAGGACATCAAGAAATCTGGACAAGGATATAATAACGACGAAACCTAGTGTAATAAAAAATACAATAATTATGCATTTATATAGCATAAGAAATATGTATGTGATTTTTAACCGTTCTTAGACCTTTGATCCCAGGCTTTGGAAATACAGCAATAAATCTCCACACAACCTCCTACTCTTACACCTGGCAACTTATGCAGCTAAGGCCTGCATGGTCAACGTAACCCAGTATCAGACTATGATCAGTACATAAATTGATTTCAGTACTTGCAATAGCAAACAAAATATTTAGTATTTACTAATCTAAGTTTTAACATGCATGACCATTTACTGATTTAGTAGGACATGAAAAGGGGCTGCCAAAAATTTGTCAATTTAATTATTTAAAGATAGCTTTAGTTGCTCTTATTGAACAGTCAGCTGTTATGGAGCAGCTGTAGGGAGGGATTAATCAGAAGGTGGTTCTAAACTGTAGCTGTTGGCATTATCACATTATAAATATTTATATTTCGTTACCAGTCTTGGCTTAGTTCAGTGTGTCACTGTCTGCTCACTTGCTTGCCATTCAGTATGTACGGCAACTTTGCAGATCATTTCTATGACTTGAAGTTGCTGAAAAGTAGGGTGCTAGGCAGGAAGAACCAATGACATGTACAAGTATTAATAGTTTCAATTTGAAACAATCATAATAACACTTGCTACTCATTTTTTCCTCCTTAATTTGAAAAATTTAGAAAGCAGAAATATTATTCATTAACAACTACCCCTGGGTGTAAAAGATTCTTACTGTTTTAGTTCTACTTTCTAGTCAGTGTCATTTATGTGCACATCTGATATTTAAACTGCAGTTAGATAATAAATATGTATGAATGCCTACTTTGACAATCTGCTTAATATATTCTTTATCATGAGAGATTTACTGGCAGATATTACACATAGGCCTTGTACACTCAGAGTTTGTGATGCTCTGATAGCTTACACAAGGTCATAAGCTATTATCTCGAGAGCCTCAAGTACAGCCTAATTTTCTGAAGTAGAACATATATCTGTTTATTTGTTGCAATATAGCCAGGTGAAATTAACTATAACAGTTCAATTCATTATGAAAATTAGTGCTATAAATAAAATAACTGCTATTTCATAGGTATGACTTCGATAGTAAAAAAAAAATGCACAATACCAATAAGAGTTATTGAAAATTAATGTTAGTTGGCGGTGCAAAAATACTGTGCACCCTTGTATACTGAAACCTTCTGTCAATGCATACAATTAGATTATAATTACCTGTCGGGTGATTATATCATTGCATTTGGGATATTAAAAATTACTGCATAGCATGGCTAATGAACAAGTTCATAAAATAAGCTATATGTGTATATGGATGTGTGCGCACCCACGTGTGTGTGTGCAGGAGCACTGACAGCCAGCCTGGGCCCAGGGCAGACCACCTGTTCCAGGCCATCCGCATTGTTTGAAAATTTGTTTTATGTACCGCTTTTATAAACGTAAAGAAGAGGTAAATGGTTGTGTTAATAGTATTATAGTGATCAGAACAAATCATGCACGTGGTCTCAAAACTACACTGTTTTACTGAGTGACCAATAAATGTCACCAAACTCTAAAAAATAGGCAGGCTGAGTGTAAAACACATTTAAATAATGTTGTTAATAGACTGTCCTTGTACAGCAAGTGTCAAATGGATTGTTGGGTCATCATTATAAACATTATTGATCATATGTCCCTAGGGACTAGTTTTCCCTGGTCTTTTCTTCAGGTGCCTCAGTAGCTTCTCTTTGCTGACATGCTGGAATGTTGGTTGCCCCCATAGTAAACAATGTCATGTGTCCTCTCACACAGCATGCAATGCAAAGTGGGAGTGGTGGCAGAAGGGTTGACTACATTACTTTTTTTAACAACTGATTCATAAAGTAAAAAGGTTACAACCTCTATTCCTCCCAGGCGCCCATCTTATAATTAACTGCATTCAACATACGCACTTAGCCAAATAATTATGGATGTCTATAACTGTATGGCTCAATCTAAATGTTAGTGGAAGAGCTGATCAGGTACATTTGTACTAAGATAACCAACGGGGTTTAAACGGCTCAGATTTGTATGCATTTATAAACCATTCAGAACAGCAGTTGCTACGCGTCCGAAAGCAGGATTAAAACTTGTTACATTCCGTCCTCCTGAGGACTGGCCAACGATCTTTTAAGTGAAAGTGGGTGGGGCATATGAGTTCAACCATTAATATGTTTTAAAATTTTAACATATTTAAAATGATTTTCCGTGGTCACCGTGGGCTGTAGCGGAAGATGGATGTCATGATAATCGATCAGATTAAAAGGCCAACTATCGATTTAAAAGTAGACAGAATCGTGACTCACGGAGCCTATCCCCCCGCGATCGTCCGAAGGGAAGTTGGATAGCAGACGCTTCGTTCTTTTATCCAATCAACTTCTCGAAATGGCTGCTGACCCTTCCTGCACGACCTCAGCAATCGAAGTAGGGCGTTCCAGAAACTGGCGTATCTAAACTACTGCCAAACGCACAGGAACGTTCACGAGGCTTGGAAGTAACGACATACGCTACACTAACGGCAGAAAGTAATTGTGGTGGTATTTCGTGTTTTAGATCTGCTGTCAAAGTACTGAAAAAATTCGAGCAATGTCTCTCACGCCATGGGTTCGCTTGCCCAACGGTGGCAACCGGCGACCGAGCAGCGAGGTGAGGAAATAGGACAGTCGACTGAAGTGGTGGCAAAGTACCCAGGAAGAGAGGAAAATATATTTTAGTGTTTAAACGCTCTCTTTCCCTTCCCCCCGTCTCTCTCTCTTTCTCTCTCGTGGCTGTCACCAGCAACAGGTGGCGTTCGGCAGGTTGCTTAGTGCATAGACCATCTCTTGCGTACTTTTGGAGGAACTTAAAGATTTTTGCAAAAATCTTAATTTTTAGCGAAAATGTGCAGGGACCAAGCAATGAATAAAATACAGAGTTTTGTCTCTAGCTCTGTTCACCTTTGTCATTCACTGATTTAGCCTTATTTATTTATTATAGTGACACTGGACATTTTTTTCTCTTCTGCAGTCTCCATCCGACCGGCCTGTATACTATACCTCTCGTGTGCATGCGTGTTTGCGCACACTAGCTACATGCTCAGATCTGGAAATGTGTAGCAAGATGTAGACCATATAAAATGTCACTAAAAAACTATTGTTATGCCACCTTGGTATATTGCTAATACTAAATTATTTCACCTTTTGCAGAGTACCTTGACTGGTCAAGTAGTATTCTATTCATTGCATGTTGGATACTTTATAAAAATAGGCATTTCAGACAATGGGAAGTTTTTTTTTTCAATACCAATTATTGTGTTAATGATATACAATAATTGATATTCAGTTTCTACAGTCTGATAAGCCAATTCGGAACTGAAATTTTTTTAATGCTTCGTGAAAAGGATAGTGGCTGTCACAGTATTCATCCAAAAAACAAATACACAATTACTGCAGTTGGGCTGGATTAAATTTCTCGTGCAGTGTCTTTATTTTATATAACATTGTTCCATGAGCACAAAGGTGGTCGGTACCTTCGTTGTAACTTTTTGTTCCATGAGCACAAAGGTAGTCGGTGTGTTTGTTGTGTATAACTAATTGTTCCATGAGCACAGAGGTAGTAGGTGCGTTTGTTGTGTATAACTAATTGTTCCATGAGCACAGAGGTAGTCGGTGCGTTTGTTGTGTATAACTAATTGTTCCATGAGCACAGAGGTAGTGAGTGCCTTTGTTGCATGTAACTTACTGTATCTATCTGTTACAGATGGCGCAAATGCTGGCAATGCCAGGTAGCCTGGGCCAAACACCCATCACACCTGCTGCACTTACCTCTATTATGTCTAGGGTAGGAGTCGTCATTTTATATTTTTATTTTTGTCTTTTTTCATACTTTCCACACTGATCTCTCAGGGTGTGATTGATATAATTTGGGATTATTTCACAGAGAACTTATAAAATAAACAGGAGTTATATGGCAGTGCATGTGTTTAATCTATTTTTTTTAAGATAATTGGATTTCATATGGTTAGTCTTGTGCTTTTTGGAGAGTAAACTTGATAAACCCTTTTTGGGATTTATCTTTGTTTTGTTTTGGTTTTTTTTTTAGCTTATACACCAGTTTTCTTGTTTATAAGATTTCTTTAATAATTTATAACCATGTATTATGTAATATCTCTTTTTCTGGTCATTTAATTTACAGAGTGCCTATGCAAATAATAATGTGCCTAGATCTGTAAGTGATATTGCTGAGGATTTTACTTATTTCTGGTTTGTTGGTGACTTTCTGTGTCTATCTTGCTTTTGAAAAGAACTATTTTTGTTTGTTTGAGGTATTCTTGTTTGTCTTTTCTTTTGAGATTATAGTTTATTCTCAATCTGTTGCAATTTTTCTTTTGTTGCTGCATAGAATATAGCTAAGATGACTGAAACTTGCTAAAATGAAAATGAAAATGGCTTTAAAATCTAAAAAGAAATATGAACAATAAAAATTGTCCTACCTCATTTGAAGAACTTGTAAAATATGTTTAGTATATATCCTTCTAAACTCAGGGGGTTTTGGTGTGTTCGGAAGCAACTTATTTTTTTTTAAACAACGCAGTGATGCAGAATACTTCATCCCTGGTTCAGCCTGACTCCATACAAGTTAACTGTTCTTGCCACAACACATGTGAAAACACTGTCCACGTGGAAGGAAACTCAGTAGATAATGCTCCATCTGATTGAAGATGATGAAAATGTCGTCACATACTTTCTTCCATTGTCTCAAGCAGCGAACTGTGTAACGACTTCCATGAAGTAAGCACACAGAAAATTAGTAAAAGGACACAAACAGTGAAGAAATGAATGAGATTTCATCCAGGTAGAGCACTGCTCCACATTTTGTAAATATGCTCCACAGCAAAGGAATTGCACTTGAGAATCTGTTCCATTGAATTTAGAACTGATGTTTGGATGGTTTCCCACTCACTGTTACCACAAGCACTGATAAACAGCACGCAGGGCAGCTGAACTTTGGGCAACTGAAATCACAAAATCCTCCCAGCTGCATCCCAGGGTTGCCCAGCTGCTTCCTTAATTTATTACACAAGCAGTGAGCTTGCACTAAACTTAGAGAAAGCAAATGAAAGGCAATTTTCTTTTAGCACTTGTTTAATGATTTTCTGAGTAGAGGCACATAGGAAACCATCTGATAATCACTATAATCAACACCAGCCACATGGCTTTTCTTTTCAGCTTCTCTCCTTCATCATTTGGGGCTTGTGGATGTTGGAGATCACACAAACATCCCTTTTACCTTACCACTACAGTGTTCTTGCAGTCAGCATCTGTCTGTAGTTTCTTTATAAATAAGTCCTCAGGCAGGCTAAAAAGTCTATTATTAACTCTAACAGTCCCAGCAAGGCCTGTTTTCTGAGGCCAGGTTCTCAGCAAGAGCTGGAGAACAGGAATAATTGTCTGTTTGTAAAGACAGTAACTGAAGGATTTCAGGAGGTCAATGAGGCAGAGTACCACAGAATGATCAAGTGGTTTATTACTAAGTTTAGGCATTGGGCATATAGCCAGATGTGTTTCTAAAAATTCATAGAACTTAATGACCTACTTAGTTGCTTTCTTTCACATAAACTTTGAATTTTAATCTCCCTCTCCAAGGAGACAAGGCTTCAATTGATATCTATTGTTCTGGTGTGTACAGTGTTTGTAACACCAGCATAACAGTTTTGTCAGCATTTATTGAGTAAGTAGTGTTTAATCCTTTTAAGCTACATGCTTGTGTCAGTAAAAGCAAGAAAAATACCTACTAAGGTTTACTATAAAATGCATCACATAAGATTACAGAAGCAACCAAAAGGGGTGGTGGCTCTAGTGGTCTCCTAAGTTAGTGTAGCTAGCTGTATACTAGTAAATGACATCTAAAATATATTCATTTTGTAATAATAAATTGGGCCAAGAAATTTATACACTGTGCAAAACTGAAGCATAGACATTGTAAGAAAAGCAAAATCTGGCACATACAATTTCAGGTTGTTGCATGTTGTAGCAAAGTAGCAAAATGGGTATCAGAAATTAACAATAAAAGTGCTTGGATACATGTTTGAGATGATCGATCAAGGGTGGCAACTGGAGATATCTTTGCAATCCTGGTGCTGTAGTGACAGGCGAGGTGAGTCACCAGTCCCCAGGTGCTTCTCCTGCAATATCTTCAGGAAGGTCTCAAATCAGAAATTGATATCCATCACTACTTTCATCTAGAACTTCATTGCTGTGATTATCATCAATATTTCACAAACTGGCATTCTGCAGTGTGAGTCACATGGTGTGGGCTCACTGAGTGGGCCGATCTAAAGTTCCACTTATCTCACCACTTTCATCAAAATTCAAATCAGATGTACCCATTTGTTGTACAGGTTCACATTCTTCATTTGTCTATAGTAAAAATGGAGCATATCACTTCTGAAGCAGTTAGACATTGAGTTGAAGTTCTCATCTGCTCAGTATGGGGGAAGGGAGTAAGGAGAACTCAGACCCTTGCAATTTATTTTTAAACTTCGAGAAAAGGCGTGAAAGGGAAAGAACTTTCTTTTAAAATGGTTCAACGATTACATTAGCAGAGTACCATCCTTTTAAGCCTCGTTCGTATTATTCCACATATACACACCCATGTGGTGGTACATAGGCTGTAACAATTATGCAAGGACACATGCATCGGGTGCATATTCATGACTTCATCCCAGAGGTAATGTTATTCTTGTTATCTTCAAAATCACTGTGTACAAATGGTTTACTTTGTGATCTTGTCCTTGGTGTGTCCCTAACAAAGACAAAATGTAGTAAACTTTGGAACAGCAAGGACTGAAGGCCACGTGGCTTGTTGTTGCAGTTGGACATCAAGAGCCTGGAACATGAAGGCGATTACTACATACAGAAGCAGCAGCTGCAGGCTGCCTATGCGACCAACCAGCTTCAGCACATGTGTGCTCTGGACATCGACTCCGAGCCCCACACAGTCCGCATGACTGGCATCATCTGCACTATTGGTGGGTGTCTCCTCTAGTTTTCTCACATTCGCGTACAGGCGTGACTTCATCGGAGAATTCACACCCAAAAGTTTCCTGTTAAGATTGCCTTTACATATCACAGTTTAGGTTATCGAGTCAGTAAAGGATCATAGAATCATCTGTGTGAAAACGAAAAATCCTAACACTTGATCAGCGTGTAAATTTTTTGTAAAAGAGAAAGTGGCGAAGTGCCGTCTGGCAATCAGCATTTGTTTATTTGTAGGGTCTTCCAATCGTAATGTAAGAAGCATATCACAGTCATCTTGAGGAATTCTTAGTCTTTTACATGATGAAGTGTGAACACTTTTTTATTAATACTGGTGCCCGTAAGATACCAACAACTTGTTTTGTCCAACCACCACGTGATGTTGTTAGTAAGTTGCTCTCTGTACTATACATGGTACAAACAACTGGTGACATGGCCCACTTGACATGCTGCTTTGTTCAACAACAGGGCCAGCATCCAGGGAAGTGAAGACCTTACAGAAAATGATGATGGAGGGAATGAACATTGCTCGCCTGAACTTCTCTCATGGAACTTATGAAGTAAGTCTTGCACGTGCAATATTGCAGTTTCCACTTAATGGTTTTCCAGTTTTGGAAAGCTTGGTGGCTTGGTACCATTGATTAATTGAATAAGACTGAGCAACAGAACAGTCTAAACCAGAGCATCAGAGTACCGTCTTGGCTTTTATGCTGGAATGCCAATACAGAGTAACTTCCCCTTCTGATAATAAGGTATTGTTAACCTGAAAATAGCATGACAAGTGAAGACCAATTTGTGTCCGTTGGTTTTAGTTTCAGTTATGTTCTTGATTTCAAAAACTGTTCAGTTATGCTGGCAGCATTCCTGTTTTGCACATATTACATAATTTTGCTATGCATGCAAAGTGTGTCACTCTTTTGTATTTTTTTTTTTCAGTATCACAAGGGCACAATAGACAACGTCCGTCAGGCTGTGGCTGAATTTTCAGAACCTCGACCAATAGGAATTGCACTAGACACTAAAGGACCAGAGATTCGAACTGGTCTTCTGGAAGGGGTAAAGTGGCTTGCATTGCCATTTTCACTAGCTATTTCTACGTGATTGCAACAGTTGTTTTTTTTCCAATTTTGCATTCTTCTGATTATAAAAATAATGTTGACTAACGTGTGGCTCTGATCCTGCAGGGAGCATCTGCTGAAGTGCAGCTGAATATGGGTGATACCATCAAGATAACCATCGATGATGCCTACAAGGAAAAGTGCTCCAAGGATGTTTTGTGGGTTGACTACAAGAACATCGTCAAAGTTCTGGATGTGGGAAAGCGCATGTTCATTGATGATGGTCTCCTCTCAGTGGTTGTTAAGGAGAAAGGTGAGTGGAGTGCAGCTGGTTGAAATGTTAGGGTCTGAATTCAAATGAAAGGTAGCCGATTTCTCCCAGTGTACAGAACACTTGGTTACTTGATTGTTGTTGATGCCTTTGGAAGTGGCAGCCACCCCTGTTTACCAAAATTAGTCTTGTCCGTCCATTGTTTCCAACGTTCTGATTCAGTCTGACGTTGTCTGGTTATCCTTTTGCCAACCATGAACCAGGGTGAAGTCAGTTGTGCTCTTCAGTGGAACAATCCCTTAAATGAGTCTCACAGACTGATTTCACATGCAATCATCTGATCCTTTTGGCTGATCATAATACTTTATGTAGGGAGGTTTATAGCACAGAAAGGTATTCAGTTGACTACCGGCGTATTGACCGTTTGTCAGTGTCAGAATATATAACTAGTGTCGGGTGCCAGCAGAGAATATACTCTTCATTTTCTTGTTATTGCTCTTATTATTCAGGCTCAAGACATTTTTATTGCGTTCTTTGATACCTCATGTTAACTTTTTTTAATAGGATGGTTAAATCTGCATACATGCACGCACTTTGGTTTGGTGGAGCCTTCCTAAATGACAGCAGTTGTGCCATGTTGATTTTGTTCTGAATTGGATTATGTAAATAAAGGCATTAGTTGGGGTAAGGGAAGTTAGTAATTGATGCAAAAGGTTGGATTTGGACATAGTCATAAGTTGCTTTGGGGAGGCAGTCATTAAGAGATGGAATCCTCGCAGGAAAGGTCTTGGTTACAGAATGTTAGTCATATCTTAGAAGGCTTTGTAGTGGAGAAGGTCTTGTTCAGGAATTAACTCCATGCACAACTTTGGTCAGGATTTTGAGATGCTGTCACACTTTTAAAAATAAAAATACTGACAATCTGACTACCTCAACAAAACAGCCATGTACCAATCTAGTGTTGTCCTGATTCTGGTTCAAGGGTACATGTACTTCATTGCATAACACTAAGTACACGTAAGAAGTATCAGTTGCTTTTTATTACACAAAGTGTGCTTTATTTTGAATGCATGCAAAAACTCTTCAAACACGAGGAAAACATATGGCATAATCTGGAAATGGATGGATAATGATGAATTTATCTCCTACCCCTGATTCCGATGCAAAACTTGTACAGAAGAGCATGACGATGATTGACCGGGTACCTTCCTATGGTTTTTACTGAAAATGTCACATTCCTTACTGAACGTTGTGAAGCACGTTTGTTTGACTTGTGTTCTCAGGCAATGACTTTCTGATATGCACGGTGGAGAACGGTGGTAAGGTTGGTAGCAAGAAAGGCTGCAATCTGCCAGGTATTGCTGTGGACCTGCCTGCAGTTTCTGAGAAGGACAAAGATGACCTGGTTTTTGGGGTGGACAATAATGTAAGTCTCAGGTGCCATTGTTTGTCATCATTGTAAGCCAGTGACTTTTTCTTATCTGTTTGCTTTGGCCAGCATGCAGATATCTTCAGTTTATTCATCATTTTATTCATTTTAAACTAGAGCATGAATAAAGAAAAAATTTTCCTTTGGGGAGGAAATTGAGTGCTGTATGTAAAAAAGAAATGTTGATTATTAATAATTTTTATGATTATTTTTAAGCATTAGTGCATTAAATTGAACTTTTGAATTTCGGCACGGTTGTGGGGTAACAGCTATCTGCCAGACAGTTCCTAAAATGCTTCCCAGTATCTTGTATAACTTACAAATCTTCGTTCTTTCTTTACAAACATTCACATCCATTCACTTACTTGCTTTTGGCTACAGGTAGACATGGTGTTTGCCTCATTTATTCGATCAGCAGACGGTATCCGTGAAATACGCAAAATCATGGGTGAGAGAGGCAAGAACATCAAAATCATTGCCAAAATTGAGAACCATGAGGGTATTAAAAGGTGACTGGTCATATCCGTTACATCAGCTCTCGCTCTGTCTGTCCAACTGTCCGTCTCTCTCTCTGTGCATGTGTGTGCATAAAAATGCTATGTGACGGTGTGCACATCTGTGCTTGTGAGCAAGAAATGTGTTGCTTGCTCTGCACTCATTTAATTGGGTTTTGTGGGTTTTTTTCTTTCGTTGTATACTTTATCTTACAAAACTTTATTATTTTTTAAACTACTGTCTGTATCTTTCATGCCCATATCAGAAGAGAAGCATGAGACTAATCAAAATGACGATTCTGCCTTGCACCAGTTGTTACACTTTCTAACATCTTGTTCATCAAAGCAGGCAGTTTCAACATTAAGCATTTGAGATATTGTTTTTGGGGGGGGGGAACATTCTGCATGATGAAAATGTGTTCAGAATAAATCTTGTAAAGTGTATATATGTATGTGTATGATATATATATATATATAATGCATTCAGAGGGCACCTAAGTAATAATAGTTTTGATGGCAATTGCTAAAATAATATTGATTGTATGTTGTTGATGCTGAATATAGAAATGCCACTTCTTTCCTCTGTGAGCAGATTTGATGAAATCCTTTCCGAAGCTGATGGCGTCATGGTGGCACGAGGTGACATGGGCATTGAAATCCCCACAGAGAAAGTGTTTCTAGCCCAGAAGATGATGATTGCCAAGTGCAATCGTGCTGGCAAGCCTGTCATCTGTGCCACTCAGGTTGGTTGGTGACCGGAGGTTCATGGTGCTCTTTGTTTTACATTGTCTTCATATTGCATATGAGGGGTCTGTTGGACATTATTAGTTATTTACTTTTAGGAACATTTTGAAAATTATTCAAACAGAATAAAGCCTGACCATCTGGTAAGCAACCACAACCTGGCCAGACACATTCTCGGTCTGAGGCAGGGCTGGAAACTTGCGCGTTTTACACGCACACACACACACACCCTTCCTTCCTGCAGACTTGTTGCTCCCTTCTGGCTGGCACAGACATGGTTTCCTGATTGTCCTGAGGCTTCCCTGTGTGGACCTACTTCCACCTTTGACCCCAGTCGGAGCCCTCCGCCAGCTGCATTCCCCACTCCACCCCCAGTTCAACTTGCATGCATGACCCTGTCGCCCATCGTTCTGAGCACCCAGGCGTTCTGCCTTCTGTTCTTGGTTTCAGCTTACGCTGGGTCCATGAACAAGGTGTACCATGCTCTCTGGGCGGAGTTGGGTGGGGGGGGTGTCATTACCAAGGGGTAGACCCAACCAGGGTATGGTCTTGGATCTGGCCGACCACCTGTCTTGTCTGACGACGCTCATCCTTGTCTGTCTTCCAATGTCTGGTTGCGCAGGACTCTTGTCCTCTCCACCCTGCGTCAGCTGGGTGCCACGTTGCTTAGATGATCTGTGGCTTGGCACTTCACAGGCTCGTGTTCCCTGTCGGGTTCTGGCCTGGGCTCCTTGCTCTGGCAGCTCTCACTGACCCCTGGACAACCCTCTCCATCAGTCCTCCGGTAGCCTTGACTTGTATTCTGCTTTCTTGGTCGTGCTTGCTTCTGGCAAGCGAGATGCATGCCCTCTGTAGGCTGCTGGCCGATGTCTGCTTGCATTAGCCCCTGGCAAAGCAGCTCCCGGCTGCACCATATCCTACGGTCCCTGTCTTGCCTTGTCCCCAACCCTTGCTCCGTCCACCCTTGACTTTGTCACTGTTCGGTCAGGGCTCAGTGTGCGTGCAGGCGCTGTGCGTGCCCCTTACATGGTTCCTCCAGGCAACCCTTTTTTCCTCTCCTTGCACGGTGGATTGCTTTGTTGTTCCCGCAGCCCCTTTCTTGTCGCCGCGAGATGGCTGCTTGGGTGTTGCACTTACTTCATGATGCCTCTCCCTTAGCGTCTGGCCTCCTCCTCACCCTGGTAAGTGTTTTGGTCACCCACTCCTTTTTGTGCTACTCTGCACTTTGGGTCATGGTCCAGTATTGTGACAAGAAAATACAAATTTCTTGCTCTAAATTTGTGTTTCCTTAGCAAAACTTACCATGACCCATCATTAGTCCAGCATTCTCCCACTGATCTTCGCATCTGGTTTGAGAAAGTCAGTCTGTATTGGTCACTGAGCTGTGTGCATGGGTGATGTCCGGTGTGCGCATAAGCGGAGGGGCCTTACCAGGGTTGGATTTTTGTTTTGAAGGTGCAGTTAGGGATCGCTAATTGAGATATTAACACTTTGGGTCATGATAAGTATTGCTAAAGAAACACAAATTTACAGCAAGATATTGGTATATCGGGGTTTCCTAATAGACGTTTTTCGTGTAGATGTTGGAAAGTATGACCTACAAGCCACGACCAACACGAGCGGAGGGCAGCGATGTGGCCAATGCAGTGCTGGATGGTGCTGACTGCGTGATGTTGTCAGGAGAGTCTGCCAAGGGCCTGTACCCACTGGAAACTGTCAGGACCATGCATTTGGTAAGACAGCTTATGCTTTCCATCCATGTGCAGTGCACTGTGCTTATTTTTAGGCACTTACCGTTTCAGACAGCATGTATATGTGGGCATTCCTTGTGTAAGTCACAGTTGCAAGTGGTATAAATGTTTATTCCACTAAAGTCAAAGGAACTGGAGAGGTATGGAGAATGCAGATGGATGTTAGCTGCAGAAGTCGCTTTCTAGATTTGGACTGTTTATTTTGTTTTTGTTCCATAATGTGAACCATGACTCTAGCTTTTGACTGTAGTTTTCTAGATTAGCAGTGCTTTCTTTGGTCCTGAACAGATTTGCCGTGAGGCTGAATCAGCCTTCTTCCACAACCAGAGGTTTGAGGACCTGAGGCGAGAAACGCCCCTGTTTACTGACTCCACTCACACCATTGCCATCGCTGCTGTAGAGGCCTCCTACACCTGTATGGCTGCTGCCATTATTGTCATCACAACCACCGGCAGGTAAGCACAGGCTGACGTGGTTGCACCCTGCCCATTGTTTTAGGTGTTCTTGTTGAATCTGATCGAAGATTGCTTCCACCTTGGTTTTTCTTGTATAGCTAGCTTAGCCAGTCCATCAGGTTCCTGATGCCTTTAGTTCCTATTTGGGAAGGTATACAAAGTTTAATTCATATGTTTTGAAGCCTATACGTAAAGGTTAGGATTTCATGTGAAACTGATTGCATGCAGAATCCTTTGTTTTTCTTTTTAAAAAAAGCCATGAAAAACCAAAAAATTTCATGCAGATATCTTTAGATTTAAGTGCCAGCACTGTTAGATTTGGGGTGCTCACCAGGTCTCCTGGAACTCCTTTTAATGCCCTAGCCTCCACAGATTGGAGTTTTGATATATGACTTGACTGAGGTGAAATAAGAGAGGTACTGCATACAGCAGTCTTGACATTATGTGGAATTGATAGAGGGTTAGTCGACACCACAGCTGTTCCCTTCGATTGCTTTCATTAGATTTATTGCCTTGTTAGTGAGGTTTATAATTTTATTCATATGGGGGAGCTAGCTTGGAGGTTTGGGTAAAAATTACTTCAGGAAACTGTATTTGAGACTTACGACTTACGGATTGCGTCCCATTTCTTTAAGTTTTTAATTATGTGTTCTACAGTTGTTCCTGTGCATTGTGTCAGATGTGATGATGCTGGAAGATGATTCACATGATTAACTTCAGCAAATGTAGCTAAGGAAATGTAAAGGAATATAATTCTTAAGTTTGATTACATTGTTATATTTTGTTTCTTGTCTACTATTTTGTTTGGTTGGTTGGATGGCTCCTCCCAACTCCCTGGTCTGTCTGTTAATGGCACTTTTTTTCTGGTGCCAGATCTGCTCACCTGGTGTCTACCTACCGACCTCGTTGTCCAATTCTTGCAGTCACACGTGATGGACGAGTGGCTCGTCAGTGTCACTTGTACCGTGGTATCTTCCCCATCCACTATGTTGGTAAGTCAGAAACTGGTTGCTGTTCCATGTGTAGCTAAACAGCAGAACTGATAGGTACATGCTTTAACAGCCAGAAAGAGGTTATAAGTGGGGAAGATTTTCCCTGCTTTTTGACTGCTTTATTTTTCAACTTTGCAGAATCTGCACCCTGCAATAATCTATTTTGTGGATCGTTTATATGTGTGTGTGTGTGTGTGCAAATTGTGAAGAAATTTCCAGTTTTGAATCCTGAAAACAAATGCTGATGGCATTTAACAGATTTTTGTCAGAATATTTTTGTTGTTTCTGATTGTTTTGTTCAGCTTCAGTCTCCAGCCACCCAGGGGTGCACGTGTTCTTTATTTCCACGCGCACAAACACAAAGACCAACAAACAGCTGAAAGGACCCTTGTCCTTTATTAACTGCCCTAAGACTGAGCTCACTACTACTAGTTGATTTTTCACTCTACCCTCCTCATATCAAAGCTCACCACCTTCTTATTAAAGTTGTCTGCACTATCAACCTCTCTCCACTACTACCACAGGTTCGGGCAACAAAAGAAAATGTACTCTTACTATAAGTTTAAAATACATAATTCAGTCAGATCTGTAGTGCACATCACTGTAGCTCGCTACAGCTTCTCCAAGTTAAATATATGCACATCAAGGAAGCAAATCAATTTTTTTTCTTTCAGTCCTCGGTAGTCTTCGAGCGTTCTACTTGTATTTCATTGCATAAACAGTTCATTACCTTTCTCTAAAGTGCAAACTCTAACCTTAATGACAATAAAATCAGAACATAGGCATTTCATAATGTTTTCTTAAGCTCAATCACTTTCCTTAACTTCCTGAACTAAAGTAGAAAGAGACAAGTGTTCTTTCAATTCAAAGGCAGTTCACAGCTTTTCCTTAGCTCATACACTTTCCTGAACTTCCTTAACGAACGTAGAAAAGATTGTTTTCTCAGTTCATAACTCCAATCCAAAATTCATGTTGTTGCATATGAACCATGCTTCCTCATGGGGTCGCTGGTTTTAACCTGTCACTGTCACCTCTATACAGCTTACCTCATTATTCACTTTCCACTACCTTGATACCGTCTAGGCTGTAGTCTCAAGTGACGCCTCACTGGCGTAAGTTTTCCGTTCTCCCTGGTTGCAATCTTCTATCAGAGTACAGTTCTTAAGATCAACCTGCTGCACAGACACATGGCTCAGCACATCACTGGCCGGCCTATATGACAAAATAATTCCCACACACGAATTACGTAAATTTTCTTTGGCTATTTGGGGAACGGAAAGGAATTGTATAAAACTTAGTGACTTTGTCCTACCTTTTGTCTAGGCAAAAGGTTTCTCTCTCTGATCCCCTCACGCAGCATAGAGCCCTCAATCGACACCACTTATTGATACACACAGTAAAAGAACTTGTTCCCTGGACCATTAGTAATCGGTAGCATCACACAGACTGAGACGTATGGTTCTTCAGCTCCTGTCTTTCTCCAGTCTCTGCTCGCTTTCTGCCGTTCTATCGTCAGCTCACTTTTTTTATTCCCAAGTCTTTCTGCTAACTACTTAACTCGAGAAGTGTTCACGGCATCAACTGTACAACACGTTTTTAACTCGCGCATCTACTGCATTTGAATCTGACTTCAGCACTTTCTTAACTGGCATGCGACACTCTTAGGTACTGTCACGACCTACTGGTCTGTGACATTTGTCTGTAGGTTTTTGTTCTGATGTGAGGTACTGAGAGAATGCAATCATCAGAGAGGAGGAGTGGTCTGGAGCTGTCTTGCTGGAGTGTAAATCGTGCGATTTACTGGTGGGTGGAGGGGGGGAGCAGTTTGCATTAACATTTCCTCCTCTTGTCTTGTGCCCTGAAGCTTATTAGTATTTACACAGGTCATATTCAGTAGTTGTGCACTGTTGTTGGACAAAGCAGTTTGCCTCGGCAAATAAATCATGTGCTCATATCTTGCATTCCAAGCATGTGAACAGAATAATTTACCTGGTGTACATCGCCAAGCTTTGTGTCAGCTAGATCAGCAGTCAAAAGTGTTTCACCCATTCAGTTACCTTTTTTTTTTTTACTCTGTCTCTCTCTCACTCTTTTTTTTTTTTAAAAGCAGACTGTTGACTTCGGCTGTTTGAACATTATTCAGTTTTACACCTGTCCACTGCATTTGCATTGACAACTTGTCATATTTTTCTATTTCGAATGTTTTTCTCGCCTGCAATATAAATGTTTATGCTGTATATTGTGCAATATGGTGATAACTTTACATTGGCAATATGTTGTGATTGAACCTTGTGAATGACCTGGCAAATTTGTCTCTGCAGTGACTGTTTTTTGGTGTTGTGCATCATGCTTTTTATGACAGAACTTGTACATGGAATGGATATACTTCAAATGCAGACTTGTGGGACTTTTTTGTTTGGGAGGGAAGTGGAGCATGCCCTTGAGTGTTCTTTAAATATTGTAATTATACTTCAAACTATTTTGTCCTTGTAAATTGTTACTTCTTGATTGTCCCCCCTTACCAACATGGGAATGCTTGTTAACCCTCTCTGTCTCCTGCCACTGCAACTGGCTATTCATTGCTCCAGCTACTCCGCTGGACAACTGGGCAGATGACATTGACCGTCGCATCAACCTGGCACTTGCCTTTGCCAAGACCAGGAGCATGGTGAAGGCAAAAGACCCAGTTATCATTCTGACAGGTGCAGATGTTGGATCTGGAAACACAAACACATTGCGCGTTGTGTCCATGACAGATGGTGACCACCTGTGTGTCATGTCACCACCTCGATGTTCAGGTTTCACAGATTGACTTGCGCCAAGTTAGTGACAAGAACTGGCTTTCATTTTGTGATGGTCTCGAGGCAGACACCATCGTCTCGATCAAGTGTGTGTGATCAAGGCTGGGAATCAATACAAAAAGCTTTAGAGGGCATGGAAATGACAGTCTTTCAGATTCTCTTCCCCACCCACCACCCCCACCCCCATTTGTGTAAAATAGATTTTGACCGTTACAGGCCATCAGCTAAAATGTAAAGTCAGCTGTATTCAAGATGAATACTGTTGCATTATGGGTCAATTGCAAATTGTTGTCCACTATGTGCATGGCTTAATGTCTGAGAAGTGATCCTAACTACTATTGATTGGTCTTTGCTGCTGAAGAGATCAGGATGTTGGGAATGGAAGATAGCAAAGCAGGACAGAATATAAGAACTTGGCCTGTATCGGTTTATCAGTTTATGCAAGCTTGTGAGATTCAGACTGTACTTGGCATGTTTGAGATGTGTGGAATGTGTATGGGGGGAAGAGATTTAATTTTCCAGACAGAGATGAGTTTGTGACGGGAATGATGTCAGTAGTTTTCAGCTTCATATTGATCAGTCTCATATATATAACTGGCCCTGTCCCTAGGTAGGTGGACTTCACACTCGGATTACAAGTGACTGAATTTGCACAATATAATTAATCTAAACCAGTGCTGTGTTTTAAGATTCTGTGATATTTTTGGTGCCTCAATATTAAGATTACAGTCTTGGATGACGCAGAGCGGAACTACATTTTGCAGGCTTTGTGTTTTCTGTGGTTGGATTGTTCTGTGGGCTTATTGTTAGTATAAACAATTTTCTTTTCTCAGATTTGGACATGATTATATTGATATTGTATTTTATGTTGTCTTTTTGTTGCTTATGATTTGTCATTCTGTTTCAGTGTGTGATTGCAGCTCCCTTTGTGTGTGTGGTGGGGGGAGGTGGTTGGTTTGGATTCCGTCCACCGTCTCTGACCGTGATGCAGTCTTTAAGTTTTTACATATATTTTTCTTAGTTGTGTGTTTTGTTTTTGTAGCAATGACAGTGGTTTTTTTGTTTAAATTGTGATATACAAGCTCCCAGATGTATGAAATAGTTTGTGTATTTTCACTCTTGCTGTGAATGTTCTGATGCCCCCCCCCCCCCCCCCCCCCTTTCAAAAGTTTATATGGGTCCTACCTTCATGTAGTGCAGAAGTTACATCATAAACTATTGTCTACCTTGTGTAAATCTTCCTGCCAATCATGTACAAGACCTACCTGCAGATGGAGCATGTGGATTGCATTGAGTGCAATAAAAGTGTCCAAATGTAAGATTTTTTAACGCAAGTCTTCTTAACTGAAGAGTCGTTTTTGTTGCTGGCACAAATAAGCTATCAAGCCCCATCAAATGGGTAAAAGTCTTTCAGTGTTGAAATTTTAATATTTTCAGCTGTGTGAGGGGAGCCAAGAGCAGGAAAAGATTGCAAAGTGTCAACCCCAAATCCCCTGCGAAGTGCTAAAGAACTGTTTCAAAACTAGAAAAGATAGTGGGTGTGATCTTAACAAAGAAGCAACAGAGGGAAGTCAGCAATAAATATTTCATCTGACATCCATTTACGACTTTATGCCTAACGAACTGATGGAAGTGACCAGTTTTGCATGGCATACGATTTGTGTCTTTTCGACATATCACAGTAGGGCTAAGATGCATGAGCAGGTGCGACGGGAGGTTTTGGAGTCGCAGAGTTTTCAGAGTAGACATGCAGCCTAGCTTTCATTTCCTGCTTCCCATGTTTCTGGTTTGTAACCATGTCTTGCTGCCTTTAATGCAAAACCAACCATCTTGCAAGTTTGACATGGGCCATCTGATTTTATTTGGTCAAACATGACCACTGACTGGCTGGAGGATGGCATTCGTCTGTTTTGAATACAGCAGGTCGTGTGTCACCTTGACATCTCGCAGATATTTCAATAAGTTAATCATTGATGCCAAATAGAGGTCAAGCTGAGGGTAACCTGTTCCCTGCCTGTTCAGTGCCTGTGTCCTGCCTGTTCAATGACATGCTCAGTTTCTTCTGAACTGGCATCATAGAAAGGACCTTTTCTTCACAATTTAGTGGCTGTAGGTCAGTTGACTAGCAAACATACTTTGTGTGTGGGGGACACCTGTTTACAGGGCTGGCTGTCAAGGTTTTTACTTGCGTTGCCCCACGTTGCTCCCCTTTTCTCTTACCCAGTACTTCCCCCTCCCCATACCAGACCTGTCGTAGGCTAGCCGTCATTGCTGACTTGGGGCAAAACAAAAAATGTTGAAGATTCTGAATGTTATCTGTTTGTAGTTGTACAAATATTGAACATCTGTTTCTGGCTTTTTATCCTTCAGCATCACGTAACTTGTATTCTGTTTACAGTTTTTATTCACTTTTTTAAGTTAATATATCTTTAAGTGTTGGGATTATTTATTTTGCATTAAATCCAATTACACCTGCTACTGAAATTTGGGAGAAAGAAAACTTGTAAGTGTAGAGCATGTATGGCTTTGACAGACCATCATAATTGTTGGAAGAAGCACTGTTGTTGTTCAGGATTTTCCGTGATAAGTGCATGATGCTTTTTTGGTTTCAGTTTTAAGAAGACTTGATGGGTCTTTAGTTTGCAATATTTTCCTTTTCTTGTTGGTTGGTATGGTGCTGTTTTGATTATGGCTCATTGTTACACTTTCATTTTTGTATACCATTTCTAGGGAAGAGAAGGCAGCAGTCAGAGTTTTTTGTTTTTTCTGGAGGAACTGTCAGATCTTCTAGTTTTTTAAGTTATTTTTCTTGATGCAGGATCTGTGTCATAATGAACTTTATATTTTGTCCAGAACTGTAATTGAATATGTGTAATATAAAAGATATGACTAGAATGTGTTAAACTTACAGTTTCACTAAAGATGGTACAGTAAAACTTCCTATATAAGACATTCCCATATACAACCTCCTCCGGGATACAACCCCAAATTTTCTGACGGAGACCATTTACTATATAAATGACCTCCCATTTATGACTCGCTCCTTATCCCGACCTACAGAAGGGGCCGGTTTTGCACAGTATACAACTTTCCATGGTAGAGCAGGAAAAGGTTGCAAAGTGTCAACCCCAAATCGCCTGCGAAGTGCTAAAGAACTGTTTCAAATCTAGAAAAGACAGTGGGTGTGATCTTAACAAAGAAGCAACAGAGGGAAGTCAGCAATAAATATTTCATCCAACATCCATTTACAACTTTATGCCTAACGGACTGATGGAAGTGACCCGTTTTGCATGGCATACGATTTGTGTCTTTTCGACATATCACAGTAGGACAAATAGTTGATATCACAGATTTTTTATAGTTCATTCCTGAAAGACTTATTTCATATTCTATGTTTATGCCGTTGTCTGGGACAATTCACACCATTCGGTAACCACAAGGTCAGGTGGACACAGTTACTTGTTCACTGTCTAGCCTAGCGAAAGCTAAGTTAGCTGCAGGTGTCCAGACTTTACGTCTTTCATGTGTCGCCGCAGGCCTGCAGGGATCGGGTATCACTTCTTTGTTGTGAGAAATGTGACGTGATAAGGCAGTCTTGGAGATCTATGATTCACAGCTTGATTACTTATTTCTATTATAAAATTTCAATTTATTTGACAACACCAGAAAGACAGATTTATTAATAGTGTTTGGTAGGATGAAACTAGATATGATGAGATAAAGCAAGTCTGATATGTGGTAAAACTACATGTTCAGTAATTGAGGTGCGAAAAAATTTATTTTCACATGTAGTTCAGTGGTAAATAAAAAAAACAATTTCAAAACATGTTGGTTTCCATGATAACATACATACGTATATGTTTATTACTCACCCCACCCATCACAGTACATGTACATACATGTTGTACCAACGGTTCAGTGCAACTAGTCCTCCCTTATAAGACCTGATTCGGCTGGTTTTTTGAAGTCGTATATTGGAGGTTTTACTGTAGTAATTTCTAGTTTCAGAATATGTGGAAACTTGGTCACAAAATTAAACACCTAAATAGCTGGAGAAGGAGCACTCGCAAACACTCACAAACATCAGTTAACTAAGAATTTCTTCATTTAAATCAGTTTGAACATAAATTACATGTGTGTGTTGTCATTATTAGATTTTATTATGTATACTGGGACTTCTGCTCCCTATCAAGTGCTACTATTCGGTACTTGGCACCTCATTTTCGAGACATAATGGTTTCTGTTAATGTATTCACAGTTAATACCCACTGCCAGTCAATATTTTATTCATATTATCTTTTTTTCCTCTGGAAAAAGCACCAGCTTCTTTGGAGGCAACTAGGAAGTAAGTTTCTTGCCTTTCTCTCACTACCTAACATCTGGTTTTTTCTTTTTTCTTTTTTGCTGTATAGATCCCAAACTGAACGAATGGACAGCTGACGTGGATCGACGCATCTGGAAAGCTGTGCATATGGCAATATCTCGCGGCTTTGTGCAGGCTGGGGACCCTGTGGTTGTACTGACAGGCTGGAAACCAGGCTCTGGTGCTACCAACACCATGCGCATTCTCTCAGCCACCGACGTGCGTGACAAGGATCTACTGCCTCCCATCACAGGCATCAGCTCCATACCTAGCTTCGCCACGTTTAGTGGAGAGTCAGAGGGTTTACCTTCTGCTCCATCTGTCTCGTCTGTTGAAGATGTCAAGTTCTTCTAGTCGGAACAAAATTGACCACACGTTGTAGATCCTATCTAAAGGTTACGTTTACTGACAGATATCTGGTACAGAAAAAAAAGTACAAGGACTTTGTGAAGATTCTTTTGCTTACATGGAAGTTTATCTTTGTGTATAGTAATGTATGTTTGATGTTTCGGTTCTGGTTAAGACCAGCTCCCACGCAGTTTAACCACAGATCAGCTCCTGCCTAAACGTTCCTGCTAACGTGTCCATCTGCATGGTGCTTGGTTCCTTGGCATGTGTCGCTTGTTGGGTGACATTCCCATGACAACACTTTCGAGAAGTCTTTTGTTGTTGGCTGCAAGCACGTTGCAAACAAGACAGGAACCTGTCATGTTGGTGTGCTACAGGAACAGGATGTGATGGGCTTTGGTCAGTTGTAAGGTGTTTCTTTTGGTCGCTTACAACAAGGCGTGTTGTGGAGGCTGTACGACAATCCACTGGAAATTCCCTGCATGGAACATCTGTGATAACTGTACGGGCCTGTTTGGAGGTGGAATGCTGTTTGCCATTCCTGTAAGTTGTTTCCGTATACCCATGTACTGTAGGTCTTTTGTTACTGGCTTGCACTCATGCCTTACCCAGTGTTAATGCTATAAGACCATATGGTATGTAATTCAAGAAGTGAAGTGCTTTGAAGTGAAGTTTTTGATGCAGTCTTTTGTTTACATAATCATCAGTTGTCTGCTCCAAGCGAACATACAAGTTATTTTCTTTCTTTGTTTTACCACCCAGCTGTGCAGAGCATCCCAGCCATTACCTTATCTGTTGTGCAACGCTGAGGCTGTCAGATTTGACTGTGGTGCTCAGCACAAACACTGGGTAGCACAAACACATTTCCTGACTGCATGAAGTGCAGGAACAATAGAGGTGTTTATTTATCTATCTGTATCAGCTGTTACTGTTTACTAAGAGGTGGTGTACATGTTGGCTGTTCTTCCATTGGCTTTGTTACTTACTGTGGCAGTGCAGTAGCAAGATCTGATTTGAAGATATATAATGCACGAGGACACATCCTATAAAGGGTAAATAAGAAATAGTGCAGTCATCTGACCATCAGGATAACGGGTTGGTACTTGAAGTTGCCCTGTACCTGTACTGCTTCCTGAAGCTACATCAGCATTTTTGGCCTCATACCCCTACCCTCACCCCGTCCCCCCTGAATTATCTGTCCTTCCTGTACAAATGTAGGACTGAGGCTGTCTGCACATGCATTTATTTTTGCATATGTTTGTCCACATACACGTATGTGTGTGTGCATGCGTGTGCATGTGTATTGAGGTGGGAGTGGGGGCTTATGGGTGAGGGAGAGGCAGGGTATGTGCAAGCAGTGGCCTTTCATTCCTGAGAGGTTTGTGGAAGGTGTATTGTTATCAGTTACGCACAGCTGTACCTTTTCCCCTAAAATATAAGGTAATAGATGAGGTAAATGTAATTGCTTCTGGGCCAAAACTTAATTGCAGACTTTCTCAAATTATTCAAGAAGATGAAAATGTTTCCTTTTTTATACATTCATCACCCCGGAATCGCCTAAGCAAACTATCCATCACCATCAAATACTCTTTATTGTACATGATAGAAGCGTTACTTTGGCATTGTTGTTTTCATGCCGGTATGATCAACTTTGTTGACTTTACTTAAAGATACCAAGAGTGTGATAACATAGCCCTGAAAAGCAAAAACTTACAGCTGTGTGTGTACATTTGTAGTCAGCTTTTTTGGTTTGTTTCCTCTCCTTAGCAGTTTGTGCCAACTTGTCAGCTTTATAATTTTTAGAAGTGTATGTTTTAAAAACTGTTTTAGAAGGGGTAAGCAATGACTGCAACAGGAAGACGAGTGTTTGTATTTATTCGTATTTATTTGTTTGGGAGGACTTAGATAAATACAGGAAGTGAAGAATTGTCTTATGCAGTGAGCCTTTTAAGTGGTGTTTTGGTAAACCCTGCACAAGCAAGCACACAGTGTGAGTGGAGAGTGTTTGATCGAGCACCGCTTTGGCCCACTTCATCTTTAGTGACACATGTCACTTGTCACCAGGTACTCTGCCACTGTTGTCTGGCCACAAAGCAGGTGCTGTTTAGTGTGACGTAACTAGCTTGATATTGTAATTTTTTATTTCATGCAAAATCAAACCGGAAGTAAAGTTGCGATGTGGAAATACAGGTGTGCGTTTTGCCTTTTTTTTGGTCTGTTTTGTCTTCACGCCGGCAGCAGTCAAAACTACCGGTCATCCTTGAGTTATTTAAATGTGGCATGTGCGGCGACCAGATCTGAACCCATAGTGTGTGCTTTCTTGGTGACAAGTACTGCAGCTTCACCAGGTCGCCTTTGTTCTATCCGGCAGATGCACGAGTTCATAAAGGTGTGTGTGGCACGACAGAAATAGCAAAACCCATTACAGAGAATCAGAAGAAGTACATTTAAATGTCACAAATTATTTACATCCATTAAGTTCATTATGTTCACGGTTGCACTACATAGTTGCCAAGAGACGTGCAAAAGATTGCATCTTGTTTTCCTTGAATGCCAGTCTAGTTTCTCCCCAAGCTACATCGGTAGACATCTCTAACACACATGCTAACTTAAGACCCCATTTAACTCCAACAAAGATACTGGCAGCGCTCACACATAGCCGTATGCAGACGCCTGTGTCCAAAGGGAGCTTACCGCACCTAAACACGTAGCAAAGAGAGGGCCGAAAGAAAGGAACTTGGCAGATAATTCGATAATTTAAGCGCTCTGTCCTTATTTGTTTCATACTAAGACCCCATTTGCCAATTGAGAGGGGAGAAAGGTGCGTCCTTGTGCAGTAGTGACGAGGTCCTGCAGTTCTGAAGAAAGGACTAAAGGGCTGGCTGGGATCACAGTACAGGCGTGGGATTGGGATAAGGATCGAAAGACACGAAAACGAGCAACTTGCCGGCCATACCAACCAGTTCATATCTCCTAACAGCCCCTTGGGAAAAGCTGCAGGGATGACAGAACAATTCGTTAAACACAGTTTTACAGTTTTAAACGTGAGATCGGGTTCAATACAGAATAAACTGCAGTGCGCAATCGAAGGTCAGACGCCCTTGACTGCGATGGCTGTGTAGTAACATGATGATGGCAGCTCACGATCCTGTCAGTAGACCAGTAGCCCACGTCTCAGAGAAGCTTATGCCCTGCACCCAAACAATAGTTGCATTACAGCACAGTAATTGCTTATGGTTTGGGCCTATCTCAGGGCTGTCTGGCATGAGAGTTCTTATCCCCTGTTCATAGGTAATGGTAGACGTAAAATATACAGGGTGAATTTGCCTTACGACCAGAAAAGCAGCTACGAAGCCTCATGCATGCAACCCGGCCCAGGATATAAGAGACCGTTAATTGGGAGGTTTACAAAGGGTCTTTGAAAATAAACCAAAATAGCGAATTTATTATATTTTGATTTTACAATAAAGAAATACATATACTGAATATGTATTTACCATCTGAGTGACTTGAAGACTGGACATGTTGCAGGATGAGGGCATCTTGAAGTTCTCAGGATCCACTGTCAGTGTTTGGTTTGTCCACTGTATGTTTTGCCAGATATTTTCTGTAAGATCATCATCATCAATCATCGTCGTCGTCAATAAATCGTCGTCGTCGTCGTCAACCAGACGAGAAAAACAGACCACGCCCCACATTCCCTGTAAATCTTTGTGCTGTTGTTTGTTGTTTTGGTTAATATTGTCCATGCATATGCTTTATAATAGTCAACAGTGTGAAACAATTCGGGATCAACAGGCAAACCGTTCTGATTTGTCTGGCAAACAGTTTTCATTTGTCTGGAATTTGGCTAAAAGGGGCTGAAACAGACGAAAACCTTCCCCGCGTGCCCTAACACCGCTCACGCGAAGTCTACAGAAAGGTGTGTGTTGCTACAATTGGTGTGGCACCAAACAAGCACTGCCTTCTGATATGTGTCAACCGCCTGAACGTCTGGCAGGCTGCTGTGAGCGGCTCACTCAAGGGTACGCGGGGTTGGATTTAAACTCACTCCCGTCCGGCAATGCTGCATACGTCACTTTATTGATGAAGGCGCAGGAAGGTGTAGCGACCGTGACATAGCCCGTGACGTCATCTTTATCATAGTAGATGGTTTCACAGAACACGCCGTCGGAATCCCCAGCATGAGAACTCGGAAAGTCGGGCGTGGTGGAGAGAAATCCAAACACCATACGAACATCAAAAGACACGTTGCCTGAAAAAACGATTTAAAAAAAATAATGTTAAATTAAATCGTCAGTGAACAGTTGGCACTGCGAGAGAGATTCATGAGAGCAATAATTACATTTTCCCGGTCATTCTGAAGTCTGGGGACTGTGTAAAGATCAATAACCTTTCAGTTCTTAACATTTGGGGAGCCAATCATAGCATCATGAGTGGCTGGTTAAGGCCTTTTAGCCAAACTCTTAAAAAAACACGCTACAAGTTTGTCACCAACAATGGAACACAATTCGACTAATTACCGAGAGTAGTTCCTCAGTATACAGCGACTGTCTTGCGAGAAGCGCCTTGAGTAAATTCTAGAAGCTTTAGTGAGACACGAATGTTAAAAAACTCAGCCTGTCTTCAGTTAGTGATCAGGGATTGATAAAGCAGCAGCAGGCGGGATACACGGACTTGTTGGTGGAGGAGATGAACCCTGGAAATAAAGTTAAAGTCAGCGCATGCAGCCCTTTATTTCTGTCCATTGCAGTGAGTGTTTGAAGACTTTCGGTATTGACATGGAAAACACTGGATTCTCTTTTTCCCTTCTGTCTGCCTTCTGTTTCTACATCCCCGTTCCTCCCGTCCATTCTTCTCATACTGTCTGTCTGTCTGTCTGTCTGTCTGTCTTTGCGTGCCTGCCTGCCTTCCTATGAGTCTGCCTGCCTGCCTGTCTGTCTGTCACCGATTATAGACCAGAAGCAGCTTCAGCTACACATAACGAAACATTTGGGGGCAGTACCACTAAGGCGTCCATCAGCAAAGTCTCAATTTGACATGACTTCATATCGTGTCATATCATGTCCTTCCACATCGTTCTATAGAACACAACCGTTACCGTATCGTGTTATCCTACCGTATTGCACTGCATCGTATGATGTTTTCGTACGCTGCTGTACTGTGTGTTAATGTGTCCTATTGTATCATATCAAACCATGCGATATTGTGTGTATAGTATGGTAGTGTAAGCAAGCATACAGCATTGTATAGTTTCGGTATCCGACTCATACTATAAAACCCCAGTAAATCTTTAAAAGTGAAAGCCAGCAGTAGAATTAATAGAAGAAAGCGAAAAACGGTAGGAAATCGAAGGAAACAGTAGGAAATCGCGGGGGAAAGTAGGAAAGTCTCGACAACTTTTCTTTAACAATACGTATGAAGGGTTGTGGGTTTATATATAAGCGTCTGTTTATCGTTAGCTAGCAATGCACAGGTAGAAGCGGGGATGCCTGCTTTCCTAGAAGACTGCCGCTGACTATGGGGCTGTTCCAGCCCTGTCGAAATATATTTGGGTCTTCCCTAGGCAGAGACACTTCATTAAAAGTTTCATAAAAAGATCACAGAGACCGGAAATGTGCTCAAGCGAGATCACTTATTTTGTTATTGAAAATGAACGCATTTCACCTTGATCTACAACGCTTTAGTGTGAAAAGTGTTCTGGTCTGTATTCTCGAAAATGGTTAAAAGGCTGGAAAATGTATAAATGGTGGTGTGATAATGTTCCAAATGTGTGCCAGCAACAAGTGTTCAGTAAAGAAGGGGCACGTTAAGAACACTTGGAAGGCATGTAGCACACATCTTGCATACTATTTACACACGCAGCACATATTTTGCGCCTGCTTGAACACGTTTCACATGTAATTGGTGCTTAAAATATTTAGAATGTGCAATGCGACTGGTTGCCCCAAATAAGAATAAAAGAACATTTGGATGAACATTTGACAGTGTGTATCTGGTAATTGAAGAAAGCGAGATGTTCGGCTTTGTGTACCGCTGGCTGAAAGTGAAAGAATATCGATTTGATAAAACCGTATAGGAAGTCGCTTGTTTGGAGACCAAACTACTGTGTGCAGTGGTGGCAGTAAAAGATGGAATACCACGGGTTATTTTTCTACAGAAACCTGATGTCACACAACACTCACGTGGGCCTGGGGTTACACTTAAATAAGTCCCAGCGTTATAAAGTCCTAAGGGTGGCTTTGCATATGAGTGTTCTTATCTGCCAGCCCAGGGTGGCTTGCATGAACGTTCTTATCTCCTCTTCATTCGTAAAGGTGCACGCAAAATACACAGGGCAGACAAGCCTTTACGACCGTGGCTATGACTTACAGCTCATGCAAGCCAGCCCAGGTTTCCGAAAGTCGCGAAGTCATAAAGAATGCTTTCGTCTATTATCACTCCTATAAACATTCATTACCCGCATCCGAATTGTGCTGAGGTGGACAGCATGATTTGTTGTTGGCTTTTCCTTCAGGCAACAAAGCAACACGGGCTTCTTCATTGCTAGCCTTTGTCATCAAACTCTAACTTTGGAAAACTTCAATCTAAGAATTGTAGATGTGTACTCCCCATCTACATCAGACAGACGGATGTTCATTGAATGTGAATGCTATAAACATGTTCATATTTCTTTTTCATTTTTAGCATATTCACAACTGTTGTTGTGGTCGGCACAAACATCAAAACAGTGTATTCTCAAAGCAGAGGAATTATTTGTGTGTCACGATCTTTAAGGTGACATTTCAGAAGATGACTGAGGACTGAGGACTGCCGACTGGTGACTGGCGACTTGTGACTGGTGATTGATGACTGATGACCGAGGGGGCAGATGGTCCTGTAATATCTTTTAAAGGATATCGCCCAGTTCACTCCCCCACCCACCTCAGTTGTCCAGCTTCTCAGTTGTCCAGACAGCGACATCTGGAAGTAACGCTGATACTAGAGATGACGGTAAGTACAGAATACCAGTAAATACAGGTACGATCTTAAAAAATAGTAAGGTTTATAGGGTATTTTGGTAATTAGGGGTCTTTGTACCAGTAAATACAGGTACGGTTTTAAAAAATAATACAGTGTATAGGGTATACTGGTAATTAAGGGTCTTTTTACCAGTAAAGACAGGTGCGATCTTACAAAATAGTACGGTGTATAGGGTATAGTGGTAATTAAGGGTCTTCGTACCAGTAACTACAGGTACGGTCTTAAAAATAGTAGACTAAATAGGTATACTGGTAAGGGTCTCTGTACCGGTATATACAGGTACGGTCTTAAAAAAATAGTACGATGTATAGCGTATTAATTAAGGGTCTTTATACCGGTATATGCAGGAAAAGACATAATCAGGCTAATAATAACACATTCTTATTAAAGATAAGCATACAACTGGTATGCCACATTATTTCCCTTTGTCACATTACCAGCAGTGATATGGAGGAAGGAAGTATATTTACTGTATATTTATTGTACCAATTCTGGATTCCAGTAAACTGACAACTTTGTAAGCAGGTACACAAATGACGTACATACAGCAATAGTCTAATATTTTGTGATGGCTGCATTAATGATCTTCATTTACTGATATATTTCAAATAGTTTGAATACGTACTTCTAGAATACTTTTGTAATGTAATGCACTTGTTTCTGAAATAGTAATACAGTCGAATCCGGTTAATGGGACCACCGGGTAATTGGACCAGCCGCTTATTCGGAACGAATCTCAAAGAACCGAAACAAATCCTGTGTACATAAGCCTAATATTATTCGCTTATTTGGAACAAAATTCCGCTTAAACGGACCAAAGAACGTGACAGCGAATAAGAAAAAGAAGACGCAAGTCGCCTGCGTACAGCGGATGTAAAGCGTACAGCACGTGCAGTCTTAATTGTAACACAGGGCATGTTCGTGTAATCGGACACCGGTTATTAGGACCAGTCCCGATGTGGTCCGATTAACCGGATTCGACTGTAGTGAAAAAGTTTAAATCGCAGTAGCAATATGATATGAATGTTTGTGTTATGCCCTATAGCGACACAGACTTCGTATATTAAAGTCGTGATAAGACAAGAGTTTCGTAAACTTCGGCATTGTTTTAGTGTATTTGTCATCTCAGTATCCTGACCGAGAAGGTCGTGAAAGATGCATATATGTCGGATGCAGTTCTGACAGTCTCTGCCATCCTGGCCTGTCTTCTTCTATCTGTAGCAGTGTTGGCCTGGTCATGTGTGTGATATTGCAATCTACCTTTCAAAAACATAACAAGTGGCTCAACTTCTAGACAGGATTTAATGTTCTTATTGCAAATGACCCGAGAACGGAAGCGAAACGTGCATCAAAATCAAGACGATCTTGTACATCCCAAGCTGAAGTTGCTGTAGAAAGTTTCAGATCTGGTGCATATCGAATAGCATTAATATTAATTAATAAAAGAGAAATAGAATGTACAAATACTTTATGAATAGACCCTAATTGTCAGAATAAACTTTCTTAGCCACTCTTCTCAAACATGCTGCAATCTAAATTTAGTTGTCTCTTATACATAATGCGTATTGGATCTGTTGTCAACAATTTTGCAAAGTTTTGCCGATCACTCACATTTCTTTCCAAATTGAAAAGAAAGACTGAAAAGATATGTTAGCTCTTACAATTAATAGCAGACGACAACTGCGAAAGGGTGAACTGCACCCAATCAGTGAATAGGAAGCAAGTCACATGATCAACTAGATCAAACTGGATCATTCTAAAACGACAGCAACATAATTGTGAAATTTTCAGTGTCTATATTCAGAGCAAGATTCTTGGTGGTAAATCTGTGAATTTGAAAGTTTAACGACTACATCCTTAGCATTAAATGTTAATGCTGACATAATCTGTTGTTTCTGGATGTCGAATTGAATCTGTTTTTAAATTCTCTTGCCATAGATTCGTTCTGTATCATGAGTGCTTCGAAGCTTAACGATTTTTTGGAAGTTTTTAAATCCTTGCAGAGGAAAGATACAGCATTAATTTCAGTTATCTGCCCCCACCCCCCAGTTTTCTGTCATCTGTCATCAAGCTTGCTGAGCAAACATTGCACTTTGGAAGCTTTGAATAGTGTAGAAAGTTCCAGAAGGTTGGA
>SMGT01008023.1:343101-372012 GCA_004794575.1 Lanistes nyassanus | reverse complement strand
ATATCACTCAGTGAGATATCACTTAGTTATTAATTTATACATTTAGTATACGCACTCAGTGAGATATCACTTACTTTTTAATTTATATATTTAGTATACGCACTCAGTAAGATATCACTTAGTTATTAATTTATAAATTTACTATAAGCACTCAGTGAGATATTGCCCCCTCCCCAACCATTTCGGCGCGGCTATGCCAAGAATGGTCTCCCCTTGCTCGAGAAATTGTCCCACTTGCCCACCCGACTGTCATCACCACCCCCTGCTCCTGTCTCCAATGTCGACGTGGGTTCTGCTTCCAGCTGTCTGCGCCATCTTCCATTCCGCGTGCCCGACGGGCTGCAAACACGCGAGGAAGTTTCGGAAGTTGACCGCGGCGTCTGCGCCAACAGACCGGCGTCCATTAGGAGAATTTCGTATCTTGCAGTTCCTCGTTCTGCTGGTCTCGGTTCCGCAGCTTGATTCGACTTTCTGTGTCCGTGTGCACACCCGAGCATGTGAGTGTGGTGCGTATATGTCCAAGCAAATGGCTTAAGGTATATTGTAGAATCTCCCATGTGCCTCTAACGCTAGATCTTCTCACAAACTGGGCATGTTCCTCTTGTTTAAACCGCGTCAGCTGCTACTTGCAATCCACGAACATTGAGAAAGCTTCTTGAAGTAGCCGTCTGAAGAAAAAAAATCAAAACCTCGATTGGCGCTGATCGACGGTGACACACAGGAAAAGGGGTGGAAAGACTGGAGGGGGGGGGGTGGTGGTGGCTGAAGTCAGTATAGACCTGGATGGACCTTGACTGACCTTGCAGTCCATAGATATCGATTGAGGGGAGCAGAGAGACTTGCCAACGGTTTCTAGAAAATATTTTGAACTAATAAACAACAAACGAGGACCGAGCGCTTAATTTTTCAATACAACAAGAAGTACTTGAAGCGCACTGTGAGGATTCCATGTATTTGTCCTATGTTGTCCTATGTTGTGTTTGTCTTGGATCCTGGTGGTCAGCACTCGCTTAGTGAGCGGGCTGATTACATTTAATAGGGATTCTCTGTATGCACACGTTGTGTACCGAGGGCTAGCTGTGTGAAGACTAGCGCCGTTAAAAAGAAAGGGATGGCAGATCTTTTTGAGGATCTGCATAGTCGCTTTCTTTCGACCCTCTCTTTGCTGTTTGGGTACGGTAAGCTCCCTTGGTCGCATACGTCTGCATACGGTCACTTTGAGCGTTTCAAATATTTTGAACCACGGTCACAACTGTGTTATACATTCACAGGTGTATTGTGCAGTCACAGATGTATTGCACAGTCACAACTGTGTTACACAGTCACAGGTGTATGGTTCCGTCACAAGTATATTGCAGTCACAGTTGTGTTGCGCAGTCACAGGCGTATCGTACAGTCACACGTGTGTTGCGCAGTCACAAATGTATCGTACAGTCACAGCTGTGTTGCGCAATCACAGCTGCGTTGCGCAGTCACAGCTATTTATGCAACTGACCGAGACGAAGGCTTGCGACTGACTTTAAGAAAAATAAAACTGACTTGAGAGTCCGGGCGTGAGGTGAGCTTGAATTCGAGAACTTAGGTTTTTCAAACAGCCAGACAGACGGACAGCAAACAGACAGTAAAAGACCTTGCATACTTAAAGAGAAAGCATTAAGTAAACCGTAATTTTTCTAATCCTGTTAATGTCTGGCGGTCTTTCGCCACCTCCCCTTTCCCTCCACCCACGTCTTCATAAATGGTCCGTCCTCTCGTCACTTTCCTAACAATAAATTTCACTGGGTTTTTCTTAGCCTACCTCTTTCACTCACTCTCCAACCTCCCGTCTGACCTCCCGCCCAGTGTTTGCTCACTTACAAACCTGTTGCTCGTCTTTCTTCCTAAAACTACATTTCTCTTTCACGCCAACCTTGCACCCGACATTTACAATTAACTGGCTGTGTTATGCGAGTTTTACCCCATTCTTTTTCTGCATAGGAATGCCTGTGAGGATATGTCATCCCCTATCATTGGTTATTATCTGTATGGAAGGGCAGCTTGAACGGATCTAGGATGGGTTGCATGGGAGTTCTTATGGACTGTTTACCCATAAAAGTGAACCCGAAATACAAAGCCCGAACAGACCTTACAAGCGTTCTTATGACCTGAAGGGCCGATATGAACGCTTATGCAACTTTGAGCTGGAATCCAGCTCTAGACTATATCGTTCCTGGAAGAGAAATAAAATGAAGCGAACACGGATAGGAAGCAACAGCAATGAAGTAAACACTGCCGCTGGCAGAAAGACTCTGGAAAGACAGATCTCTGCTTTCGGGCCACTCGCTTTATGAGACTTGTCCTTCACTGTTGTCTCGCCTTGTCTAGCACCAAGCTAGTTTTTTCTCCACAGGTCACAAGCTGGCCTGTGGTCATCCGGTGTCTGACCTTAATGAGCTTGTGGCGCACTCTGGCGGAAAAACCTCCAAGCCGAAGGTCATTAAGAGGGGTCTCCGTCATCATGCTGGGAGGTATGTGGGGGAGGGGGTGTAGGGTAGATCGATACAGATGTCAAGTACAAATGACGACAGAGGGCGCTCAACGAATAGCTGAAGGTCATTCTGCCTGGGAATTGTAAGCACCATCTGTAGGAACGCTGGCCTAGAAGAGAATTAAGCTAATGGCGGGAAGGGGAAATCGCTATAGGGATGTAGGATTGAAGGTATTATGGGTAGGGATGGACGGGGGCGTAAATGCGTGTGCGTCCGTGAGAGTGATCATGCGCGTGGGACACGAAAGGTGCTACAAATTCCCCCTTCCCCCTCCACACAACCAGGCACGCACACACACACACACACACAGATAGAATTATGTCCTTCGAATACGTGTTCTTTGTGCGCCAGTATGTGCATGCATGAGTTGTGTCTGTGCGCGCGTGCGTGGGTTCTGGTCAATGAGAGAATACGCTCCCGTGGGTAGAGGGGAGCACGTCAAGGGAGAACACATGAGAAGGGAAAGGAGAGTGAAAGCTAACGTGTATTATCTAACTGGATAGTTCTTGAAAAGAGAAGGAAAACATGGATGGATGGAGGATGGACGCAATGAATGCGAGAAAATAGCAGAAGGATGCGAGAAAATAGCAGAAGGATGCGAGAAAGATAAAACCGACACCGCACTCCCAAGCCCCAAACTTAAATTTACTGCGGGACCCTCTGCAAACGCAAGGCTTACAAAGAGGACAGCTTCGTCCACGCACTGCCCAAGCTAATGGTCCCAAACAGGCGTTCAGCCTCATTTCAGCGAGGCTCGTGCTACAAACAGCAATTTACATTCAGCTTAATTCTTCCAGTCCCAGGCGAGAGTAAGTTTTCATTGACGTCCATAGAAAGCCATTTGTCTGACAAGTTGAGACCACACTGTTCTAAAGCCCCAGATACCGAAGCGGCAATAAGGACCAACCAGCAGATGCCGGCGCTGCTTGTCTATCGGGCTGTTGAAATTAATTTTGCTGCCTGAGTGGCCAGTCACGGCGGTCAGGCGCGCGTGCGGCTGATTAGCTCGCAGTTTTCCGTCAGACAGCCGCTGCCTCGTGCGCCAAGCGCATGCAGTACCCCAGGCTCTGTGTTTCTCTGAGCGCTTTTTTCCGGATAAATCATTCTCCAGAAATTTGTCATATTGCTTTGCTCGGGTGCGTTTTTCTTCTATCTTCCAGGAAATTCGCAGAGAATCTGCAGTTTGTTGGAATTAGGTTTTGTCATTTCAACATGCGTAGGTTTTTTTCTTTTCTGTTTTTTTCTTTCTTTCCTTCCTTTTTGTTTGAGTTTACTTTTTATATTTCGCTTTCTCTGCTTCTTTATTTCTTCTTCCTCCTCAATTTCCTTTCTTTTTCATTTCTTCCTTCCATCTTCATTCCTTTACTTTCTTTTCCCTTTCCCTCCTCCTTTTCCCAACATTTCCCTCCTCTTGTATGTAAACACCACATAGAGCCAAGTCATCTGTGACGGAGAATTAGCAACATTTTAAAGTTCATTAAATCATCTAAGACAAAATTCACCATAGATTAAAGTTCTAACCTCAGTGTCTATCAGCTCAGATGCGCATAAAAAAGTTATTTGAACTTCTGTTTAGGATGAAAAGAAGAACAATACCTAAGTTTTGATTTGCTAGTTTTTCGATTGTTCTTTGAAAGCGTCCTCAGGGACAGTCTGAAGACTTGCTACAAAACCTGGTCAAATCCTCATTTTCGGGACAGGCGGTACAGAAACACCAACTGAGAGAGGCAGCCAGTTCGGCAGGCACTCGATGTCACACGACTAAATTATGCGCTTGTCGTTTTAACGATTTTCCAAGGGACGCCTGCGCCACTCACTGTTTCCTGTTTCGAGTCTGTGATGTGCTCCTGTCGGCTGCAGGTAACCGAGTATAAGCAGTGACCATTTCGTTGACACTAAGTGTCCTTGAAAGGATAGTGACGGAAGACCCAGCGAAGTCTCCAGGGCAACACGTTTTGCTGAAGAACTGCCCAATTCGAACCTACAGACGCCATCTAACTGTTAAGTCTTGCGAACATAGAAATGAGATTTGCTCCTTCACTTTGCACATGAACGCAGCACAAGGGAAGTAACCACTGGGCATATCGAAGAGTTGTTAACCCTGTTTCGTCCCCACTGCTCGATCTATCTTATCGCCTACTCGGCTGGACACGCGCAAACAAATTATTGTTGTCACCATAAGCACGTAGGGGCGATAGAATCTCGAAATAAATGAAATGACAAATTATTAGGATGGCAGTGAAGGGGTAGGTTTGTTGGGTGGGTGGTGGCTAAATCGACGAAGTTTCGTGTACTGTACTGTGACGTCAGTAAAATTGCGGACTGCTATAAAGCAGCGGAAGATGCGTGAGCAGCTTCTTATGGTTACAATAAGCATGTCCTGCCGTCTTTGAGGACAGCCGTGTGGTAAAAATGTTGGGCTTTTACTTTATTATAAATCTCTGAGCTGCACGAGTGATTGCTGAACAAAATGAATCTAGCTCCAAGGGTTGTCCATAACATCAGATAAAATGGGAAAAACTCAGCTTCCAATGTATCTGAGGATGTTAAAAAGCTGGCAGCCACGTTTCGTATGGGAATGTCAAGATTCAAACACGTTACATGCTCTAGGGCGAAACATTTGTACACACATTCACTAACAGTAATAAGAAACCCGAACGGATTCAGGAACAGTTATTTTCTATTATTTCGCTGCTGCTGTGATCGAGCCTTAAAGCAACCGACAGGCCATACACAAGAAAAGCAGGAGAGCAGCGCAAGGAGCACTTCCAGCAGATCTCTTTGCCAAGAAACTAGTCAAATCAATGCAGAAAGTGATGACTTGCATCTTTAGCTTGCGCTTAATTGAAAATGCATATTATTGCTGCCACCACCATTAAAACGATCTGTTATCATTGGGTAACACTTTTTAACAACCACTGCAGTTTCATCAGTGCCCTCATCTTTGTCAGATATAACGAGAGTTGAAGGGCAGCAGTTCGCAAAAGCACACTATGGCTTGGGAGCTTGCTGGGGTTCCTGAAATATGCAAATGTAACTGTGGTACCAAGGCACATACACAGATGCTTAACTGTGTACTCACAAAACAGATATTTGTCAAAATTGTTGTCATGTAGGTACTTAATATGTGTGCATGACACTGAAAAGAACCATTAATCAAAGTTAGAACCAGAAGGAAACATAAACTTCATGTGACTGTATCATTAGATAAACTGGATACATAAATCCTTCACCACTAACCTGTCCAAAAGGGCAGATGTACAGAAAAACGCTCGCTGTGGTCTCGGTTTTGTCTGGCCTGTACATTTGCCTCTGCTCTGATGACAAAATATGTTTCCTTTTGGTCGCCTTATTTTTCGGAAAAAGCTGGAATTTTAAACAGCACATCTATCTTGTGTTTCAGTATCGACATCTTGGGCCACAACAAAAGTTAACGATTTTTGTGACTTTTAACAAAGAGAAAGTTGTGCGTACACGGTCGAAATGGAAGCCAGGGGACGTTAGTGGCAAACTAGAATTGCTGTCCGACGTCACAAGACGAGCCTCAATTTTGTGTGTGCACGTCTGTGTGCACGTGTCTTTGCTTCCGCATGTAGAGTGAGTTCGCATGGTTGTATCTGCGCATGCTCGTAACTGAGGCTGTGTGGGGAGGGAGTATGACTGTCAGTGATGGCTTACTGAAGACGGAGAAGAAAATGGTGGGCTTAAGATCAGGAAATGTTCAGTCTGCATGCGAATTCAAGTACAGTGTTCTGGAAGGACTTCGAAAAGTTATTATTGAATTGTACTTAAGGTCTGAATGTGCTCACGTGTAGCAAGACAAGGCGATGGAAAGAAAGAAAGAAAGAAAGAAAGAAAGAAAGAAAGAAAGAAAGAAAGAAAGAAAGAAAGAAAGAAAGAAAGAAAGAATGAATGAATACAGGACCGGGGAATTCGCATGCGCTCTCACGCACGCGTACAGAGAGAGAGTGGGGGTGGGGAAGGGCCAGGACAGCAGATAATAGAAGAAGAAGAGACGGTTGAGGAAGGAGAAGAGGAGGATTATCAAATACAAACTAAAAAGTAGCAACTGCATTCAACAAACAAAATGGACACCCAAAATCCCCCCCCCCCATACACACACACATAAAAACAGAACCACACCTTGTTTGCAGTTTCTCTGGAAGACTTGGAGAGTTTTAAAGACTGTCTTTTGTATCGTGATGACGGCGTGAGCTGCCCGACAATGTTTGCCTGTGCCACCTTACCGTTTCCATGCATACCAATGAGAGTTTTGATTGCAGGGGTGAGTACCCCTGGTTACAGCCTGCCCCAGACCCTTGCTCCGCTGTAGCAAAGGCTGAGACTGGGCGAGAGGGCGCGCTGAGGGCTGTGGGCTCCTACCCTGTTATTTCTGTTGCGTGGTCGTGATGGGGATGTGAAGTTGCAACGACACTGGGACACTCAGCGGGTTCTCTAGATTTTATGCAAACAAGCGTGAAAGAATAGCGCAGAGCAAGCATTTCACATACAGGCACACACAAGCACTCTCTAGAAACTGGGAAAGAAAGAAAGAAAGAAAGAAAGAAAGAAAGAAAGAAAGAAAGAAAGAAAGAAAGAAAGAAAGAAAGAAAGAGAAAGATCAGGGAAAAAGAGAAGGTGTGATACTAAAATTTAGCCTCCGAAATTCCATAAAGTTAAATGATCAGTCATAGATTGGAAGCTAGTTATGCTAGACAGATCGATATGCCATTAGACTAGTCTTGCAGAAGGACCAGAGCTAAGATTGAAGGCAGTCAACATTTTGGATGTTTACGGAAAAAGATATGTCGTGTCAGTCAGACAGACAGACAGACAGACAGACAGACAGACAGACAGACAGACAGACAGACAGACAGACAGACAGACAGACAGACAGACAGACAGACACTGGATAATTGCTCTTCTAAGTGAACATGTACGATCAAGGTTTTTAAAAGTAACGATAGTTCAGTTGCCGTTGTAGAGGTGTAGGTTTTTTCCCGGGTATGGGGATCCCTAATTTAAGAGTACCTCCAACATTGAGTGTCTGAGCTCATGTGATGTCACAGGTGTCCTGATCAGTTTTACATCTCAAGGCGTCTGCCTGGAATTC
This sequence comes from Lanistes nyassanus, assembly GCA_004794575.1. Taxonomy (NCBI): domain Eukaryota; kingdom Metazoa; phylum Mollusca; class Gastropoda; order Architaenioglossa; family Ampullariidae; genus Lanistes; species Lanistes nyassanus. Next base: position 364,371 of record SMGT01008023.1, on the reverse strand, counting down.
TGGCCTCTAGAAACTTTTCCAACGCTTACCAACATAGTAATCCACTGAAAGACGAGTCTTGGAAATGCCTTTGCTGGGAATGGCCGCTCGTGTTAGCGTACTGCCATGTCGACGCTGGGGGGGGGGGGGGGGGGGGTGAAGAGGGGGACAATGGCGAGAGCGGGAAGTGTTGATCGGATGATCCAACTCTGATCTCTTCTTCTTTTTTTCCTGTGTATTGGTGTGATACGGGCTGATGTGCTAGCACGGAGTTACACCCCAACCAACCAACCAACCAACCAACCAACCAACCAACCAACCAACCAACCAACCAACCAACCAACCAACCAACCAACCAACCAACCAACCAACCAACCAACCAACCAACCAAGTCTTTTGTTTCAGTGGTTCCTGAAATAAGTTATCCACCCACCAACCTCCAACATACACGAAATAAACTCTGTGCATCTAAGGATGGGAGACAGGGGAGATTTAACTCCACTTGTCTTTTGTGTGTTTTTTAATATGGAATGTTGCATTTTACTGACATTCGGCTACGCTCCGTCTCATTTTCGTGCGTCCAACAGTTTACCAAAAACAGACGAGCGTAAGGCTCTCTCCCAGGAACCAACCCACCGCACATCCCGCTTCCATAGCCGAAGGCCACATTCCTCCCAAATTTGCAATAAGAACGTCTGTGCTGTTCGATTGCACCAAATTAAACCGAGTTCCTGCATGGGGAACTAATTCTAGATTAATGAACTGAAAACTATTCATCTTTGCGACACCACAACGAGTGAAATCAAGGCAACGAATTGTACATTGTATCTGGAGGCAAAGTCTTGTCACTAGCTAAAAATTCTGTTCACCTCCCTCAAGCAGTGTCTGTACCACCGAGGAAGTGACATGTTTTACATGTTCTGCCTTATTTGGGCATTTTGTTTTTTTAAACCGGTTTGTCATATGCTTCGGTGATATCCTTTCTTTGCTAAGAGGAAATTAGTTTTCTTTTTTTATCTTTTATCTTCATCTCTTGTAAAGGACAATAAGTCTCAAGAAAAATGTAAGAAATGTAATTTTCATACCTCCACTTTAACCTCGTCCGCTTTTCTACAAATAGTGTCTTGACCTTTGCCCTAACAGAGTGTTAAAACGCGTGTTGATTTTTCACAGCTTTTTTTTTTTTTTACAATAAACGGAGATCCCTGCCAGAGCCTCAGAGCAAAAATTTCGAATTCTCTGCCAACTACTGTGTCTGCCTGACCTCGCAGTCACTTAATCAGCCCTAAGACAAAGAGATTCACTACACAATGTGAAATAAGATTATTAGAAATGAATTACAAAGAAGTTAATTATATGACTTCTTTGTCCTTCCGGCTACAAAATGTAACAACCCTTGAAAATATCATTTGCCTACCCATGGACTTGCAAACTTGTGCACACAAGTTCATTGTGACTAATGTGTTACATTTCAACTAACAGAATTTTTTTTTAATTTTCAGTGTGGTGAACTATACGGATCGATACATCTCCAGTAGGTGCCATGGTACCGAAATGGGTAATGAAGTAGGACTCCATATTCTTGCGGTCAATGGAGTCGCCCTTCATTTTCCAGATACCACAGACCCTCATGTTGTCGGCTGTGTGTGGAGGTGTACTGAAGTGACGTGCAGCTGGTGTGTTTCTGCAGTGTTTAGTGTCTGCTAGATGTTCTGTGAAGCGGGTGTTGAGTATGCGTTCTGTCTCCCCGATGTAGAATACAGTGGGACAGAGGGTGCATGTGATAGCATAGACGATGTTGCTGTTGGTGCAGGTGAAGTTGCGTTTGATGACAAAGGTGGTATTGGGTGTGTGGAGTGTTGTGGCGGTATTCAGGTAGGGGCAAGTGTGGCAACAGGGGACATTGCACGGGGTGGAACCGCAGGATGGGGGGAGGGAGGTAGTCGGTTTTAGTTTAGAGTGTACTAGAAGGTCTCGCAGGTTCTTATCCCGCCGAGATGCTAGGAGGGGGAGTTTTTTGAAGAGGTCGGGTTCAGATTTGGACAACAGGTGCCAGTTGGAAAGGAGGATCCTACGTACGGGGAGGTTGTGGGGGTGGTGGGTCAGTACAGCGATCGGCCTTGGTTCTGTGTGTCTGGGGTGGTGGGAGGGTTGTAGTGTAAGTGCGCGTGGTGTGGCGGCAACTTTCTGTCTAGCAGTGTGTAGAAGTCTGGAGGGATAGTTACGGGCGAGGAAAAAGTCTATCATTCTGTCGGATTATTCATGGAACTCAGTGTCGTCAGAGCATAATCTACGGAGTCTCAGAAACTGCGAGTAGGGTATGCTGTGCAGGGTGGAGGGTGGGTGAGATGAGTGGAAGTCAAGGTAGGAGTGTGAGTCCGTAGGTTTGTAATGGATGGTGCTTGCAAGGTGGCCGTTCTGCAATGTTATGTTGATGTCGAGGAATGTGACAGAGGTGCGGATGTTATGTTCCAGCCAACCCATGAAGAGACACGCATAACCAGGGCCCATTTTGGTTCCCATCGCCACGCCGCTAATCTGGTGGAAACACTGGCCGTCAAACTCGAATGTGTTGAGCTTGAGGACCAACTCAGCCAACCTAATCAGAGTGTGTGTAGGAGGGTGGGGGTCGCTGCGTGCGTGGAGGAAGAAAGACAGTGCAGTCAAGCCATCAGTGTGGGGTATGGATGTGTATAGGGATGTGACGTCAAGGGTGAAGAGGAGGGTGGGTGTGAAAGTGTGGGAGGAATTGAAGTGGTCCAGGAGTGTAACAATTCTACCAGTTCTCATTCAATATCGTTAAGACGCCAACTCGGGAGTGCGCGTCCCAAACTTTATTCGTTGAACAAAAACCGTTGCAGGTGGTGGCCGGCTTACCATGCAACCTATTCCATAGTCTAGTGGCTATTAAAGGACCTCTTCTCTCTCACTACTGTCTACCATGTTAGTGACACAGACTGAAGCCTGCTCTTCTCTATTATTTTCTAACTCTTGCCTGGCCGCTTATTTCTCCCTACTCCAACGCCCTCTACATCACATGATCTATTCTCGTAAACAGCATCACGTGCATATTCGCTCATGATCTGTTGACAGGCAGCCAGAGCAATGTTTAGGTTTCTCGAGGTTCCAAGTTGACCTCCAGGTCACTGCATCGTACTTGGCTAACCCCATTGCTGTCATCCGCTGTCCCTGACTCAGAGGACCAGGGAGGTTGCTTGACTACCTCCCTCCCCAATACATATTGTTCTCTGGGAGAGCACGAAATTTACTTCCCTGAACTAAATGAACTACCCTCTAATTCAAACTGCGTGAACAATGCTATTTTTACATGTCAGGTCTCAATTTCGTTACAAGGAGTCTGAGAGTGTCTGTTGTGTCTTTGATGTAGGTGGGGAGCGACACGATAGTGTCTAAATAATGGGAAATGTTCTCTGTGGGGCAGCTGCAAGCAGAGACAATGGGTCGGCCAGGGTTGTTATCTTTATGCATTTTGGGCAGCAAATAGAAGGACGGTTGTATCGTGTCTTTCTTGATGAGAAGTTTGGCTGATGGTGGTAAATCAGCCGAGTCAATGGAGGTGCGGATCCTTTAGAGTCAGTTATGTACTTTCTTGCAGATGTTTAATTTCTTTCTTGAAGAATGATAAATTTCTGTGTTTTCGTGTTTTTCTTGGTCTTAGATCTGAATTCTAATTTTATTGTTGCAATTACTTAAGATTTGTTATCTTTATTGTGTTAGTTTATTTCAGGTCTCACTTACAATTAATTACGATTACATTAATGGCGAAATAGCAGGGTTCTTCCGACTTGCATTAATTAATCACTCAGATATATGTGTAACTATTCGGCCGGTCCTTTGTGATTATGTTCTCCGTGCACATGGCTAAGGTATAATCGTTTTCAGCCTGCAAAACTTACTACCGCACAGCTAGAAGGTCCATCGTGCTCGTTCTGAGTCACAGGGGAGATCACTCTATGGTCGGGCCAATTCAGGAAAAGCCCTATTAGCTGTATGGCGATAAGCTTCGCAGCTCCTCAACTTTCCGTAATCTGCTGGCAGGAGTAATCGGTACAGCTATACAGAACTAAATGTATGTAGGTATACGCGCCATTCCCACACTAACCCTCGATATCTCAGCAGACCCCATTGACAGTGAAGACTTCAGCCACTTTGAGCCACGCTTTGTTCAGCGCACGGAAAACAACAAAAGTTGAGTGTAACGTGGTGGGTAACGCAAACGGAAAGATGGCTCCCGAAATGAGAGTGACTGACGTTGTCCTAAGCAACACATAAACAGAAAAACAAACCAAAGTTCAAAAAATAATTTCACCATAATTTCAGACATTAAACTTTTAACGCCGTAAAATGGTGTGTAGTTCTCAAGCGCACGGCATACTTCTGCGTCAGTGCTTCAGATTATTTGCCATCTTTGCTGCGTTCCCAGATCAGGAGGCCGAATCCAAAGTTCGGTCACGTGACAATTTGACTTACGTTGGCTGATAATGACAACTTGAAGTACCTTGGCAACGAAAACCCTGAAGCCGCCATTACAAGCCACATCTAGGCTTCCTGATGTTCGTTTCCGTTTAGAGGTAGGCTATGATGTGATCACCTTGTTGAAGCTGTTGATAAATAAAGCCTGCTAAGGCGTGTCTGACCACGTGACAGTCTCGACTTGCATTCAAATGTCCCTATAACGCACGCACTGTTCATACTATGCCGAGATTATTTAATCCGTCTTTAAGAGCGAAGTTTACCAACGTACACCAAGCTAGAATTTCTCACATTATTCCACACCCTTTTCGTCGGTCCGTGAAACGTTGCAGTATATTTTGTTTAGAATTTTACAGATGGTATTCAAGATTTGCTGTTCGTGTAGGCGTGAGGAACGGGACACAAGACCCTGTGCCTCTTAAATCTGTGTTTGCGGCGCGCTCTGAGCCAGAGAGAGCGGCGTGGCAGCTCAGAAAGCATAGGCATTAGCCAGTTGACGAGGAAGGTTTAACCGTCCTACGTTCCCCAGTGGGAACCAGCTTCAAAGACAGCAGCGAGATGTCAACTGCCGCTTCAACAGACGCGCTTCCTCTAGGCCTCTGGTTCTGGAATGTTCTTTGCTCGCCTTTCTGGTTATCTTCGTGCCATAACCTCTGGCCCTAAACACTTGATGTCTGGATGAAAGGACGAATAAAAAAAGTGGTGGAAGTAAAATGATATCTGTCGCCCGCTTACTCGCTGCTTCTAGAGTTAAAACCCTAGACTTGCTGTCGAAGATCCATAACCTATGACCCGGCGGACATGCGCAGTGAAAATAGGCAGGTCTGGAGCTGTATTGGATATTGAAGACGAACAGAAGCTAGCAAGCAAACAACAACAACAAGAAAATTGTTGCAAACGTAAAGAGACTAAAGTAGAACTAAGGGCGTTACCTGCTAGGGAACAAGTGTAAACAAGCTCAGATGCTTTGAGCAATTTTACAACGACTGAAAATGACTACGATGATGCTGATAACGACGACGACGATGATGATGACGACGACGATGACGATGATAGTGATGATTGCAACAGTCTTATACCTTTTCCTCCATCTAGCGTTTCTGTTTTCCTAGCTGTCTCTCAACAAACAAGTCGTCTTTCCCCGTCTGGTTCCGCTGTCTGAGATACTGCGAAATTTCGGATATAATAATCATGACGAAACCTACCCATCGTTTTTTCTTTTGTTTTCTTTTTTACCGTCTTCCTTCCTTCCTTCCTTCCTTCCTTCCTTCCTTCCTTCCTTCCTTCCTTCCTTCCTTCCTTCCAGATCACAAAATCCTCCGTCACTTACAGCCAAGGGAAATAGACTGCTTGAAAAGGAGAAATTTAGCCAGAAATCTGACACACCAGTGACCTTCCTAGGTATGATATTAAGCTAGGAACAGTCTGAGGTTGCTTCAGGACTTTGAAGCCGATTCAGAAGACAGTAGAAATGCCAGTGATGAAAAACACGTGCAGTCTACGTTTTACAGTTACCGCTGTGCAGGTGTTAGGAGCTGGGACCAGGATTGGGTTGCATGAAAATGGTTGCAAGGCCCATCCGCCTTGTGTTCAGTAGGCTTACGTTCAGACGATATGAACGCCCATACCAGTCAGCTCAGATTTGTGTAAGGTTTGGGGTTGTATGTTACGACCACTTCTCATTGTACCCGGATGTTGCTTTTGAAATAAAAACGTTCATTTATCCCAAAACGGGTCTTTTCTGTGTAACGCTGTGCTGTCATTTCTCATTCTACCCGAATGTTACTTTTGGAATATACAAACAGATAACACAGAGGAAAATGATACAGATAATATCAGTGACTGTAACCTCAAGGTGACCGGACAGAATATAACCACACACTTTTCAAAGACGGTCTACTGATGACTTACAGGTGTTCGCTTTTCCACAGACAGGAATTCGGACAGTGGAATATGGACAATAATTCGTTATGACTATCAGAGACCTTTTATTAAAAGCACAGACTAAATACAAAAATATTGGTTTTTCTATAGAGATAGATATGAAAAATAATTCGGTATGGCTATTACAGGCTTTTTTAAAGGCTCAAAATGAACTACATACAATATATTAGGTTTCTATGGACATGAAAAATAATTCGGCATGAGTCTCACAGACCTTATTTTTAAGACACACAATGGAAATTATGCATGGAATTTGGAATATCGACGTAATAAATGACTAGCTTCGACCTAAAGCATGTTATTCTGGAGCATGTGCAAGACCGGAACTTCCGGTCCGTGACTAGATTGCGGCTGCTTTTAAGAAAGAAGATTGAGCTACGTTCATTGAAAGGTCTCACGCACTCAGTGAGTTTTCAGATGACAAGGGAAAACATATGACGCCATAGTGTTGTAACAATGTGCATGTTGCAAGTTTCCGCTAGCAGAGAAATATTATCATTCTTCTCAGAGACTGATTTTATGGATCTGGCATTGCGCGCAGCACGAAATGCCTGCTCAGTGGAGAATTAAAATATGCACCATAGAAAAAAGTACAGAAAACATAAAAACACAGAGGTGATATTAAACGCACGAAATTGCATTATTAACAGGGGCATGAACTGTGTGGCAAGAGATATGAAAATACATGAGATATCACGGTCTTTGAAAAAATACAAGGACGGACAGATAGACAGACAACTTAATAGACAAGCAGGCAGGAGGCTGGCATGTGTGAAGGGAAGGGGAAGAAGACGACAGACAGACAGACAGACAGACAGACAGACAGACAGACAGACAGACAGACAGACAGACAGACAGACAGACAGACAGACAGACAGTTTTTGCAAAGAAGTCTTTCCTGATATCCTTTTGTCTTTCCTTTTGAAGACCAGTCGAAAGATGTTCGACAGTTCCACATGCATTCTGTTCGGCCAAGCGGATTCTGCAAAGAGCCATTGACGGCGTCCGAGGAAAGCCCAACCATCTTCAGCTGTTGCCCAAAGCTTCTTAGCTTTTGTCGACAGCAACTTGTTGCGAGCCGCCACAAGCCACCGGACAGGGTCGATAGCAATCTTTGATGTATCACGCCCCGTGAATGACACCTGTCATGTCGAGGTGCAGTTTGCTGCCCAATGCATGACGTGCCGAGCTGTCAATTCCATCTGAGCCCCTTGTTATTCTTGTTCCTATCACTCTGATCTTTTTGCTCAGCTAAAAGAGACCTGGCGTTTTGTTCTTCCCCAGCCCATCCCCAGCGCACCCCAGCCCATCCCCAGCCCACCCCAACCAACTCCATCACCTTCTCATTCCTGTAGAGATTCTATGAACTTCATTGCCAAGTCGGCCGGTGTGTTGTTCAGATTTTAAAAATTAGGAGAGAAATTATTCATATAGGGTGGGATGGAGCAATAACCAGAAACTCAAAATATCCAAATATTAATTTATATACATTTTCCAGAAAGACTAACCACACGACATTAGTTCAGTATAATCGTACAATTGCTTAAAACAATAAAACAAGAAGGCTTGAAAGCAAATACCATATTGCTTCTTAAACATTAAGTTGTATTTCTTTGTTTTGTACATCAGTAACTTTTCATTAGGGATTTCGAAATACCATTCAAACAGACCAAAAGAAAAACTGCTACTCACCACAGTCATTCAATTTTATGCACTTTTATTTTTTGCTGAGCTGCATGGTCTCGTCTGCTCGAGATAAATTGCATCGTAGTCTCTGAGCCATTATAGGTCAGTTGTCTACAGAAGCGCGAAACCTTAGCTTTATTGATGATCGGTTTCTCCAAGCTAATACATCTCCAGACTACTACATCTCCAGACTACTACATCTCCAGACTACTACATCTCCAGACTACTACATCTCCAGACTACTACATCTCCAGACTACTACATCTCCAGACTACTACATCTCCAGACCCCCACATCTATAGGTTGCTACATCTCCAAGCGGCTACATCTCTATGTTATCAACCGATCAGCTTGGATAGTTTTGGTTTCTTTATTTTATAGTTGTATGGGGTATGATTTGTGAAAGTTTCATTCTTTCCGTCCGTCCGTCCGTCCGTCCGTCCGTCCGTCCGTCTGTGGAATCTGACTTACATTTTATGTTTTGCTGTCAAACTACAGTGACTTGAGAGACAACCTGTAACAAATATACTCAGTTTCAATCACCGGTTCGCTAATGTATGCTACTGGCTAGTAGTAACAAGTATATAATTAATAATGTTGCTAATTTTATTAACAAAATGTTGAGGTTCGCATGTGCAGCCTGTAAGAAACTCTAGAACTGTGTCCGTATTTAAGTATTGTTATGAATAGTTATCTATCAATGTGAATGTATACGTTTACGTCGGGCGACACTTTGGCAGGGGGGAGGGGTGGTGTATGTACGCATATATGTATAATATTCCTCCATTGAAATGTGCAGTTGGCCTGATCAATAAAAGTGAATCTGAATCTGTCTGTCTGTCTGTCTGTCTGTCTGTCTGTCTGTCTGTCTGTCTGTCTGTCAGCGTCTACCGCAAATTTGAAGTGTGTTTTTCCTGTTCGCTATCCCCATCATTTAGAAAACTCCATTAACCCAGGATCTCTGTAGTACCATGTGGTACAAATTCTATAATTTGTGAATGTACTGATGCCTTCTCAAAGATTTCCGTCGAAAGCTGCGCGCACGTGATCGTGTTCCCTCCAGTAACTGACAGCTAGTCATGGGCAAGGAGAACGCAGATGAAAGCGAAAAGGAAGACCCCGAGTAATCCCCCTTGATGATTTTCTAATCAGTTACAAAGCGCAAGCCGGCGTACCAGTGCGGCGTGATCTAATTGACAACAGAGTTATCTTCCAGAAGTACTTCCTTCTAGATGGCGCCCTGCTGGAGTTCATTTTCTTGCGGAATTTTATGGACAGGCGCACGGCCACGCATTGCCAGCAAAACAGTGTGAGACCTGTTACGTCAAAGTAGCGCTCTTGTACAGTGGAAGCAACCCTCTTTTCCTGTTACAAGAACGATACGTTTTCCTCCAACATAGGAAGGACAGAAGGAAGACTAGAGGACGGGCCAAACTGTAAAGAGATCGCAAACTGCGCTCGCGGGAAACTGTAGATAGCTAGAAGACGAATTGATGAAATAATAAAGGTGATAAAAGAAAGAAAGAAAGAAAGAAAGAAAGAAAGAAAGAAAGAAAGAAAGAAAGAAAGAAAGAAAGAAAAGAGATCAGAGAGGTAGTGGGTTGACTTCTCAAACTACATCTGTAACCAGCTGTCGAAGGCAAGAAGACCAAGAAGTCTTTTAATTCACAAGGGAGGTAAGTGGTCATTGACAGCAGGTTGCGCCGACAGCCAGTAACAGCTTGAAGACAGATGACTGCTTTACTCTGCTACATCGGCTTCGAATTCTGTTCCGTCTGCTGAAAACGACACTACATTATAGAGAGACAGCCCCGATGATGATTTTCTGGCCCCCTTGCTGTAAGTGTCTGCTAGAAATGACACTACAAGAAACGTGGCCCCGGCAATACCTTCTTTTTCCACTTTTCTCCGTTGTCCGCGGAACAGAGTTTTACAAGGAGCTGAACTCTTTATCTTCAGTACCAGTTGAAACCGAACTGACTAGAAAATTAACCTTGCCTGCAGGAACCTGTCTACACAAGACGTGCTGTCTGCTGAATGAGGGGCGTTTCAGTGCGTTCGTATATCTGTGTGAAAGGAGCTGGGGTTACAGCAGATAAATACCTCGGAATTGACTTCAGAAGATGCAGTTATTAAATAGCATCGAGTGAACGAGCAAGCGAGTGAGTGAGGGAGAGCAAATCGCGAGGTTTGGATGGTTTGGAATTTAGATTGTTACATTGTTATACACGCCCACACACGAGCGTACGCACGCTCTCACACACGGACAAATGCACGCAAGAATGCACGCACGCATGCGTACAAACACACCATCTCTCTCTCTCTCTCTCTCTCTTTCCGACGATCGCATTCTCTCAGTACCCCGCATCAGGACAAAAACATATGGACAGCGCATGTTCACCTTCTCCGCATCCACCCAATGGAACTCACTTCCCCACAACATTCGCCACTCCCCATCACTACAGACTTTCAAACGTAACTTAAAAACTTTTCTTTTCCGCAAGTACCTTGACTGACGTCGCAACTGCTTGTTGCATTAACCTACAACTTCCTCTATTATATACTTTCCCACCCATCTGTGACTGAAGGACGATCTATATCCCAAACTGTGTTTCGTTCATCTCTCCCTCTGTGTGTTTGCTGTGTTCATCTCTCCCTCTGTGTGTGTGTGTGTTTCGTTGTTTTCACTGAGTATGTGCCTCGTCCGCGCGAAGTGTGCATGAAATGTGTTCTCGCGCGTTACAAATCCACATTTTATTTTATTTATTTATTTTTATTTCACACACACACACGACCATTAATGTTTTAGGTCATGGCTATTTGTCCGCTAGAAGTCGTCTCCCAGAATGTCTCCATATGTGTGTGCCTGTGTGTGTGTGTGTTCAGCCAGCAAACTGTATCTTAACATCACGCACGCCCTGGAGAGACGTGCTCGGTCCTACAAGTTTACCTCTATCCACACCCTTCGGCACGTGAAGGAGACTCCAGCACAGGATCATAGGTGGCGCTGGCTGAAGCCGACTAAACGGAGCTTGAGAGCCGACGTCCACGTTTGGATATTTACCATATTTTGGCCGAGGGCGGTGCGGGGACGATAGAGAGAGATGAGAGTCAATGAGAACAGCTCGCTTTCTAAAGCCATTTATTTTAGTTTCGATGCCGGCTACACAGACAGGACGTCGCCAAACGCCCAGTTCACACTTTTTTCTCTCTTTAGAGAGAATAAAAAGCGTCTTTGAGATCCAGCTGAATCAAAACTTAAGAAAAAAATACCGCGAAGCTGTAGTGCCTACCCGCCCGGCGATGACTGTTCAGGCAGACTAGAAATCAACAGGCGAAAGTATGGGCTATTTATAAACCTTGCTACCACTGGCGACGTCTTGATGGAAAAATGTCACGCACACTGTGTGGGGAAAAATGCATCCCTCGATCCCTCCCCCCTCAACTCCTCCATAAAGACTTTTATCCACGATTCTTCTTCATGTCCTTGCATGCGGATTCTTTCTTTTTTGATGAAACAAGAAAATCTTTGACGTTTCCAATAAGTTTTTCATCGTGGCTTCGTGGGAGGCATGGACTGACCAGCGGGTTTTTAGCTCCAGACGTTTTTAAACAAGCAGAGAAAATTGACAGGTAACCCAAGGGCATACGAAAAACGCTGTACAGTGCTGTGTAGAGACATGCGAAACGATTTCCTTAATTAATCTGCGATTTAGGAAAAACGAATTTCGACCCTAGATGCTAAATGGTAGTTGAAGAGTTAAACCTGGCTTATGCTCATAAGCTAATTCATACAGATTAAAAGTCAAAATTATAACAATGAAACTCAAATTAAAAAGTAATGAATGCTTCTCATTTGTTTTGCTGTATCAGCTTTGATATTGAAGTTGATTTTTTCCCTTAATGCGGACACGTCAGTAACTGCCAGTGGTGAGAGTAGGTACGATCTGTCCTGGCATTCCCTCCCCTTCCCTTCCCCCTCCCCATCGATCGATGAAGTCATCCGGTGGACGGTGGACACCATGGGGTCACGTGATCGGGTTACCAGGTTACGCCGTGGGCGCGTCAGAGTAAAGGAACGAAAGCACCCACGCGTCAAACGCGGGTGCGCGCGTGTGTGACGTCCCGCGTCACGTGCACGGTGGAGGTTGGTGAGGGGGTGACTGGGTGACAGGAAGTACGAAAATCTCGGAGAAAATCAATTTTCCCGCCGGCATCGCAAAAGGTTCAATTACATGGACGAACAGAAGGCCGCCGCTGAACCTGGCCAGCCGTGAAAAGAGAACTCTTTTGTGGCGAAGATGTACTCGTTGCGCTTTGCTGGCCGTGATGCAGCGCTGACTCGTTCCGCATGACTGCATTTTGTTTTTCTTTCTAGTGTCTCCAGTTTAGCACCGAACAGTAATATCGTGAAAGCTCCAAATCTTGCGCGTTGAACCATGCAGGTAAATCCTCACAGAATCGGATCTAAAACCTGTGCAAATGAATAAGCAGAACAAATGATGAAAAATATGTAAACTGATATTTGATGCCTTTTCATGGCTAAACGGTGTCTGTGAGTGAGTCTGCATGCTGACAGCTTCCGCTCTCTCTCTCTCTCTCTGTGATGCTCGAGTGTAGAAAGAGTTCATTGGTGCGTAGGTGCGTGAGTGAGTGATAACAGGCTAGAAATGTCAAAGACTCCAAACTATGCTGACGTCAACGAGATGGTGAGATAAGCTGGGCACACGCACGAGATCAGCCTCCGGGACTGACATCACGCAGTACCGATGTACACAGAATTCCTACAATCAAAGAAGCAAGGCTTGCCTGGCCTGCGCCTCTTACGCAAGTATCGATCGAACCAAAAGTCACCACTAACACCAGCAAACTTCCGGCGTTTCGGCGCGAGTGAAGACCACGAGTAGCGTCCCCTGTGACCCTGGCAGTGGCATACGGCCTGATGTCCGCTCTGCCTCGCAGTCATCGACCGCGGCCTTCGTCTTTGAACAGCGGTTGGCAAAATAATGAGAAAATCATTTCCGCTACTTCTTTTTCAATTCTTTAATTCCTTTCTTTTTTGCGTGTTTTTGTTGATTTTTTGTTGGGTTTTTATTGGGCTTTTTTGTTGATTGAACGATAATAGGCTTTTTTGATGAATATAGAACGCAAACACAACAAATTATTTCTTCACTAGTAGCTACGTCACTACACACTCATACCTCCACACTGCATTAGCATCACTGCCAACTGTCATCACCCGGGGCATCGTCATTGTCGTCACCACACTACGTACTTGTTTCTTTCTCTTCTTTATTGTTACTTTCGTCGACATTTTGGTAGTCGTTTTCACCGTCATCATACGCACGGTGGATGTTCGTCATCATACGCACGGTGGATGTTCGTCATCATACGCACGGTGGATGTTCGTCATCATACGCACGGTGGATGTTCGTCGCTGATGTCATCATACCACCGGCTGTAGTGATTTCATTGTAGCTCCGGCAACATCCTCCTCCCATCTTTAGACAAATGGACAGATTTGCAATTCTCCGTTTGCTGGTTCAGGGGATGCAACAGCAGCAGCAACGGCAAAAAATCAACAGCAACAGCAACAGCAGCAGCAGCAGCAGCAGCAGCAACAACAACAACAACAACAACAAAGCGTTACTAAAGAAAAGAAAGAAGAGTTTTACAGTGCATTTCAGGCAGCTATTGATAAGATACATAGAAGGGACTTAAAGATCCTCATGGGAGACCTAAATGCCAAAGTTGGGAAGGACAACACCGAAAAAGAACTAATCATGGGAAAACATGGAGTGGGAGAGAAAAATGAAAATGGAGAACTCTTCACGGACTTCTGTGCTTTCAAAGAGCTTGTCATTGGAGGCACCGTCTACCTGCACAAGAGCATCCACAAGAAGACCTGGACCTCCCCTGATGGAAAGACAGAGAACCAGATCGACCACATCACCATTGGTCGAAAGTGGAGGAGGAGTCTACTAGACGTCAGGGGGAAGCGAGGGGCGGATGCTGCGTCAGACCATCACCTAGTGCAGGCGACACTGAGGCTGAAGCTGAGGGCACACAGGGACCAGGCACAGAGGCCAGCATTCAAGTACAATGTGCAGAGCCTGAAAGATGCCAAGAAAGCTACAGAATACCAGTGCAGCTTGAAGAACCACTTCGAGGCACGATCAGAGCTGGAGAAAGAGACGGTGGAAGACCACTGGCTGGAGCTGAAGAAAGTCTGGAGGGACACCTGCCAAGAAGTCCTGGGGAAAAAGAACAGAAAGCACAAGGAATGGTTGACACCGGGCACATGGGATCTTGTGACTGAAAAAAAAAACTCAAACAGAAGATGAACAACTTTCAAAATCATCAGGAGAAGATGGATCTCCAAGCACAATACTGGGAGACAAATCGGATGGTGAAAAAGAGCTGTAGAGCGGACAAGAGGAAATTCATCCACGACCTTACAGAGGAGGCAGAAACAGCAGTTGGGAAACGAGACATGAAGCGATTGTATGAGATCACCAGAACTCTCCACAACTCCACATGCCAGGTTGTGCATAAAGGAAAAATGACAGAGCCTTTTGAAGTGCGGATGGGGGTGAGACAGGGCTGCATATTGTCACCAACCATCTTCCTGCTGGTAGTAGACTGGATTAGGAAGAGCTCTACACAAAATGCCAACACAGGAATCCGCTGGTCCTTCACTAAAATCCTGGAGGACCTAGACTTTGCAGATGACGTCAGCCTCCTGTCGCACAGACAACAAGATGCACAGCAGAAACTCACACGCCTGTCAGAGGAAGCAGCAAAAACTGGCCTCAAGATCAACACCAATAAAACAGAAACCATGAGGATTAACAATCAGCAGCAAGACCAAATCCATCTGCAAGGAGTTGACATCAAGGATGTGGACAAGTTTGTCTACCTGGGCAGCGTAGTAAGCAAGGATGGAGGAGCAGATGAGGACATCAGGAGCCGCATCAACAAAGCCAGGCATGCCTTCAACACCTTACATCCCATCTGGAACTCCACAGCCCTTTCACAACAAACCAAAATTCGTATTTTTGCAGTCTTGCTTTGTGGTTCGGAAACCTGGAGACTGACCATGACAGTCACAAGTAAGCTCCAAACCTTCATCAACCGCTGCCTCCGAAACATCCTGCACATCAGATGGCCAGAGAAAACTTCCAACATCAGCCTATGGAAGAGATCAAAACAGATCCCCATCGACCGAGAAATCAGAAGAATAAAGTGGTGCTGGATAGGCCACACCCTCAGAAAGAGCTCTGACAACATCACAAGGCAAGCCCTTGACTGGAACCCACAAGGGAAAAGAAAAGTTGGCCGGCCAAGACAGACATGGAGGAGGTGCACGGAGGATGAAATGAAGGCAGCCGGATGGACAGGGGCTCAGCTGAAGAAGACCGCCGCGAACCGAGTCCGCTGGAGGAGTGTCGTTGAGGCCCTATGTTCCCCGGTGGAGCAAACGGATTAAAGAAGTTACTCAACCCGGCCGGTGATCAAAATGGCGATTTCCAGCCATGTCGCTATGAGGTTCAGCGCACATCGACAGCACATCGAGATCGCACATCGAGATCCACTTCTACATTCAGTAACACGTAGCAACCAGAGCATGAGGCAGAAAGTGGAATAACACTGTAGAAGTCTGTTAACAGCTGATGATGTAAGAATCTTTTCCACCCCGCTGTCTACATTGTCGTAAATGTAAGGGCAATGCAGAAATGACCTTTCAAATGAAAATAAAGAAGAAAAATCCCCAATCTGTTGATTCCTATAGACTCCCCTTTTTTGTGTCTCGGAAAAGGTGGGGGGGGGGGGATCAAACAATCGCATTCCTACATCAAAGCTTCTTCGCAAGAGAGTCCCTTTACCAACGGCATTTTATGTTGCGCCAAATGATATCATTCTCTGCGCAACTTATTGTTATTAGTTTTATTTTTATTGTTTGCCATTCTGGAAATGCGTCACGAAAAGTCGCT
This sequence comes from Lanistes nyassanus, assembly GCA_004794575.1. Lineage (NCBI taxonomy): Eukaryota > Metazoa > Mollusca > Gastropoda > Architaenioglossa > Ampullariidae > Lanistes > Lanistes nyassanus. Next base: position 348,274 of record SMGT01008023.1, on the reverse strand, counting down.
TTGGCTGGTGCTTTGTTCTGAGATCAAAGTTCACCGCGAAATTTCTCTCCAACGATACGCGTTTTTAGCGCGGCGGTGATCCCAGCAGGCCGTGCGTTAGCGCCTTGCCTGCCACACGGCGAAGGGCCGCGAGCCTGAGCACGTCTTGCCCTTCCGCCAAGAGAAGCCTCCGGTACACCAGCACCGGTCGCACTATGCTCTAGACTTTGGTGCCTCCCTGTGGCTGACTCCCCGCCCTGTCGAAAAAATGACATTATTTAACATAGTCACCACTACAAGAAACAAAGAACCACGTCTCAGTCTCTCGTTTTACAGAGAGAAATATTTCCATAGTCCTGCCAAACTTTCTTTTCTACTTCTGTAAGCAGTTGTGCCAACTAGAAATATTTTTTTAATTTATGTGAGCCATAACCCTTCAAGTGCTTAAATTATGTGATGCATGTCATTTTTGAGGAATCCTTGCACGACGATTGATTGATTACCCGTGTATAATACGTACCTCTATCAGCTATCTGTCTTAAAGAATGATTCATGACATTTCTGCTACTTTGTGTACTTGATTCTTCTGCTGCTTACCTGATACTATTCACTTCCAAGTCGCCCCAGGGTGGGTGCTTGTTGCTTAACGTCCCGCCGCGAACAAGGTGCATATCAGGACGGTGTTGCTTAGACAAAGTTTACGTGCTGCCACACGTGGGACTGATGGCGCAACACGGGCCTCAGTCCCACCCAGTCACATTATACTGACACCGGGCCAACCAGTCCTAGTACTGTTCCCTATAGTTCCAGGCGTCTGGCAGGGCAGCTATTACTGCATACAGACCGCCAATTAAGTCTTATGTGTGACTGCCGTCATCATCATCATCATCATCATGAGACTCCAATTCTTACGAAATAATTCAAGGCTTGCCCTCGCGCGCACCCAGTGCAAGTAGGTACAAACAGGACAGAATGAAATGTAATGTTTTAGAGCTGCGGCAATACCAAATCCCCAATGACTTTGTCATGGGTGACATAAACAGCCTCTGCTGCATCTGTCGCTAGTGACATACCAATAAATTCCAATCGCTCTTGTAATTTCTATAACCACATCCCGGTCCTCCTGTCCTGAGTGACATGCCAGCGCCTGATTGTTAAAGGACAGTCGAGGGAGGTGCAAGTTTTGGGTCCATTTTTGTTGGCCCAAAGCTGGCCTGAGAAAGAGGCTTCCATCGTATGATTAATGCCCCTGTCGACGTCACCGTAACGATGCAGCAAGGGGAAACGATCTCGCGGACTTAAAAATAGAAATCTCATTTGCTTAATCGTCGCGGACAGTCCACAGCGGGCGGAATCCTGGCCACGTTGCGGTTTTGTGCGGGGAGGGGAATTTTCGTGGGGTGGAGAGGGGGTCGCGGACCGGAGAGAAGCATAGTTTAGGCTCAAGTAAAGGCTCGTTGCCTAATTTGCTGAACTGTACTCATCACCAGGGTGACGAAAATGAAGGGCTCTTACGTCTTCCGGTTTGGTCAGATTCGCGACCTCATGAGCTTACAAACAATTTCCGGCAATAAATTATTGTTAGAGGTCGTCAGACTAATCTGGACTGTAGGGGGTCGACGGTTATGAAAAAAAATAATTCAGTTCTTTCAGCATATAAACCAGTGTCAAACTCTACAGTGATGTCACGCAAAAGGAGTTTTGTGGGGGGGGGGGGAACTGAAGGTATGACAAGGGGGGACGCTGTCGCATGCGCCCAGTGGTAGAGAGCGTGTCCACGACAACTCAGGACAAGAATCCAGATGTGCCTGCGTTGGTCATCGCTATAGCGGCGTTAATGATGGCGAGCGGAAGGCAGGAGGGGGACGGGAAGGGATTGATCTTCACGGAAGGGTTTGCTTTTCTTCTGGTCGATGATACCCTGACTGGACCCCTGTGCAAAGACCAGAATATACAGCTTCTGCTCGCGCCTGCTTTGCAGGTCATGGGTCAAGCTCAATGATTCAACATCAGAATGCCATTGCTTGTCGTTCACAAGCGGTGACATCATCATCATCATCAGCAGCAGCAGCAGCAGCAGCACCTTGACCTGCCTGCGCGTTCTAATGACCTGGCTCTTGTCAAACAGGTCTGGAGCACTCCTGATAGCAACATTTGCCCCCATTCACCTCCTCCCCCATCAGCAAACGTCGCTCAGCTCTTCCTGTTACTACGGCACGAGTGGCTGTCATCGTTCAGGAGACATAGCTCAGGTGCGCTGAGTGCATGAGATAAAATGAGAGCGCATGCTGGACATGCTGGATTCTGAGTGCATCAAACTGCACTGACAAAGTTACGAGTTTTGGACATGGGTTTGGGGTTGTTTGACAGTCCATATCGTGCACAAAACATGTTCCAAAACGCAAAGCCCCCCCCCCACCACCACCACCACTCATATTCGGGCTAGCAGATAAAATTAACATATGTTACAGCTTCGGCAATGCTACTTAATGGATTCCATTTTTGTGAGTACTTCTTCTGTCAAGCCCTCACCTTATTGTGAGTAGCATCATATAAATTGTCTATAACAAAATCTGGTATATAGACATATGAACATATAAACAAAACTATTTCCAACCATTCCTCCCCCACATCCCACCAGGTTTTACCAAAGAAGTTATTTAGAAAACTCCCCAATAAAGAAACGACATTCAAAAGAAAATTTCTTAATGCTCTCTCCTCGACTCTGAAAGCTTAGGTCAATACTGTATGTTATCAACAGTCTCAGTAAACATTTGACAGCTAGGGACCAATGAATTGTACTGAAGAAACAGCGGCAACAGAAATAAATAAATAAATATACAGCCATTGGCCTTCACTACTTTCTGTCTACACCAGTGCCAACAAAGACTGTTCTTCACAGACGATTTATAGACACCAAGGCATGTTCATCATAGACGATTGATAGATACCAAGGCATGTTCATCAAAAACAATTTATAAACAAAAAGACCTGTACGTCATGGACAGTTTAAAGACACCTTTATGTCTGGTTAAGCGATGGGAAGGCTCAAACACCACAGTCAAGATCGAAATGCAATCGCCTGATTCTGGTCGTGAGAAAAGGTACTTGTCTCTCGTCTGTCTGGAATTGGATCACAGACCAAGAGGCAAGAGAGCAATTTCTCGGGATCTGCTGTTGTTATTACAACCTCTGTGACTGACGAAGTTCTATAGCTTCTGTTGTTCCCTGCTAGCGCCGTAACTTATGAAGCTCTGTTCCTGCTGTTGTCTTTATAGCCTCTGTGACTACAGACTACACTTAAGTTCTCTTTTTGTCTATGGTGAAGTTTTTACAAACTCCACGACTGATAAAGCTCCGTTCCTGCTGCTGCTTTCTACTAGCTCTGTGACTGACACAATTTTCCGGTTTAGCGTTTGTAATTCTGTTTACTGCATCTGGGGAAACAGTAGGAGGGGGAAAGACTCAGAGCTGTACAGAACTACTATCAGCACCTCGATCAGTAGCTAGTCACCATGGTCTGAAAACATCGCTCGGTGAGTGCACCTGTAGGTAATGATTCATATTCTCGCTCTACCGCATATTCTTTTCCTAATGAGACTCTAGCCAGGAGTGCGTGAGTGCTCATGTGTGTGTACATATATCTGTGTGCGTGCGTGCGTATGTGACTTGTGGATGGACGAGTGCGTGTGTGCGTTACTTCTGCAGAAGTGGTCCGACGTATATGTATACAACGTATACTGCGTGGGAACTATAGCCTTTCGGAATGATAGATCTGCTACTAGTGCCTGCTAGCATGTTGAGACAACTAGCAGCTAACCCCTCCCTCACTCCCCGCCCCCTCTCTAACTCCTTCGGTCCCCTTGTTTCTATCCTGATCGTGCTTAGGTCACTGCTGTTCGATTACTGCTCTGAGAATTCAAATTCACAAACACACTAACTACATTAGATGTGGCATCACAGATCGTACTAATAAAATCTTTCTTTTGATGTCCATCCTTTTGGAAACCCTGACACGCTAGAGACTGATAAAACTAAACCCTACTCAACTGACTTGAGAGCAATTGCACAACAATCGCATTACTTTTTTCTCTCTTTTTTGTGGGAAGTGGATGGGCTGATCGGTGGTTACTTGCCAAGCTTTCAATTTCATTTCTCAATAATATAAACTTTATGTCGACACCATTTACAGGAATTTACCCTGTGAAATGTTTGGAAAATTTTGAGTAAGAACATAAAAGAGTTGTCAATGGTTTGAAACTGACCGTGACCTTGTTACACTTCTAGGCAAACTTGGTTTAAAAGGTACATACATACATACATTCATACATACATACATACATACATACATACATACATACATACATACATACATGCATGCATGCAACGTGCGCTGGTGCGGATATGCAATTGAGAGCCAGCATCCCATCTCCGATGCGGTAAACAAGGAACATTTCTATCCCACAGTAGGCTACTTATTAAAACGTCATCAACTCAGATCACGCAGTTCTGCAAACGTTGCGTGTGTATGCGTGTGTATGTCGTATCAAGGCTCTTCTGTTTCAGAAAACGAATCTTTATGGATGGAAGAGAGTTAATAAGCACGGAGGCAACCCAGTGCATCGGCTTCACTGACACGCTTATGTCGACAGAGCAACGGCCAGTGGGACAGCTACAAGCATGTGTTGAATACCAGAGATGGTGCTATTGTTGTTGTTGTTGTTGTTGTTGTTGTTGTTGTTGTTGTTGGTTTGGAAGGGAAAGTGCTTCCACCTCGCGGTGATTTCGCACTGAAGGGGAGGGGAGATGGGTGAGGGGAAAGGGAAGGGGTCTGCGGTTTGTTGTCCTGGACTGGTGGTGGCTATGTATGGTCCCGCTGGCTGCATGGCCTCTCTCCTGGCGTACTGATGATGGCTTGAGTAGCTGGAGTGGTGGAGTTTTCGCTGGTCAGACCTACCGCTGCTACATCCCTACATTCTTTTTATCTCTACCGCTAAGGTGCTATGTGTTATATTAGTTTACTTTGATGTAGTCTGTTTTAATTTTACTGGTATCCTCTGTCCTATAGCTTATTTGCTGTTTTTAGCTGGTTAATTCCCACTTTGATTTTTGATTTTTTTGTTGTTGTTTAGATATATCTAACATCTGGGTGGGCGTTAACTACCTGTATTGTCAGTTCCATTATGTGTTGTCT
>SMGT01008023.1:314890-342738 GCA_004794575.1 Lanistes nyassanus | reverse complement strand
GTTTCCTTTTATTCCTACATGTGATGGCACCCAGATAAAGTTGATTTGGATTCCTATATTATGGAGTCTATTTAACAAGATTAGAATTTCATACATTATATCCATTCTTTGGGACGACTGGTTTTGAAGAGCCTGAAGTGCTGACAGGGAGTCGGAGACAACTAGGAAGGATTTTTCTGCTGTAGCTTTTCTAGCTTGTAGTGCTATCAACCTGAGGGCAGTGCGTATTGCTATGATCTCTGCTGTAAATATTGATGTGTGGTTTGGTAGCTCAGCTGCGATATTGGTGATCTTTGGTGCATAGACTCCTATTCCTGTGAAGTGGAATGTTGGGTCGTGTGACCTATCTGTATATATCTGGGAGTGGTCTTTGTAGGTAGTGCTAAGTTTTTGCCTGAATTTAGTTAGTATTTCGATAAGCTGGGTTTCCTTGTTGAAAACTGTGAGGTCCATGTCGATCTGTGGTGGGTGTAGGGTCCAGGGAGGCAATTGTGAGTCTGTGCATGGGTATGGGGCATCTATGTTAATGTCTGTTCCTGGTGTATTTTCATGGTGCTACATACCAGAATAGCGGTAAATACCGGTACCGTCTAACAACAGAACGGTATACCAGTACGAGTATTCGTACCAGTATATACTGCAAGGGACATAATCAGGTAAATAATTATAACAAGAACAATTTTTTAAAATCCTTATCAATTTGAATACACTCAGTGCTCCCTTAAAGCAAGTACAGTTACGATTAAATCTTAATTCAATGTTAACACATTTGTGAGAATAACATTAGCGGGAAGGCCCCAGTATGCCATGTAAAGAATTGCAGTCAAAACGTTGTCTGTATTGCAGGGGGGGGGGGTGGGCTTGGGTGTTTGCTGCTTAACGTCCCGTCGCAAACTTGGATGACATCAGGACGGTGTTGTTTAGACAAAATTTACCTGCTGCCACACTGGGACTGCTGTCGCAACACAGTCTTCAGTCCCACCCAGTCACATTATACTGACACCGGGCCAACCAGTCCTAGTACTGTTCCCTGTAGTGTCAAGCATGTGGCAGGGCAGCTACTAGATTGCTTTTTTTTAGGCAGGGGATCGAACCTCCGACCTCCCGCATGTCTCCTTAATCACTAGACCACCGAGGCGGTCGTCTGATCTACAGACAGAGCATCAAACTTTTAACCAAAAACTGTTTGCGCTGATTTAATGGAGACTGAAAACTGACAGTTTGATCACGGTTGATTGCAGGTGAGCCTGACCCTAAAATAATCTTAGAGTGAGTAGCTGTGGTACGCATTCTTCATCAAGCAGCATAAAAGGACCAACAAAGTAAGTAAATATTACAGGTCGATATGAAACACTAATATCCATATCCATACAATATGGATAATGCCCAACAAGTTAGGAAAGTGGAAGCTCTAAATGAAATCATATCAAACACACTCATTAACATATAATGGTTAAAGAATTATTGGGTAAGAAAAAAATTAACGAGACATTATATGAGATGGGTAAGCTTACTGGTCGAAAGGGACAGTATCAGTAACATGTTCATATCAAGGGGTTTTCTGAATTTATTTCTTTCTTCTCTTTTTTTTCCTTAAAGCATGTCATCAGCTTCAGCCAAGCAATAAATTAAAAGACTTGTCAGCTGCCGTTAGAAAAGTCGTTCCTTTCTCCTTTGCGCGATTCTTACCAAGGACGATGGATATAAGAACGGACGATCGAGATAGACGCGTTTATGAAAACATTTCTTGTTGAAAAAACTTCGATTGTGACTCAGAGATAGAAGAAAATGCTTGCTGTTTGCCGTGTGTACACTACTGTCACCACACTGGCACGTGGTACAATCAGCATGGCCGCGCGCAGTACGAGACACAATCCGATGACATGCTGTAAATGTTTGAAAAAAATATACATTTGTTTATTGGATGCCCGGTATGGTTTTCTGCACTGGTGCCCACCTCTACTAATTAGGTGTATCTATTCCTGAAATGAGGTTACGGATTTTGGTCTTTCTCTGCATAGGGTTAAAAATCGCGTTGTTTGTAAATCTTGTAAGTCTTGGAAACAACACAAAACAAGAAATATATTTTGTGTCAGGAGACGGGGGCAAGTATTAAAGGACGAAGAGAAACACAGGCGAATTAAAACATGGAATACAGAAAAAAATAGAAATGTAATCTTTGCACAATTCTTGGCTGCACGAGCGGAAAAAAACTACCTGAAATTCAACGAATTCTGCTGGTTCTACGAAATGTACAGCTGCAAGTATCCTCGCCACTTGGTAGTGTTCTTCGCGGCGAAAACGAGGCGCATTTCCAGCGAGTAATCCTGATTGATGATTAACTCTCTCTCTCTCTCTCGCCCGCTCTGCTTGTTGTTCCTCTATGCATCGTCCATAAATTGTGCACAAGTGCAAATGGATGATTCCTCGCAGACAAAATTACCTTGGAAATGTCGGAGGGCGAGCAAGAAGCAAATCAAAAGAAACACGAGGATGGTGCACAAGAAAAGACACAAGCCTGGTCGTGTTGTTGTGATAACCGGTGGCTAATCACGTGACGATTGCGTCTCACGACACATACGCAAAGGTTGCCACGCCCCAGACTATCTTTGCTATAACAGATCGTCAGCTGTATAATACTGTCACCGTAGACCATACCAACGAACGAACGAACTGACGAACGAACGAACGAACGAACGAACGAACGAACGAACGAAAGAAAGAAAGAAAGAAAGAAAGAAAGAAAGAAAGAAAGAAAGAAAGAAAGAAAATTTCCAGTCTTCTCCAGGCATGTGGCAGATTTGTTCTCTTTACTGTGGAAGGCTGGGAGCAGAGAGAGAGGAGAAAATGGAAGTGACGTGCATTTCCGGCCAGAACACAGGGGAAATCAGCGATGAAGTTGTCAGCCGACAATCTCTCTTATCCACCGACGAATGTGTGATTTTTCTCGCTGTTTGGATTTTTTTTCCTGGCCACCGAGGTTTCTGACCAGGTCTCAGTTTTTCAAGCTGCAGATTAAAATTCGTCGTTATTGTTCTTGAAGCGTATGCTTCTGACTGGCCCAAAACAGTGTTCATGCAAAGAGAAAAGATGTGATAGATGAAATGCGGGCGCAGTTTGCCTGCACAAGCGTTCGAATCTGTCCTTGGCTTTTAATACTTCCGGATGTCGCTCCCACCATCTCCCCACCACCACCACCACAAACAACAACAAGAATAACAACATCTAAATCATAAACACGACCATCTTGTTTAAGGCATACAAGACAAGGAGTGCAGGGTTCCTGGCCGACTGCTAGTGCAGCATGCTGGGTCCCACTGAGGCCCCTGGTGCCGTTCCCTGTACTGCTGCAACCGTTGCTGTTGAAGTCAGTGCAACTGTTTCAGCCACAGCTTCGACTGTAGCGGATGTAGGCTGTGGGATCGCGGCTGCTACCCGACACCAGAGACTCTCTGGTTTGTTTCGGAGCTTCTGTTGATGGTGTTGTAGAGTCATTTCTCCCACGGCAGTGATAATTCTACTACTAGGACTTCGACGAAGATGACGATGACTGCATCATGATGACGACAAAGGAGAACAATACGATGAGGAGGAGGAGCAAGAGGAGGAGGAGGTACACCTACCTGCGCCCTGCTAACCTCGCGCATCTGACTGCACACCCGTTGCTTTGGAAAACCACAATGTAATCTTGGAGAAATACTGCAGGGCGGCATGTTTGGCCATGATATCATACATCACCGCGTCATTTCATTGCTCGATCGAGACACTGTCATATTTTTCACCTTTAACGATAAAATTCAGACAGAGAGAGAGAGGGGGTGGGGGGAGAGAGAGAAGAGATAGACAAAACTCTGAACGTACTCACGGTAACCCGGATTTTACAATTTGCGAACAGCTTCAAGCCCTCATACCTGCACATCCACAGATAGTATGTCTAATGACGGCTCGGTCCTCTCGACACGCCCGCAACCCAATGTCTGACACCCCGGAAGTGTCTTTAGGGACGATTCGTCAAACAGAAGCCATGCAGGCCTCTCATTTATTTCCGTCGACATAACTCCCTTCTCAGCAGACCACCCACCCCTTTCCTCCCCCTCTCCTCGCCCCAGCCCCTAAACGCATCTCTCGTTCTATCTTCTATTCCCTACCTTCCACGATTCTTGTCACCTTCCCGCAGTTATTTTCTCTACGGCCTCTATTTCTCTTTCCTCATTCACTCCTCTTTCTTCCTCTCTCCGTCCTCTTTCTCTCCCTCCACCCCTCTTCCTCCCCCCGCCACCTCCGACCAGCGTTGGCGTCAGTTCTGTAAGAACGGCAGCAGAAATAATGGAAGTGCACTGTGACTTCGCCGCCTGTCCGCGGGCGGCCTGTGCTTTGAAAGCAGCCAGGAGCTGCCGAGGGGGCTGGGGCGCGGGCGGTAGCAAAGCGCTGGTGAGCGTCAAAGTGTTCGGTGATTGCCTGCAGCGGCACTCGAAGGGAAGTACCGTTTAGTAGATGTAGGAGGGAAAAAAGCGAGAGAAGAACGAAAAGTGTGACAGTCTCCAGCTCTCAGCTTGGGGCGCGTCCTTCGCCAACCGGAAGTCAACGCGCACCGTCTACTGGCTGCCAGTTTTATTTTGTTGTATTTTTATCCTAACTACACGCGTGCAAGAGGAGTTGATTTACTGATTTGCACTTGCTCTGGTGAAATACCCCCTTGGGAAGAGGCGCTGCATAGAACATTAGCCAACAATGGCACAGCTATTAAAGGTGGTGCATAGTTAAGCGTGAGAATTAAGTGGGTATAGCCTGCGTAAATGTCAGATTTCTGGAGTGCTAGAATGTGCCGAAGCTGCTACCTATCTGGACACTAAAGCATGCCTAGATTCCGGCCCGTCGACCAACTAGAACACACGCAATCGCCGTAACACCTGATCGGAGCGGCGGGCTGCGCTTCGCCGGACCTTGGCGTTGTGTGACGTTGTTTCTGCAGTTCTCTCCGCCGGTGCAGCGTTCGGGTGGTGTACGTCAAACTGAGGGTGGGTAAAACCCAAAGAGCACTGCTTGACTAACAAACAGCCTGTTCAGGAGCCATTTCTGTGATTTGTCAGACGACAGACATTCCTTCTTCTCTGCTACCCACCTCCACCCCACTTCATCACGTTTGTCAGACGCCAGGAAAGGGGAAGTAACTTAAAAGACTGCGACCACCCACTAGCCCCAAGCGAGGTGCAGCTACAGTGGCGACCATGTTCTTCCGCGGGTCATTCATTAGATATGCCTGTGACCTTTCACCTGTTGCTTTCGGCACCAGTCGACTGCTCTTGTGAGTTGTCAGACTGGGAGTTTCGTGTGAAATTATTCGGCACCACGCATTCGGACGGACAGTATTGGAAGAGAGATAACAGTCAACGAGGGATGTTCAGCGGTCGGCGAGCCTGACTTAGAATCAGGAGGAAGGTAAATTCCATTTCCATTTTCTTTCGATTCTCTTCTTTCCTTCTCTTTCTGTCGTTACCTCCTCTCTCTCCCTCTCTTCCCGTCTGGAACTAACGAAACAAACGAAATAGATAGACGATTAACGGATTACAGAGTATCAAGGGACAGGCGTGTTAGCATGATAAATGTTATGAGCGCCGGCACTGGGGCGGACCGAAAGCGATTGTTCTTTTCCTGACCAGTTGATCCCTTAATTCTCTTGTTTTCTGTCGTTCCAACTTTATAATTACTTTCTCTTCCTGTCCGCCCTCAATTTCTGTCTTTCAAAACCTACATATAATTATCCTTTCAGATATATCTATTCCGATTCTCTGAAGTCCTTCGTCCTTTTATCAAAAATAATAAACGAAAATGCACGCATATATACACGCATGCACATATCGCATTCTTACTGTCGTATATTTCCGTACTTAACAGCACTGTGCACTTGGTACCTGTATCGAACTGAATGATATTTTCGTACTCAATGAAACAAATCTCTCTCTCTCTCTCACATGCGCGCGCCTGTAAATATGCCGAAATCACACAAACGCTTTTCACTATGAATGGAAACCTGTGCTTATCTTTGGTTTGAACCTTCATGTGGACAGACACGAAGTCATCTTCGCCCAGAAATGACCAGACCTTTGCTGAAAGGAAAGAACACTTACTGAGTAGATTCGTCAGGAATGCACGATATACGGGCGATTCCTCGGTTGGGTAAAACAAAAATGAAAAAAAACACCTTTGAACTTTATAGGGCAGTGATCTGTAAATCGTCAGAAACATCGACTTAATCTTGCCTACCTCTATGTTAGGATTTTTTTTAAAGAACTGTGTTTGCGCCGAGATTTTGGCACCAACGATTTTTATGCACATCTGGAGTTCATTTCTGCTAAACATGCTTTGTTTCTTTTTTGCTTCACGTGGGAATTTTTCTTCAGTCACATGTTTCAAGATATTTGTTTGTATCAGTAAAATTGAAAGTATAGCCGTCCGAAACTTTAAAAAAAATAATTGTGGTAATGTCGTGGTTGTAGGAGTTGCTGGGCGGGCTGCAGTGGTCTGCAGCACCAGCGCGCGCGAGAGAGAGCTGGAAGTGAGAAATAATGAGTGCGCAGCAAGTGGTTAATTTAATTTGAAGAAGGATCAGGGATGGAAAGGGCGGAACGGCAGAGAACAGGAGGGGGGTCTGCAGCAGGTGGGGGGGAGGAAGAGAGAACAGCCGACGACAGTGATGACAACAACGACTGAAGGGGGGGTGGAGGGCAAGAAGAATGGAGGTGGGGTGGGAGGAGGTGGGAAGAGAAAACAAAGCCGATCTCCTTATCGACCTGTCAGTCCGACACCTAAAGGAAAAATCGATCTGCGACAAACAATGTGTCGTTAATGGCGGACATGAAAGATCTCTGGCTCAAGACGTTGAAGAAAGTCGCAGTGCGCGTGCTGCTTTCCACCAACGTGTTTGGGAACTGGAAGTTCCAAAGTCGTATATAACTCAGTAGAAACATTTATATCATCATCGTCGTCATCGTTATCGTCATCGTCGTCATCATCATCGTCGTCGTATTCGTTGTCGTCATTTTATGGGAGGGGAGGCAGAATCGATAAATGTTATTTTGGAGACCTCATCTTTTTGTTGTTGTTGTTTGTTTTTGTTCGAAATGAGCAATTTAGGGTCACCTTTTTGGTTGTTTTTTTTTTGGGGGGTGGAGGGGTGAGTTTGTTAAGTGCATTACAAACAACTCGGTGGCATCCGATCTACGAGAAGCATAATAAAGGCACTCATACAATTCGTGCTTGTTCCCAATTGTATTTTGAAAAGTAGATACGGCATAGCGCAGACCTCAGAGTTATGTAATGAACGGCTGTACCAAACTCCTAACTTCGCCATAGCAATTTTTTTAAAACACACAATGTTGTGAAAATGCCTGCTATACTCCATTGCTTATGTACCACAAACAGGAGAAGTATGTCATTAATTCTTGTGTCGTACACACTATTCTTGTGATATCACCGCTTTTTTATTGACTTTAGTCCTGTGGCTTTCTGTTCAAGACACAGCCTCTCATAACGATTCGCTGGTGCCCTTGAAATCAGATATTGTCTGCTTATAACAAGTCTGCTGTTAAACATCGTGATCTATCGGCTGTTGTCAGTTATGCTAGCCCTGTGCCAGTTGTAATTATTCATGTTTATTGCAGCTTCTGCAACGCTCGCTGATCGCGATGTCTACCCCATTTTCCGATACCCCATTCTCCGATACGTATTCAGACCAATGTGTCGTTGAACCGCCAGGTAGTCTGGCAACATTAGCATACCATTTCGCCTAATTTTGGGCCAGCAAATAGCGTGCACTTACACCCACCATGTTTCGCATGCACCTGTCAGCGTTTGATGTAAGGCTGCGCACTTGAATATCATAAAAACTCCACTTTCTGTTTAAGAAAAACGGAGGAGTGGAGGGAGAGAGTTTGTCGATGTAAACAGAGTGCACCGGGAGCGGAGACCTACGTGAAAAAAAGAATCCGCTGTGGGTGGTGTTTCGGGCTACGTGCAATCAATCTAGATATGAACCTTTTCGATCAATCCGCGGCCTTAACAGAGTTAGCAGCTTCATCGCCATGCCAGAACAGGCAGCTTAACAAGATTAACCAGAACAGGAAAGAGCACTTCGCACACCGCCCTCCCCCGGCCCCCTCCCCCTACTCCCGCCCACCTGCCCGTCAGGCCCATTGTCAGTCGGCATGCTCAGAAGGAAACCTTGCGGCCGTAAAATAGACTGCACCTTCTGATCATGAATCAGAGAGCGTGCATTGGAAAATGGCTTTTCTTTTCTAGGGATTTAAAAGTCTGATCACGTTGGATACGGCCCTTTAGGACGGGAGAGTGGCGAGGCAAGGTTGTGAACTTGTTTGGTTGTTGTTGTTCACATTGCAAAGCTTTTAAAATCTAAATGCGTTGTGCTATGCGCGCTTACGTCACTTCCGAGAGTACTTTCCCTTCGTGGACTCGGTCTACACGGTGATGGGTATATCGACGAAGTTTCGTGTACTGTGTGACGTCATGACTTCAGCGGTAGCGACTTGCTTACAATAGAAACAGTTAAGTTGGTACCTACACTCAAGCCCCAACCCTACCCTATCCAACACGTCCCTACACCTCTCCTGCCCCACCCCCTCTCCTACCCACACACCGAACAAACTAAAACATAAATAATAAATAGGGGAATCGAACCACTATGCTTTTGGCTGTTAAGACCAACATTTTTACCACACAGCTGTCCTCAAAGACGGCAGGACGTGCTTATTGTAACTATAAGAAGCTGCTCAAGCATCATCCGCTGCTGTATAGCAGTCCGCAATTTTACTGACGTCACAGTACAGTACACGAAACTTCGTCTATTTAGTCGTCACCCGGTTGTCTACACCGCGTAGAAGAGGACAGCTGTTGGAGTGGCTTCACAGCGTATAGCTATCTCTCCAATCAGACAGACAGACAAGATGCATGTAAATGTCATCAGTTGTGCGAAACTCGGCATCAAACATAAAGAACACTTGTATTGAGAAAAACGATATTTAGAACCATGTTTTCCGCCATCTAGATTGGTTTTACGGATGTGTTTTACAGAGAATCAGCACAATTTCAAAGACATATTTGCAGTATTAACAGCTACAGTATCGCCAGGGAATGCCTCCGTTGACTGAGAGAAATTTTTAGGCGACTTCACAAGCAGCTCAGCTTGCCTCCACCTTTCATCGATCTTTCACACGGTCTGCGCATGCTCCTTTGGCATCCAGGCTCTTCCAGCCTCTGTACTTTCCGCGTTAACACTCAGACAAATGGCGCAGTATCCTCCCTTCCATGCCCCCCATCCCCACCCTTCTGGTCGCTAACCCGTTCCCTCCCTTTCTTCAAAAGACAGCTGATGTGCCTCAGTACGAGGCAGACTGGCAAGGCGTATTTTCATATCGGCATTGGACGGCAGCCAGTTATTTCAAGAGAAGCAATTCATTATTTATTCATTTCCGCCAAAAGGTTATCGTTCGTGCAACAGCCATCAAACTGATTACAACTTTTGATATGACTGCGTGTTTTTACTTTCTTTCTCCGTGGCAGTTCCTGGCTATTATAGATCGAGCCTGTTAAGATGTATATTAAATCCGAAATCCGATGATCTTTCCTGAGGAACTGTGCATCGCCCTTTTATGAGTGTAAGCCAGATTAATTTCTAAATGCTTCTTAGTCTTCATTACCAATATATTTCTGCTTTCGCTCTGTGTAAAGGTAAGCAATTGTTCGTGAAACGTTGTCTGCAAAGCGCTTGGAAATAACACAAGTGAACGGAGTGACGTTTACTCCACTGGGTCACTCTGATCTCTCAGCTGTTTCCCTACTTTTGCAACTATGCAAGTAATAGTTTTCTTCTGCAGCTTTATCCCCAGTTATCTGTTTGTTTTCTTAAGTTAAAAAATGGTTAGATTTCTTTTTTGGCTTGTGTTTACTACTTGTTCGTTACTATATTTGTCTCAATTTTTTTACGAATTGTTTATGCAATATGTTGTAATTGCTAATGTAAATAATTTTTAATAGTTTATTTGTTTGATTACTGTTTCAAAACTACTTTGTATTTGCTTGCTTGCTTGAGCGTCAGCTTAACCGCTGGATGAATTTTTTTGTCTAGCTGTACTGTTTAGTGTTTGCTGAACTCTTTGTTTGTTTGTATATTTCGGCGAGAGATTTTGATTCCCCAAGAAAACTTTGTTCAGGAGGTCAGGCCGCTGTGAAAGATGTGATGCCTTCGCCTGTGTTGCTGCTGTGGTCGCTGCTGTCAGTGCTGGTGGCCGGCACTTGCACGTTCACCTTCCTGCAGCCGTTCTGGCTGGTCCACAGCGACCTGCTGCACGCATTCGGACTTGTGGCGTACTGCTATTCCGACTCCAGTCACCATGACGACAGGGAGACGTGCAGGTGAGCAGCGGCTTCTGTTCTATAGGACGCTATAGCTTGTGTGTGTGTGTGTGTGTGGAGGGGGGGGGGGTGTGAAAGAAAGAAAGAATGAAAGCCTCAAAACCAAGCCAATGGATTGAAACATATTGAAAACTCAAAAACCCATCAATGAACTCTTTCTGTGCATGCCAAGTGCGTATGGGGGCAACTTCCGGTTGGGTAGCATCCCGTCTGGTGCTTGGCAGGCGGCATGCGTGCTGTACGGCGCGGGGTGTGCCTTGGCCTGCTTGGGGGCGCTGCTGTCGCTGTGCAGCGCGTGCATGCCGGCGCACTGCCGCAGGAAAGTGACAAAAGCCGGCGGATACGTGCAGACCGTCTCAGGTGAGCCAGCAAGGTATTCTGGGTAATGCTAGCTTTTGCTGAAAGATAAAAATTTGGATAGTTATAGAAGTGAATGGCTGGAGTACTCCGCTTTATTAGAAACGTATTTGTGGGTAATTCGAGCTTCTGCGCCAAATAAAACATTGTGTATAATGATCTTCAAGTTTTGAACGTATGAGAGTACCCAATAAACTCCTGTAAGGCTCTGGGTGGGGTTATGCGTGCATTGGTATCTGCACGTGCGTCCGTAAAAGAGGTCGAAAGGCCAGATTGTCCTGCATATTTTATGCTTACGTATGTACAGAACATACAAACCCTCATGCGACCCACCATTATAAGGCCACAGGTAATTTTGCTTTAGGAAAACTTTAGAAACTGCTGTGAAAGATGCAGCTGGTTTTTGGTATTACAGCACTGCTGCTGTCCAGGGTCACAAGGCAGGAAAGGAAGTAAATTGTTACAAAGATTGTTCGTCCATCCGTCCATGCGACCATTCGATCAACCGCTTTTCTGCCAAAAGAAATCTACGCTAGTACTAAACTGCCATTTACAGATCATCCCACATTTCCTCCCCCCCCCTCTCCCCAGAAAACCTAATCCACTGCTTCCTGTTGTATTTACGTTGTGGATGTCGCAGCGACAAGTAGACAATCTGAATGGGAAAGGCACTGGCCAAACGTCGAATTTAGCACGTTAGGAACTGAAGTCGGAGTGTGGTGGGAGTAGAATGGAGTCTAATGATAAGACATTCTGAGATTTTAAGCGCAACTTTTTACAAGGACAGAACAAAAAATGTCGACCATCACTGCCCTTTCCGGCCGTGCGGTGGACCACGACGTGCAACACCGTTCTACAGTAGAAGCAAAAGAATAAGACATCTCCGTCTGTCACACGGAACGGCCGTTAATCTCCCGTTCCAATCTTTCGGCCATCTCATTTGCATACCGGCTCGCGCTTCTTGTTGACTGGTCACGAGACCACGTGCGTGAGGAGAGAGGAAAGTCGTTCTTCCATTGACGTCTTGTCATGTCCTCCGATCCATTCCTTCGCAATGAATTTGGTTAGCCGCAAATGTCGCTTTTTATGATCGGTTCCTTCTGCCCCCAGCCTACAACCTCCTTCAACACCCCACACCGAACACCTTTAGTGTTCATCTCATCCTCGTCTTCCTTCAAATTACTTTGCCTTTCAGTTCTGCAGCATCCTGTCTCCGCTGATGTCGTCCATTATTTTTGTCCTTATCAATGTCCTCGTTCGGTCCACCAGGACAACGTTGACAGCACTCTTCTGGCTGCGTTCAGCCAGAAAAAAAACATTTTATTACAGAGTCTAAGATAAGGCTTTCATTCATCGTATTTCTATAGGAATTCTCTTTGTTTTTAAGGTGGCGTTAATGCGTACCTGCGGGGACTTGAACTGTTTATTTATAAACGTTTAGTGAAGCTCCATAAGGCAGGGACTTCCAAGAGATTTTTCAGTCGACTGACTGAGTCAGTTAAATATCGTGTACAGCTTTTTAGCAATAGAAGAACGGCCTTAAAATTATCATTCTGTTTAATATATATATATATATCTGCACATATAGGCTCGCGCGCGCGCGCACACACACACACACGCATGTGCACAAAGGTTTTCATGAACATACAGTAACACACACTGCGTTTAACTAACGAAGCATTACGCGATACAGACCCCTGAAGCTGGTTGGTTGAAAATGCCGTCAAATGAGTGGATATTAGCCCGTTTATAATCACATACGATGCCACAATAGCTACCAGTGGGGTCGGGGTCAGAGCAGACATTTGCGCTTTTCTGTTTTGTAGAGTAATTCCGCACTATTGTTTTTACAATAAAATGCTCGCCCGTGTAACTGATACTCTTCCCCCCCCCCCCCCCAAATACACGAACAGAAGAAATTATAGTCCTTCCTACAGAAACAGTCTTACTGTATTTTAATTTGAATGTTACATGCAAATTACACACGACTAAAACCGTGCCCATGATACAGTGTGCTTTTATTTGATGACTTCAGTATAACAGACAATAACGTGCACAAAAATCCTGAGTAAACGCACCCCCTCCCCCCAAAAAAAAATAATAAAAGCAGCAACAGCAAACTCCAATAACTGATTGTCACTTTGAGAATCGCATTAAGCCCTAAAAGTTTCCTGCCTTGACTTGTGCACATCCCAATCGCCTATTCCTTTACGCGATTCACAGTAGAGTGAAATCGTTTTCTTTAACCTTTGACTTCGTGGTGGTCACGACGCACGGTGTCGGAAGCTGGCAATCAACGCGAGATACGCTAGCGTATCTCCGACTGGTGCGTGACTGCGGCTTTGCAAGTCAAATCAGATACTCTGCTACCATCTCAGTTGCAAATGTTCGCCATCAGTAATGACCACTTTGGCTGCCCCCATCCCCTGACCCCCACCCCCATCCCCGAGAGAGGGGAGGAGGGGGCCAGCTGCTTGTGGTGTATCCATTTAGCGACGGAAGCTTTGTCTGAAAGGTTTGTCGGTCAGGGGCGTGCAACGCGTGGAAAGGTCTTAATGCTACTGTCGGCGTGTTGTAATTCGCGCTGTGCAACTCATAAGGTCGTTTTAGTTACCATATTATGCGTGGTGTTATTGTTATGTTACACTTTCGTCCTGTAGGTAGAATGTTTTTTAACATAAAAAGTTCGTTTGTTTCCTTATGCTGATGTTACATTTACTATTATCTTCTCAGAACGGCTTTCATAATTTTGCCGTTGTACGTTGTTTCCCACTGTTTATCTTTGTAAGTTGTTCCACCACACGTACCGCAAACACCCCTACCCACACTCCACGATCACATGTACACAGCAAGAGCTACAGAGAGAAGAAGGCGTGAAGGTGAAAAAAGAAGTCCAGGAAACAGCAAATTATCCGTAAACATAATTATTACTGAATTCTGCGGGTTAAAAAATTAAAAAAGCAAACACGAACACTGGCATGTTGCCCACGTTAAAGCTGACAAATTTCAACTTGCTCAGCAATTAAAAAAGCAGCGTTCCGCGCTCTGTTTGTCAACCTTAATGCAGAGTTTCAGCGTTAAAAGTATTGATTGCTGAACCAAAACACACTGGCTGTCTGCTGAATTTGCCATTTCGCACAGAGCGGATCAGCCCCACGTGACAGATTCAATGATCGTTCTCTCCTCGGGGGTCTGGGCCCGTGTACTGACGTAATCGCGTTGTTTTACGTCATTTTCCATCGGTTTTCTGGGTTTTCTGCTTCTCCAGGTCTGGTTCTCTGTATCGCATTTGAAGTCCGCCGCCCCTACCTGCGTGATCCACGAGTCGGTCTGCAGCTGTCAAAAGCACTGCACTTCAGGCATGACTTGTATGACACGGCTATTCGCTAGCATCGGCCTTCCGTTTCTGTATTTCGTTGTTTGAAGTGAAAACTGAACTTCTGTACCTGAGCTGCCCACTGCAGTATTCATCTCCTGCGATATTGCCAGTTCTCGCTGCAGAATAATGTCCGAGCGTACAATCAGAAAACTAATTTTTGCTGTGTCAGCAGATATTTCAGTGTAACAATGGGCAACAAAGCACTCACAGAAATGACGCTTTTTGGTCCTCACAAGCAAGGGATACTTGTAAAGCTTATCATGGTCACACACATTTTTAATATTAGTTAATAAAAAGTTGTTAATAATCTTTTTCACGAGATTTGTTACATTAATTTTTTCGTTCAAACAAAGCTGATTTGGGTTTTAAAATTTGCAGTTCAAGGTATCGCTTATTTCCTGGAAGTAACTAATGGGAAAAGTGGAATCTATACTTGCCTGCTAAATTATTCTGATTGGTACAGGGTGGAGCTAAATATCTCTTCAGCCACCGAATTCGAACATTCCGGATGTGAAAGAATACTTGGGTGATTGATAGCAGAGCAGAGCAGTTGATAACAGATGCAGGGATCAATGAATTATATATTTTACCCAAGCACGCAGTCTGTACAAAAATAATATCTTTCCAGAAATTGCATCTCATCGCAAAGGATGCCAGGACAAGCCAGCTGATTATCTTTGCCTGTGCTAACGGGATGCCTACCAAACCTATGTCTGGCGCCACTGACTATCGATAAGGACACAGGACAGTCAGAACCAAATATCTATACCAGTGAAAATGGCAGTTACAGATGTTTTCTGCATAGGTAGACGGCATAGCACCGAAAATAGCTGTCTCCCTGCTGAGATAAGGCGGGGCATCAGTCTTTTTATATGACAGGTTGTATCCAATGCTGACGCACCCATGCACAGCTGCATGTTCATTTTGCTCGGCTTTCTTTACTATCTTTCATTTCTTGTGATAAAAATCGTTTTGCAAAAAGCAGTTCTTCTTTTTCTGCCGTCTGTCTCTTCTTCCTTCCTTTCTCTCTCATTCCCGCTTCACTCTTTTCTGCCTGTCTGTGTGTGTGCCTGTCTGTGAGGCTGCATATATGTCTGCGAGCGTGTGCCTGCCCGTGAATGAGCCTGTCTGTAAGTGCAAATGTATCCCCTGAAAGTGACAAGATTTCACCCGGAGATAAACGCTATTTCTGGCTGTATTTGTTCTGGTTAAAGTGTCCGTCATAAAGCAAGGAATTTCCTTCATTTTCTTTCCTGCTCGGAGGGAGTAACATGAGAAAATTGGCAAATAGAGGTGGCCATGGGGCTGGAGGGAAAGATGATTGAGAAGAGGATGAAGGGGTAAACGGACGTCACTTACACTACGAATGTCTATCAGTAAAAGAAGATAATTCAGTTGTGCCTTTACTGTTGTCTCATAATTCCAGGCTTCAGAATGGGTTGCACGAGCACTCTGAACTTTTTCTTCTTTTTCTACTTATGTCCGTAAATCGTTTTTCCATACAAAAATAGCCTTTAGAGCCAGGTAATGCCCTGCAGTGCTAATTTTACGCATTGAAAAGAAATAAAATTCGCACAGATCTGCGCTAACCAGAGAGGAGGATTCTCAATACGCCTTTTTTTAAATTGCTTGTTCCTTAACTCAGATAAGTCTAACGTCACTGTTCTGCCTTATTAACACGCGTAATATGTTTGTGTGCAAACACTGTACTATCCCTGTTCTCGCTTCGTTGTGCATAAATAATGATAATTATTGATAATTACCAATAAACGCTTCTTATGCAGATACACCCATCATTACTGATAACTATTCACCCCATTGTTCTACACAAACACTGTGTCAGACAAAATGATGGAGTTGCTGTGGTCACGTGAATAACGGCACGTCGGCATCGTTCATCGACTGTGTGTCGTGCGCGCGTGCTTGTCGCTCGTGTGTCACCTATCGACGACTGCCCTCGTAGAGATAATGGATAAGGATTTAACGGACCGCCATCGGTGACCTTGCCGCGGGAAACAGGGAAAATAGCCGGGAATAAAGAAAATAGAGTAAATGCCAGAAAGACGGTGACAGATGTATAATGAGTGATGCATATCAGAGCAGAATGCGGAGAAAAAGAAAGTATTATGGAATAGTTTCTCCCATATTACTCCGAAGATATTTGTTAGCCTGCGTGCGTATATATATATATGCATGTGTGTGCATGTGCATGCCTGCATAGGGACCTACATGTGTAAGTGCGTGTGCGTGTGCACAAAATAAGGAAAAGGGACAAAAAGGAGTCACGTGCTTGACGTTGCATGACCATGTATTAGTCCATACCTATGCGGGTAAAAGAAATTATCATGGAATAGTTTCTCCCAGAATTCTTAAAATAACTGCACATTTTTAAAAATTCGTTTCGGACAGCTACGTTTATTCCAGAAATGAAGATTAAACACGACATAGAAAGACGGACAGAGGGGACGGGAAAAGAGAGGGGTAGGAAAGCGTGAGGTTTTTCTTTTGGTGCTTCCGGGACGATTTTCTGATTCGGAAACTCCAAAACGAAATAACAAAAGTAGGAAACACTCTAGGACTCTTTTAGGAGAAAATGACGGCGAAATAACAAGACTGGAATAGCCCTTGGTGGGTGCTTGCGTATCAATCTCATGTCTGAAGTCAGTCTCACGAGGAAACCGCGCGCGTCGCAGTCTGGTGCGGTGGGAATGGGAATGCAAATTGTGACTAAAACAATGATGGAATTATACATCTCGCAACTCGCTAAATCTGGGCGTCGAATGTCAAGAAATAAAGGTTCGTCTAGGCTTCGGCACACCCTGCAATCATTTCTGGACAGTAGTTTAATAAGTCAGTGTCGCTTGCCGACTTCGGGAGATGGTAGTTACGTGCCCTTGCCCATCCACTCTCACCATGTAAACGCGCAGAACAACTGGAACCAATCAAATGACGAGCTCTATTTACGATGTGTAACAAGCAGAGCCAATCAAATGGCGAGCTATATTTCGAAGGTCTTTCAAGGGGCGGGGGGGAAGGGAGGGAGAGGGGGATGTTCCGAGAGGAGGGGGATTTAGGGGAAGGGGAAGGGGAAGGGGAAGGGGTGGGGTTAGGGTGGGGGCTAGGAGTAGGGGATAGGTGGGGGTTGGGGGAGGGGTGGGGTGGGGTATAGGCAGTAAAGATCTTCCAGAAAACTGCAAGGTTTTCAGTGGTGACCCAGTGAGATTAGCATATTTTACGTGATACTGTATTTTGATTGGCTCCAGTTATTCTGCGCGTTTTCATGCTCCTCTTGCGTGCAGCTTACTGCAGCTTGATCTTGTTACAACCCTCTGTCTAGTTAAGGGCTAACAATAAATTAGTTGGAATAAACCCCGAATTCTTTAAGGAGATGTGAATGTACCATCTGGCTAGATTTGCTTGAGTCATAGACTAATTCTAGAATGTCTGAAGGGAGAGCCAGGGAGGGGGAATTTCAAGAAAAACAGGTGACTGCCGCTTGGAGGAAAAACCTTTCTTAAATTTAAAACAAGGGAACTGGACCAGGCTAAGACATGACAAAGTCAAAGACAATCTACATGTTTCGGGGCACTACCCCTTCATCAGGACGACACAAAAACGACGAAAAAACGACAACAACGAAAACAGAAGAAAAAGACTTAGCTTCAGTAGATGTGGCGCATGGGCTGGACAGCAGGAAAATGACTAAGGGAAAGTGAGTAAGAAGGGTTAAAAAGAGGGGCAGCCAATCGCCAGGTGGGTAGAAAAGGGTAGGGAAGCGTGGGGTGGAGAGAGTCAGTGTGGGAGAGAAGGAGGTGAGAGAAAAGAAGTAAGAGAGGGAGAGAGAGAGAGAGAAAGAGGAGGGGTAAAGAGGAAAAAGAAGGAGGTGGAGGGTCAGTGTTTGAGGTTGAGTCCAGTGGGTGCCAAGGTGCCAAAATGGGTAATGAAGTAGGATTCCATATTCTTACGGTCAATGGAATTGCCCTTCATTTTCCAGATACCACAGAGGGGGAATTTCCAAAATTTTCATTTACCCAAAGAGCAGATAACTTTAAAAATTCACTAGTCCACTGAAATTTTGACTAACCTAGGGCCCTCCCCTCCTTTTTTTGAGTAAGAGTCTTTCTCGGTAAAACAATTCGAAGATTACAGAAACAAGTAAGTACTGTGAAACCTTTCAATCGTGACATGAAAAATGTAGTCTTTATATTAAGGAGTGGTTTTATTTAGAACTGACGCATCCTTCAGTGATCCGTATGTTGGTTTGCGTGGGGGGTATTCGAGTCATCAGTTAGACGAAAACAACACTAGCACGCCTGATGCAGCCGGCAAAAAAATCGAATATGTTATGATGTTTCTTAGTGGATCTGCAATATATTGAGTGGGCATGAGCCACAGGGTAACCGTATTTCCCCACCCCTGGGAAACTCTTGCACCTGTAAGACACGTTTGCTCCCTGATGAAGTAGGAAGGCGAAGACTTTACTTAAAGTCTATCGGACATTCGAGGCTGAGAGAAAAAGAAGTGGACACTGGGAGATAGGAGGTGGCTCTAGTGGATCCTTTCAATGCGGCACCAGCAAGTCTGGCCAGGTACAAAGTCTGTCTAGATCGTTACCGTAATGAGGCTCGGGAAGTGTCCTCCGGCGGCTACTGAAAAGATTGTCGAGCACGTCATCTGAAGTCGGAATTATTTAGTCTGAGGTAGGGATTTGGGGGGAGGGGGATGGGGAGATACACAGGGTGGATTAACAAAACAGTGAGTAAGCGGGAAAGGAGAGATTGTGTGTGTGTGAGAGAGAGAGAGTGTGTGTGTCAGAGAGGGAGTGTGAGTGAGTGAGTGAAAGAAATAAAGAAATCAAATCTTATTTATTTCATATGATGGAAAATGCTCGTGGCACAGGTGAAACGAAACCTGGAAGACCAGACTGCGTAATACGGTGCACTAGTGAAGTGAGGAACAATTGTTTAGAACACACGTGCGCGCGCACGCACTAAACCATAGAAGGAGTAGGGGAGGTGGAAAGAAGCAGAAGTAGAGAAGGAAGCAGAAAGACCACTCCAGAGAAATGTAATGTAGTTTTCAAAGTGTGCTGTGATGTCGTGACGCGGCCCGGAGATTGTGTTTCTTCCGGTTAATAACCATCTTCGTAAAGTTTTTTCCAAACATCTAATCGGTAGCGACAGGGTCGCGCAGTGACATAATTGGCTTGGATGAGAGATTACCTGGTCTTCTCAGCTCGGCTTTGTTTCATGTACGATGAGAGATTACCAGTCTCAGGCATCAGCTTAGGGTCATTATTCAAGCTCATGGCTGCGAAAACTGATGGGGAGAGCACTCGAAAGTCTTTCCGTCACATTTTGCATTTCATTTCCTCACTTTTGTTACGTGCGTGCGCGTGTGTGCGTTCGTGAGAATTTGTTTGCTTTAGTTTCTTCCAGTATTTGCGTTCGTGTTTTCACATTCAAAGGGATAGTAGAATGTGGTGAAAATACTCCTGTAGCTGTGACTAGCTCTGAACTTTGAAAAGTATTCGCGTTTTAATCCTATTTCTTGTAAATTCTAACTGGCGTACACTGCTCGTGTACGAAGGCCGTAACACCGTTTTCCGGGAATGTCGGTTCGTAGAGACAGCTTTACCTTTTCGGATCGTGCGTGATTCTATTTTTTTAAAAAAACTAAAGACGTTCAACTTTGTGTGCCCTTCTTACAAAATTTACGCTGTTTAGCATGGGACCCGATCTGGTCAGGCTGTAAGATTTGAATTGTTTCTTCCGGTCCTTCCCACTTTGTGAATGTCCGCTGTTAAGTTATACCGGGAAGAACAGCACGAAATAGGGTTTATTTGATCTTAATAAGTTACCATCTGTCGGTAGGATGCGCCCCACCTTTGGTGATATCAAAGTTTTTGCTGTATTGATATTATATTAGTCATATTATCACTAGTTTTTATTTACTTCTCAATGTTTTGTCTGTTGTGCCTTTTCGCATCTGACTGCATCATTTTCTGGTGAAGGGAAACTGTAATTTCTATAGTTTGCAATTTCAAATGATTCCCCGGCTATCTTGTTTACAGTTCCCAGTTGGATATTGCACTCGGTAACTGCCTGAGCTCTGTGCATTACAGTTGAACTGGTGTCCTATACTTTGCATGTCAATAGGACTGATATTTGCATGGAGACAGGGACGTAATTTTCTTCAAGAGTCTACATTTTACAGACCCTGTTGACAAAAGTTGAGTTATTTCTCAAATAACATTCACGCACACAGTTTAATCTATATCGTTCAGTTAGAAATCACAGTATACAGATACACTGGACCAACAAATATAATGAATGTAACAATAAACTATATTATTCATAGACTTTTACGAGTGGATGTATGATTTTAAAATGAGTATTTCCACTTCTTTTTTGTTTTCCAGTTCTCATCATGATTGCTGGGCTTCTCATCTTCCCTATGGGCTTGGGATCCAAATTTTTCCGCCATTATTGCGGTGACAGTGCCGCAGCTTACAATTCTGGACATTGTCTGATTGGCTGGAGCTACATGCTAGGAATTATGGGAACAGCGCTGTCCATCTTTTGTCCATTCCTCTCGCAGTTCACAGACATGAAAACTTCGGACATATTTTCTTGATGGATTCTGGATCCGATCTAGGTTTTGGCTAATGTGCGTGTAAGGCTAAATCAAATGTTTAGCGTTTTGTTTCCTCACGTGTAACTGCATCGATATACCCTGGATGTGCACGTGAATCGGTGCTTGCTGTCTGTAATTTACAATTTTGTGATGACCCCCATGCCCACATCGGTGGATCCAAACGATCGTGCCAGAGTATTCTAAACTGCTGAGTAATGATCGATTAATTATTCGATGTGACTGCCGAAACACTGCCAAACAAGACAACAATGTGTTGAGAATAGAAGGAATGGTGAAGCTGTGGTCGTTTGTTTCATATATCTCGCATTAGTATCACTGAGACTGCGCAGAAAGAATTACTCAACCTAACTCCCTGCC
Source organism: Lanistes nyassanus (assembly GCA_004794575.1). Classification (NCBI taxonomy): domain Eukaryota; kingdom Metazoa; phylum Mollusca; class Gastropoda; order Architaenioglossa; family Ampullariidae; genus Lanistes; species Lanistes nyassanus. The sequence goes on along the minus strand of SMGT01008023.1, from coordinate 321,560 downwards.
AGAGCTCAGTGCATGTCTCAGATGTTGCTTTGAGAGTAATATATTTTTCAGTTAGCGACGATAACGTGTTCAGGAAATACGTGTAATACTGTAGATTATATAGCCAGTAACGCAGCCAATCTGTGGACTGGGCTGCATGGATCCATGTATCTCCTTTCGATCTGTGTGTGCAAAACCACGGGGTTGGGGGGGGGGGTAAAGGTGCGACCATTTTACAAACGGAAGAGTAGATGCTTACCAAACCCAGTCCAGTGATTTGCTTGCAAAAGCAGGGAACTATAGAGAAGGTGCATGCTGAGGCCAAAGTGACGTGGAACGGGAAAGGCTCTCCAGAATACAAGCGCGCTGACTGTGCGTTTGTGTGTGCTGGTGTGTGTGTGTGCATGCGGCTATGCGTGGGGTGGGAGAGAGGGAGGGTGTGCATGTGTGTGAGCACGCACGTACGCGATCTTGTGTGTGTTCCGCGCAGTGCGGGTAGAACAAGACATCCATGCAGAACGGACGCATTGCTGTGTGCTGACTGTCGTGGCTACTATGCATGGAGGAGTGGGGTTGGTGGCGGGGGGTGGGGATGTATGTACTACATGGCAGGAATAGTCGTTTATTAATCTTCGGATGACAGAAATCGACTTCATCTGCGGCAACTCTTTATGTGCGGTTTCTCCATTTTTTTCGGGACATCTTTTGAAACTTGGTCTACGCGAAAACTGGGATGGACCCTGTTGGCAATATTACACTGATCGCTTTAATCCCCCTTCATTTTTTAAGTGGAAGGCCGGTTGTTACCAGTTAGGTGAAGAATTCTTGCTGTATCAATTCTGCGTAGCGCTCAGATCAAAAAAAAAAAAAAAGAAAAAGAAAACGTTAACCATCCGACCTGACTGACAAGCCCAAACAAAAAATACGATTCACGCTCCATGAGCTACCTCCATAGTGAAGGCACTGAGACTAAGCAGATGCGAGCTATGCTCATCTCAATCTGTCACTTTCACAGCCAAATTTGATTTGTAAAGCGCTTGACATCTTTGTCATGACAATTGCGCGATGCGTTACTCTGCAAGAGGATCCTTGTCATGCTATTTTCTCCGTGTTTATCTCAAGCCCATAGAACTTTAACACTTTGGTCAGAAAGTTCATCCAAAGACTAGAAAGGTAAAGTAAAACAGTGCGATAAATGACTGTATTTATTTTGTGTCGGTTTGAAAATCAAAGGCATACACGCTCTGTTTGCATATCTTTCATGCATTAAAAAATCAACAACGCTAACTCTGATTAATTATGATCATATGTTACAAAGACGGGGATATATAGTTAGGTAGACTGCCGACAGATAAACATCCTTTTTCGCGATGATTTAGCAAACTATATCACGGATTTTTTGTTCATAGTGAAAGGTTAATATTTGTAATTAGCTATGTATGGCCTCTTGTTCAAGTCTGTGGGCGTATAGAGACTAAAGCAGAAGCCACTGATTTAAAATTAGGCATAACTATAATTAATGATTCTGCTGGAAAACAATGAAATAGCCCGGCATGCCCATGCTTGAACAACATCAACGCTCCCGTATGCAAACTGCTGCTACAAAAAATGGGGTGGAGTCGGGAGAAGGGGACCCCGAGTGGTTTTTGTTCATGTTGATGCTTTATGTTGTGTGCAGTACTAAGGATTAAAGGTGAAGATCTACCTAATCGTGAAGCGCCGTCGCTTTTTCTGAAGCATCCAGCTGCCCGCGAAACTCAAGAGCGCATAACGAAATTTAGTCATCATCTGGATTTAGTTACAGCTCAAACGGGGAACGGAAATGGGATGCCATCAGCTACACGTCGTTATGTGAATTCGTTTCGGTTATGAGTAATTAAATGTCGCATTTCTTGAACATTGTAAGACTTCCAAAACTATTAAGTACGTCATACCTGCAATGGTTTACAAACTTCATGGTTTACACGTATAATTCACACTATATGTTAAATTCGTGTTGTACGAAATAAAATCCATATTTTTAAACAGGGATTTGTGTGTTCTGCTTAATTTGTAGGTTAAGAGTGTTTACTAACTCCATAGGTTCTCTTTACATGTCGCGTCCCCCATCTGAATATAGATATATATATATAAGAATATTGTTTGAACTAGAACAACAAATGGGCAGTCGATTTGTTCTTATAATGATTCAGCATCCTTTTTAGAATGTTTGGTTGGATGGTTGGTTGGTTGGTTGGTTAAAAGTCCCGCCGCAAACTGGTTGCAGGACGGTAGACTATAACTGCATAACTGCAGACTGATAACTGCATAATATTGAGATGGCCAGTGTGGACAGGTAGTTTATTGTGGGTGGAGATGCACAATGTATAACTCCATGAAATAATCCTTGGCCACACCAGGATTCGAACCAGCAACCTACCTGCTGGTCTGCACCTCTACCAAGTGAGCTATATCCGGCTCCTTCCCCCACCCCCTTCTGTTTTTTTTTAAAGAGAGGGATAAGAGATCTAAGATCATTTATTCACAAACACATACACCTCCGCGTTAACGCGCTCACACGCATGCAAGCTAGCGCGCACAGTTCCAATCCTCTTGCCAAAAATTTGGCCTTATTACCTTCTGCTTATGGTTTTCATATCCTACACCTTCAGCACGTTGCCGACAGATCCAAGGGACGCGACTCTTGACAACAAACACACCACACTTCATTACATTATGCATTATTCATGTATATACCATGCAGAGTCCATGCAATTAAACTACATGTTTTCAGTCTTGAGGATGCCATTTTTCTTGTGACCATTAAGGACTTACTTATGAGAGCAGTGTGAGAACTATAATACGATCTGTAATTAACAGGGTTGGTGTAATTTTGTAATTTGTTACAACGTACTTTATTGACTTACAACAATACAGGAGGCCTGGATGGCTGGGGACTAGAGTGTGGATAATGCTGATTTGAACACAGCAGTGGTCGCGAATTATTCCTGTACAGATTATATTTGACTTTTCCCTTGAGCATTAAACCTTTCCAAACAGGCCATCTTACTGCAACTATCAGTCCAGTGATTATTTTACTGCATACTTAATAATACAACACCATCCCCCCATAATACAAAATCACCCTGAGGTTGAAGCACTGTCTCCCTAAAATTACCTGCCTACCAACAACAATGCATATTTCCAAGAAACTGTCAACAGGTAAACTTTTTTTTAAAATCTGAAATACAGACACAAAGAAACAAGAAGGAAACCACAAAAAATATTTAATGCAATACTGTCCCAAAAAATCTCATAGAAGTAAAGGGCTTTTCACAACATTTTATGGTTAAATGGCAACTGACAACCTTTCTGACACTTTCATAAGTCATATGTTATTTCATGAGTTACTATTACAAAGCCACTGTCTTTGAACTCCAGGAAAAAAAATGCTTTTTATTGGCTTTATGCATCTAGCACAAAACTCATCACAAACACAACAAACATCATTAAAATAAGAAAGGTCAAACGTGGATTGCACAGAGACACAGATCATAAGACATCTCATTTATATCTGTGAACTATCCAGGAGCCATACTGACAGCTTAATGAAGTGGAGAAAAGTAGATTGGGCCTGAATAGCTCTGTCGGTAGGGATGCGGACTAGAAGGTGGAAGGTTCCTGGCCAAGGATTGTGCAAACTCCATTCAGCCATCCCCACACATTAAACTGCCCGTCCGCACTGGTCATCTTACTGCATCTATCAGTGTGGTAATTCCTTCAGTGCATAGCTTAGTAATAGGACCCCATCCCCCCATAGTGTGGAATGACCGCCGGGTCGAAGACCTGTCCCTTTAAATAACCAAGCAAGATGTAAATAGATCCAGCGTGGGGTAGAACTCCTTGATGGACTATCTACTTCTCTACCTTTCACCCAGCGTGTTTTTGCTCTTTGCCTTTATCTGTTTCTGCCTTTATCTTTGTCTGTTTTGTTTATGCTGTCCTGAAGAAGGGGTAATGCCCCGAAACTGTTGGCATTCTGTGTTGTCGATTGTTTAACTTAGCTTGGGTCAGTTCAGTTTAACTTAGGTTTATCTCCAAGCAGTAGTCACTTGTTCTTTTTTTCAATATCTTCTTTTACTGGTGAAAAGATTACGAAAATATTATTCTATTATAAATACACTAATATTCCGCATTAAGTGACCAGAGTTACCACAAAATGCACTATGATAGCCGCTTTCATTGATATTTGGTAAATCTGTTGTTCACTGCATAACTGTGTAATATGAGCTCATTACCAGGTAGTTTTTCTGGTTTTCTACACAGGAGCATGTATCTGAAGGAAATGTGAACCAGGAGCAAAAAAGGAATGTTACAGAAAAGCAGACTTGGCAAACACGAAATATATCAGTGATCTCTGGAATTATATGGGCACAGGAGCTGTGATAACAGTGAATGTTTATTGATACAAAATTGCAAGACCATGATACAGTTATCACTAAGACATGTATGACATAACAATTCTGAACGGTGAGAGAAGTAACATACCTATATGCAGGAAAACGAAAAATGCAGTCAGTCACATCTTTTTGATTGAATAAATGCTCAGGTGCCTACTGCAACAAGCTGAAATTCAATCGCATTTCAATTCTGAATGGCAGAATACAGCTGTAAACATTAACTGAGGTTCACACGACTGCTTCTGGAAAATTTTAGGAAAGTGACTGCAACATAATAAAAATATTCAAGGGGAAAAAATTATTACCGAACTGCACACAATTTCGACATTACAATGCACATGGCCATAGTGTTTTATACAGATGGAATGTGTGCAGGAAGGCCAAAATGGAATGCAGTTGGTCACACTATTTAGCTTCAGTTTCTGGTCAGCTGCCTACCACATCAAGCTGAATTCAACTGTTTTACCCCTGAATTACCGGTATATGACTGTAATGTTCACTGAGGCTCTTGCAGATGTTTCTACTCAAGTATGACTCATAAAAAGAAAATATACACCATTCGCATTTACCAGCTTACAGCAATGAAGTAGATAACACAGTTAAAAATAAAAATCACATTTAACAGACTGATCAGCAGTTATTCTGTTCTTTCCCCAGTGCAGAACATTCCCCATGAATGTATGAGAACATTAGTGGTGGATAGAAACAATATAATAAAATGTGAAGGTGTGGTACTGGTCAAGCTGTGAGTCACAACCACAGTTTCAAGTTGAAAACTATGCAAATTCCCATGCATAATCATCTTAATGAGTTGCATTTAGGCATCATGGTCCGAGGACAAGGAGACACTTGAATACATTCCTATCTTAGGAAGTATAGTCTATCTTTCCATTTAATTCAGTGTTACACACTTTTTGGACAAGACATATGTCACTAAGCAAATGCTGGACAAACACACACAGTGTGCAGTCCTGCCAAGCTAAACACACAGTGTACAGAGTTCAGAAAAACCAAACACATGGTTCCACATACCATGCACAAGCTACATGCTGCCATATTAGCTTGCAAAACAGCTTCTTTTTGCTCAAACTGTCGCATGACTCCTTGAATGAGATGAGACTGATGGTGAGTGTTTTGTCCCCTTTGGGTTATATGTGTTTAGTCTGGCCAGAGCACACATAACGTGCTTTGTCCAACATGTGTTTTCACCGGTGTGTCAGGAAACATAGATAATATAATCATAACACTTTTTGGCCCTAACAGTGTTCACAAACTTCCAACTCAATTACAAAATAAGACCAATAGTTCTATAACAGATATGAACAACTTGAAGCCAGCTTTAAAAGTAAACCACAATACTAACAGTAATGTATTACTCGAAGCCATTGCATGTTATTGTTTTCATTTATTGCTTGAATGCTATAAAAAGCAACAAATCCAAAACAACAAAGATATACTTCATGGGGTACAAGTTCAGCACTTTTAATATCAATGGTGTGTACACACACTTTATTAGATGGCATAGATACGTTAGGCCACCAACAGAGATCTGATTAAAGGCATTTAGTGGTTTACTCAAATTCCTTCTACCCTTTATTTCCGATCCTTAGCAAGGCACCCAGAGGGTACCAGCTGTGTGGAGGTGCTTCGATATGACACAGGCATGGTGCAGGTCTTTTCAATAAGTGAAATGAGGTTAGCTTCCCCACACTGACTTGAGGTTTCCAGTCTTGGTTACATGAAAAACTGCCACAACCTTACATGCTGAAGTCAGCTTTGAAAATATTTTAGGACTTGAAGGTAGTTACAGTAAACTCAAGTACCTTCTGCCATTTTTATTAATTGATGTACAAACATTATTACCCACACATAATGCAGGGATCATTCTTAGAGTCGGTCATCGGTCATTGACGCATAAAACTTCAATTTTGACCGATAGATTTTGCAGCCAGGAGGTCATATGACCGATAGATTTGTGTCAAAGAAGTCAACAACTTCAAAATTTTTGTCGTTTGCCATCATCGTATTCAACCTTGACCTCGTATCGTAACTGAAGTAAAAAGTTGTATCTGCCGAAACGAACGACGAAAAGAAGTAATGGGATTTAACTGTCAGTATTGCATGCCGAGTAAAGCTGCTCCGATCCAGTTTTTTGAAGACCTGACCAATTTCCCACGTGCTCTTATGACTACTTTGCTAGTAAACGAGACAGGTTCGTCCCGAGAATCTTTTCTTAGTCTTTCGACAAAGAA
>SMGT01008023.1:233063-314335 GCA_004794575.1 Lanistes nyassanus | reverse complement strand
TCTTTAGGCAAATTTCAATTGTTCTAAGTTCTTTAACAGACATGATAAAGAAAGAGGAATGTTGTGTAGCCTCTGCATGGAAAGTGGGAAGCAAAATTCCTTCACCACTGGCTGGCTCAACTTCAGGCACTCGGCCATTCTTGACCACACCAAAACTTCTGACACAAAACTGAAATAAAATGATGAAGTTTGTGTGTGTGTGTGTGTGTGTGTGAGGGAAGAAAGGAAAAGAAATGCAGGCATAGTAGTATATGAACACAACTGATGAAAACCTTCAACTATGAGAAAAGGCCACATCTGTTTGCTAATCATTGCGATGGTATAAATCCCAGTAAATTGGTGACTTATTGTTTTTGGAAAATGACCTATTGATTTTTCTGTCAACTGGTCAAATGACCTATGATGTCCTGTAGCAAGAATGATCCCTGATAATGTAAATATTTTTTAGCAATATATTACAGGTCAGTTATCACAGAGATTCTTTCGATCTTGATATGTTTGATTTTAGATATGTAACAAGACTGATAGAACTATAAAAAGATTCATAAAACTATTTTTTAAAATTGATAGAGCCATAACAAGATTGATAGAACTATCAACAAGATTGATAGAACTATCAACAAGATCGATAGAACTGTTAACAAATGCATGTAGCAAATAAGTCATAGTTCTTTACATTTCTACACAACCATTTCAATCCTGCAACGGTTTGCAGACAGATGTAACATTTCAAATGATCTAAAAACTTTCAATAAAGTTATAGGATTCCCCCCCCCCCAAAAAAAGTCAAGATCTTATAATATATAACTCACTACACACCTTCTGTGTATATATATATATATGAATAAAAAGAATGACAGATCCACAGAACAGCAGTGTCCACTGTAAGTCAAATAAAATGCTGTGCTTCCACAAAACGGACATCATAAACAGCTACATGGAGTGGAAGAATTTATGCAACATTGGTAAAAGACACATTCAAAAATCAAGGAAGGAAAATACGGAAAATATGCAACTCCAATGTGTGCCCTCTTTACTATGCCAGGTATATCATGTATGAGGTGTACCTATTCTTCCACATTTTTCCATGTAAGTCACCAAACTGTTAACTGCCTCAAAAAGAAAGAAAATAAAAACAGAAGAACATAGAAGGAACAAAACAGAACCTGAAATGACAAGAATATTGCCATATTTTGATAAACAGTGTCACAAATGGTCATCTGGGTCCCTCATGCCTTTAAAATAGTCAACTCTTGTATGCTTAAACCCATGAAAAAAAACATATAAACCACTTCTTAAACGATTTTTATAAATCTGTATTACAAACAAAAGCTGCTAATGGTTTGCAAGTGCACGAAAGCCAGCATACTTTAAACCGAAGATAGAAAACAAAATCACTCTTAGAATTGTTGATAAAATCCAAATCACACGTGACCATGATCAACAGATTTTCAAACACAAAATAATAATTAACTTATATTTCAAAATACCCTTAATGAAAACTGGAGCTGGATAGATAAGTTGAAAAGGAAAAAAAGGGGGGGAAAAGACTGGACTGGGGACTCAAAGCCTTGAAGGTTTTATGAGGCATTCTCATCTGAGTTCTTCCCATAGCATTCTATCTGCTTCTTCATCAGCTGCAGCAAGCTCCACATATTAGCATCATATAACTCAATATCATTCACCACCTGCAAAGCAAGGATCACAGACAAAGAAATTACATTCTTTTTTCTTTTCCTTTATCTGCTTGGCTTCACTGAAAGAAGAAACAATGGTGCAAGTCCAGAACTTTATGATTAACAATGACTCAGCAACCAAACCTCCACATAGAGAAATACATTTAATTTGATATCTGTTTGGAAGCTCCTTTAGATTGAGTTAATAGTTATTTTATTTAATGTTAAGTATCTAAAACAATGTTTAAATCTACAACTTATCAGTTGTATACCAGTGCAGAAGACATCATATTCAAACACAGTGTCCTATGTAACAAGCTATCAGAAGGAAACATCATTAAATCAAACTGGGTGCCCCAACAAATATTTATGAACCAACAGATACAGAAGTCAGAAGGTCTCTCATTGTCTACTGTCCCACCGCAATGAGATGCATATCAGGACGGTGTTGCTTGAGACAAGTTAATGTGCTTCCACATGTGGGACTACTGTTCCAACACAGGCTTCAGTCCCACCCAGTCACTTATACTGAAACTGGGCCAACCAGTTCTAGTACTGTTCCCTATGGTTCCAAGCATTTGGCAGGGCAGTTACTAGATTCCCAGTTATTAAGTCTTCAACCTCCACCTCAGATGTGGATGCCTTAAACGTTAGACCACTGAGGCAGTAATAAGATATCTGGACCTAAACGTCATAACTCTGTGTGTGTGTGTGTGTGTGTTGTGCAGGCAAAAACTTGATGTTCTGAATGCAATTAATATTGATGGCACTTCAGAATTGGCAGAAATATTAATCATTGTCCCTCAGTCCTCTATTAATGCTCGCATTGCTCAACAAAACAAAGGGACTACAAGAAAACCTGTCAATGAGGCAGTAAACTTAAAGGGTAGTAAATGGTAAGTACTTACATGATCAACAGTAGCTGAATCATCCAACACAAGGCGCTTCAAAAAGCTGCTTTTGCCAGGCACTATACGTGTTATACCCTGTTAAGAAATGACAGTTCTATAGCTTTTCAACAATTAAATTTCCTCAGTTTGCAGCCACATCTAAAATGCCTTCTAAAACCTGCAGAAACATCTAGACTTTTTCTTCAAGGCCAGAGCTCTGCAGTATATACAAGTTACCAATATTTATTTTTGTACATGGGCACCTCCAAATACATCCACACATACACACACATCTCCATGAAGATTCACTCATGATCTATTCCTCAAAATTCTTCACGCTAGTGGATAGTGGGCAGAATCTCAACCAACGTGCTGTTTGTGACCCTAATATCATTCTTGCCCACAACCAAAAAAAATATATATATAAATAAATAATTTCAGGGATAACACCTTCTTCAAAAAATTAATAAGCTACTACTTTGATTTTATAATGTTATGGCTCATTAATGGAAAAACGACTTTTGCTCCATGCACAATGTCAAAAGCTCATTTTTCTGTCTTACACAAGTCCAAAAGTCATATGTTTGTGTTTCACATTTTTGGAATATTCAAAGAATTTTCATCAGTGGAAAAAATAAAACAAAGCTTCTTTGTCGCTTACTGAAATGGTTTTCTGCATCAGCCACCCATGGTGGGCTTTGAGCGTGGCATCATAGGCTCGCCTGATGGCTGGTCCCATGTCATCAATGTTCACTCCTTGTTTATGCTCCCCAACCAGTTCCAGAAAGAGATGATGGACAAATATAAGTCCCCTAAAACAGTGCATCACATTTTCGCTGAAAAAAAACATAATTAATAAAGAAGGCATATAGAGAACCGCAAAAAAAAACCCAAAGTATGAAAACCCAGTCTATAAACTTTTAAGTGAAACACCAGAGCCTTTGTTTATGTATGCAACATAACCACCAGCTGAAAGGTTAATCAACGTACTGGGGTATTTCAGAACATTATATGGAAACTGGTATGAATATGTGAACCTGATTTCCATACAATTTCATCTTTTCACTTATTTACTCTGTTCTTTTGTTTTTTAATATCCATAACAAAGGACTGGATCCTAATCCCCTACCTCATCAGCCACAACAACCCAATGCATCCATCAGACATCTTTTTTCCTGTGTCCTCTTCCAAAATGGCCTTGATATATAGATACTTGTGTGGGTCCTTGTTGTAATGTTTCTCTATTTTCTACACAGCAAAGCAGCAGCATAACAAACAAAAAACAATTATGCTAGCAAGGGAAAAGCCTTCTTCTTAAAGTCTGTTCCTGTGTTCTTTCATCAGCATATACAACTGCATATTGCAAATTACAATAACTCAATGTGTCATGCGCTTTGATTAAGCATGTTGACACCAAGGTTTTTCCCCTTTTACTTTTACTAACTAAAGCACCACAGCATCATGCATTTTATTTTGCTTTTGAGTATTCCTAATACTCATGCTACACACACGTTGTGACACTGACTGGTAACACTAACACTCATACTACCAGATGTTTAAGTCAATAAAAGCTGCATTTACCTCAATATTTCCCAGAACATCATTTTTCACAAAAATAAAAGCAGCTCCAAGCTTTTCTGTCAAAATACAACACATAACATGATCAACAGTCACATATAAAAGCATATTTTCAAATATCTTTAACTTGCATTATATAGAGAAACTAATGTTTTACTTTTTGTTCAAAACTGTGCAGTCTAAAACAATGTGTTTAAGCTAGCGATTTGTTACAATATTAACTACTTCTGTTGAGAGGGCGGGCGGGGGGAGGGGGTCACTACAGCCATCTTTTGTAAATTATAATTTGCATTGGCATCATGCTACCATAATAATAAACTTAACAAAAACACTGCATTTATCTAGGCAAACTTTGCCCAGAACAGCTGGTAGTGGTAATATTTGCTGATAATGCCCTCCTACTACTACTGAACAGTTTTTTTTTTAAAAAGGTGGGGTGGGATCTTATTTATTTTATACGACACTATACTTCCGTATTCACTTCAGAAATCTGACTTTGATGTCCATGTCTGGAAACAGAACCAAACAGCTACGATAAATAAGTCTTAACTACTCTAGATCTTTTCACTACGTTCGCCATGCTCCTCTATTATAATGGATGCAATATATTTAAGATTTAAAGGGGCCAACCTATCACTGCGACACCAGTAATTAAAATAATGGTAATGGTATTGTTACCAAGGAATGGCAAGATTTGCCTTGCTGCTTGTGTGAAAGGCTCCGTTTCAATATTCTCTTCTGCAGTTGGCAGAGAAAACTTGGGTGTACATGCTCCAAAATACGTTATTTTTGTAAATTCTTTTTGGGCTGCCTGGTGCTCAGCCATTTCAACGCCCAAGAGTATCCCGTGTTTTGTTTCGTTGCTACCTCTTGTGCATGGGAATCGCCTGCAAGGTTTTTTTTTTTCCTCCGATGGTCCCAGGCAGCTTGGGACAAACAAACCGAATGGGAAGGGAAAAAGCCATATACTGAAACAGACATTTCCAAAGTACGAAACCTTTAAGACATACTTATAAACAAAAGGTTAAAGAACTGTTCTTCGACAAAGGATGTTAGACTGACAGAAACACGAACAAAATTAAATTAATCGTATAATTTTCGATTAGTTCACTTTTCAGACTGATTGAAGTCTGGTGACTTTAGCTGGATGCCGCCATCGTAGTTGACATTCACGACGGTATACTAGTTTAAGAATATTTGACAAACTAATCAGTCTAATGTGACTGTAACATTATGATTATACTGTAATGTAGAAAATAACAAAAGGGATATTAGACGTAGGAGTAATCTATATCAAATATCAGTATGGGAACTATTTATATTATTTTCGTGTTGGTGTGGTAGATCCTTCACGGTCGTAGGTAGTAATCATTAATGCATCTAATATGTATACTATAGATATAAAGAATAGGCACTGACATGTCAAACGGTGAACACTGCACGACTTTGAGTCAGTGAATAACTGACAGAAGCGTAGATCAAATGTAGTTTCAGCGAATGTGTGTATAATGATATGGTTCAGTCGTAGTAAAATAAACAATATCATTTATTTCTGGAAAGTTACTTCACTGACACCGACTGCGCATGCTTACAATTACAATTGAACGAAGACGCGCCTTTACCTGTTACTACTGTGGGTAAATTTTATCTTCCTTTCATTTTAATGTTTTCATTTTAGGTTCAGTTACTCAGTTGCTATTACCATGGCTTTACCAACCACACCACGTTACTGGATAAACAGAAAAGATGCATATGAACATGCCATTGCAAGGCATAGAAACATGGAAAATGATTTCCGCCAGAAATGGGAAGAAACTGCAGATTATTTTAAAAAGAACAACGTTGTAGCAGCTAAGCAGCAGGCATGGGAGTCAACCACAGCGTACAAATCTACATGGTAAGATATTTTTAATATGTTGTAATGCAGCAATTCTTCTACTTTGCCGAAAACAGAACCAGTTGTTGGTAGCATATGTTTTTGATTTTTACATGTAAGGTGAAGAAACTATATATATATATAAATATAAATGGCTTGTTATTACACAAGGAAATAGTTTTATTTCTACATAATTTCTGGAATGGTTTAAATATCTCTCTTTTGTCACAATTTTGAACTACAGTATTTAAGGAAGAGTCTGTTTGGAATACTGAAACTGTTTTCTGCAATAGCCTGATGTATTTAAGGAAGATCCTGTTTTAAAAGCTAAAGGGAAAGCTGCTTTCTGCAAATGCATGAGACTTGCTGCTTATGTGGACAGTGATGATGCCTTCAAGAAGTCTTCAGAAAGAGAGATCAAAGTTATGAAATTAAGACGAAGGCAAGAGAAACTGCGGGCCATGCTCTTTGAAGAAAATCAGCAACTAGAGGTGTGTCCTTTTTCAGCAGGTAGAGGTAGATCCTTTTTAAGCTGCTACAGGTATGTGCTTTTTCAGCAGCTAAAAGTACATCCAGTTTCAGCAGCTGGATTTACATCCTTTTCAGTAGATACATATGCATCCTTTTTGAGCAGCTGGAAATCTTGTATGCATTTTTTCAGCAGCTAGAGGTACGCCCTTTCTCAGCATCTAGAGTTATGGTTTTTTTCAGCAGCTAGACATATCCTTTCCCAGCAGTAGAGTTATGCCCTTTTGCCATAGTGAAAATGCACATTAGAGACCTTCACATTAGAGGACCCCCCCCCCCCTTCATTATTCAGTTGTGGCTCTGTCAGTCTTGGCAATCTGCAGATCACTGAATATGGGAATTCTGGACAGATTCCTTTTCAAATTCTTCATGAAGTCTACACAGAATGTCTGTTGTTTTTTTACAGATGCACATTTATGCGACCTTCATTATTCTGTGTCTGCAAGTTTATATGTTTAAGGCCGATGTGATTGCTGCATCCCCTATATTGTATAAATGGATTTATAAACGTGTGATGGAGGCAAAAGATGCATCACAACTGTTTTTTGTTTCTCAACAAACAAAACTAATTTGCTATTTAACCTGTTGTGAAGGGCTTTTTCAAAAGTTGTTAAGCATTTGGAATTGCAATTTTTAAAATCAGAATACAGAAAGAGTAGATCAACTTCTGATGCTTTGAATATTTTTCATATGAATTTGGATGACTTTTCAAAACTGGAAACACTGTTTATGCAGGCTGAGCTGAGAAGAATGTCCAAACAGAACTTTGATAGAATAGAAGACATGAAGGAGCGAGCAGAAGGCCTCAGAAGTGCTCGTGAAGAGAAACGAAAGAAGGTTTGTTGAATTTGTTTTGAATTGGCTGTGTTTATGGTGGTGGTGGTGAGGGGGTGGGGCAGGAGTTGGAAGTGAGAGACAAAGTGGGGACACACATTTCCAGAAATGTAACAGGGATGAGTGACTTACAAGCATTAACTTTAGGTCTCAATCAAGTTGTCATTATTGATAGGCATCTCTGACCAGCTCTGTCTAGAGTCTGCTCTCTGGAACTCTATGTGTCAGGTTTTCTTCCCATCTAGCAGTCTGTCCTATCCCTCGTGGCACATTTCTTCCTAAATGTTTCCTTCTAAACTAACCAGTTCCTGAATCTAAACTATCGAGTACAAGGCATGGTTGGATGGACTGCTGTTCCATGCAGATCCAAGACAAAGCAGTCCCGCGGCCACAGGCATTCCTTTCTAACTAGTAGCAATCAGAACATGCTTCCTGGGACTGAAGGCAACCATTTCACCTCTGATGCAATGAAATCACCACAAACTACCACCCATGCCAGACTCGAAACTTTTGGCAGCATACACAGACCTTTATTATGAAAGCGTTCGTCAGAAGCCTCCAAGGGCCTGGCTGAGCAGCCACTGGGAAGTGGCTCAGCCCCAACTGGCTACCCTGAACAAATGGCTGGGCTGCTTTCTGCCATTCCCTAGCACGGATTTGAAATTGTGCTGAGGACTGCTGACAGCATGTTCTCACCTCTCATTTTCTGTTGCAGATTGCAGAAGACAAGCTGTATGAGCACTGGCAGCAGAACAATCCAGACATGAGAAAGGTAAGTGGACAGAATATCAAGTTCTCACCCAAAAGGTCGGACCCCATAGGCTGCTGATTTAGAAAACTTCATAGATCTCTGATGAAGAACCTAACAGCTTCTCCCTCAGAATGATGCATAGTGTTGTCTTTGACTTTCTGTGATAAAGATTATTGGCATGTGCATTTTTGATGTCAAGGTAGCTTAGAAAAGTACACTTCTCATATATTTTTGGGACTGCATTAATCAGCATCTGCACCAATGAGTTTGGCTTGTGTGTCGCAGGTGAAGTCAGAGTTGCTAAAGGATTATATAGTTGGACAATGGCCCACACAGATTGAGGAGTTGAAACAGGTGAAATAAAATTTGAAAACGTTTATAATATTGAACAGTACACATCTAAGATTTGTTGGTTTGTATGTGATAGAAATGAAATTAGTATTTTTGTACTCAGTCTCCTACCACTGCAGTTATATGCACACATATTGCCTCGTATATGCATGGGGATTTTTTCCGGATATTTTTAACTACAAGTTTTGGCACATTAAATAAAACTCTGACAATCAGAATTAAAAAAAGCAGTTTTAGTGAATTTTGCAGAAAGAAGAGGAAGAAAGACATGAAAAAGAGGCATTGGAACAAAAGATGGAAGAGGAGCGATTGGCTGCTTTGGAAAAAGAACGCCAAGAGGAAAAAAAACGATTGGATAGGGAGAGACAACTGAGAGAACATCTGAAGCAGCAGATACAAGAACTGAGGCAGAGAGAGGCAGAGGTAAATGGGAGAAAGACCCTTTTCCTACAGTTGTAGAATTTAAGAACATAAAATCCAGAACTGGGTGAATTCCAGATGGAAAATATGAGCATTGTAACTAGGAGTAGTTGGTTGGGTTGGTTTTGGTTGTTTTGTTTTTTTGTTTGTTGTTTGTTTTTTTTTTTGAGCGGGAAGGGAATAACATTTTATTATAAGGGTCTACAATTTCACTGATGATGTTGATATAACTTTGATGCTAATCATGGTAAAGGTGAGACAAATTATGATACTGCGAACAACAGTCGCATTAGCATTCTGAGGAAAGATATTGCCATTGTTAGGCCTTAGGATTTCGTTCATCATCATGTCTGTTTTTGGAATCACAAGATTATGCAAGCTATCGTTGCATTGAAAGGAAAGATCATTCCAATTATAGGTGGAATCATCACCTCACTTTTTGTAGTGACAAGGTTATGGTGGCTGTAATTCCAGGCAGACTTGCTGAAGCGGCAGCAAGATGCTTTGTTACAACAGCAGTGGGAGATAGAGCAAATGGAGGAAGAGCGCAAAGAGAAGGAAGAGCTGCAGAAACGTGCAGACCTTGGGTAAGTGTTTATGGTGAAGATATTTTCTTTTCATGCCAGAACATCCTTAGTATAAACTGAAGACACATTGAGATAAGGTTATATTCTCCATTTGCTCATTTGTTTCTTTGTTTGTTTTTGAAGGTGGAATTTAGGATGTCTAAATATGGCATTTTCTCAGACTATTTCATTATTTACTTGATCAGACGGACTTTGCTACGGCAGCACAAGGCACAGATGATGAGCAAGTCACGTAGAATACAGGAGGAGCTGGTAAGTCTTCATCTTTTGCAAACGTCTAAACTTCAATTTGAAAAAAAATTGTATCCTTCATGAGTTCATTTTATTATAAAATGCTCCTGGTGTCATAGTGGGAGTCATTGGTCAAGTGGTTTTGTTTTCTTTTTAGGGTACATTGAATTCTGTAAAATTTTGAATTATAATAGTACTTTATAAAGAATAAAGGTTGTCCCATGACCTGTTTCTAGACTGTAGGGGAGTAGGTGTGTATGAGACTTTTCTTTGGGCTAGGATCATGAGGGGGGTGCCCATCTCTCCCTGGCTGCCTTACCTTGCCTGACCCATGGGCAAAGTACCCGTTCCCACCTGGGTGAACTAGAGGGAGTGTGCTGCAGTGCATGGGTATTGAACCAAAACCTTTGGGTTTGGAGGCCAGCATTCTCACCAAAACTTGACCATCTGCTTCCCCTTTTCTTTGTAACCCAATTGCAACTGCAGTAGAAAAGTAGGGCAGAAGTAGCTGCAAAATGTATTCAAATGTTCTCTTCTTGTTGGCTGGCTCTAACAGGAGGAAGACAGAAGGCTGCTAGAGACTCTGATCAAGAAGGAAGAAGACGATGTGGCTTTGCAGACGGCACGCAGGGAGAGAGCTAGAGCAGACGCTCAGTGGATGAAGCAGGTGGGCTTCCTGTGTGCTGTCTTGTGTGCTTCAAAGGGGTCTGGCATAATGGTATTGACACTTAACTACTGTGTTGTGATTTTTCTACCAAATTAGCCCGAGAACAGATAGAAATGCCTGAACTCACGTCTTGCCACCTTATTTGGAAATGGCGCACGTCTGGAGTTGCCTAGGGAGGGGAAAGGGCCAGGTCAGTGGAGGAAAGAACAGGTGATGTCAGCAGGGATTATTTGCACTGCTGTCTGGCACAGCCAAACTGGCTGTGCAACTTATGCCTGGCTGAACCCTTACAAACGGCAGCTCAGCCGTGCTTCGAGAAAAGGCAAATCAGTTCCGTGGGAGGCAGATCAGTTGGGGATCAGTGCAACACTGAAGGTGCATCAGTGCGACACTAGAAAGAGAGCTAAGCTGACGCTGAGGCGACTGCCTGAGGTGTCCAAATTACAGGTGAACAGTGGACTGGTACAACGTGCTGAGCGGACAGCTTATTTGACAGCCGGATGAAGAGACCTGTAGTGATGTCAGGTGAATGGCCGGGGGACTGTAAGACACTGGTGTGCAGCTGAGATAGCTGTAGACATCCACAAGAGATCTGCATGGGGAAACCCCCAGTGGACATAGTACAGTGACTTGAGGAAGGAGTCTCCTAGTCATGATTGCCCTCCCAGCGTTGAGAAGGTCATCGTGTGCAGAATAAGTTCATACTTCCTGAGAACGTCGTGTAAAAAGTGAGAGAAATCTCGTTGGTGTAACAGCCACCAAACTATTGTTGAACTAGTGTTGTTAACCATAACCAAGCACCTGTCAGGGCAGTGAAATCAAAAAGATGGCTGTTAGCACACTTCGTAAATGTATCATAGTAGAGGAATAGCAATAGCATCTAGTGACACAAAGGAACTGTGTTGCATTTGAGGCATTTGTTGCTGCTCCAGTATGAATTTGTAATATTGTTCCTGTATGTGCCAGGATTACTGTGTTGTGATAAGTGCCTGTATCGCGCTTAGTTGTGTTGTGAATGGACAGAGGACTGTACCTTGTGAATAGTTTCAAGGATTGAAAACATCTTGTCGTGTGTGTATTTGTGTAAGCACTGTGTGTTAGTGCTGTTGTGGTATGTTAGTATTCTGTCGGACTGTCACCGGATTTTGATGTGAAGATTTCTGGGACTTCCCAACTCCACGAGAATTAGTGGTGCTGTACATATTTCTTTGTTATATAATGTGTGATTGATGTCGGTACTTGTATGAATGTTGTGCGAAAGTTCATGACATCAACTTATGTTGATGTGTCACTGTCAGTGATGTAGTGTAAATAATCTTACACCTGTTTTCCAGTTTTTGTAAATTTTTTTTGTTTTGTTAAGTAGTCGTGATCTTTCTTAGCAGATAATTTATGTACCAGTGCTTGTGTGGCAAGCCAAAGTAAACTAATTAATTTGACTCCTGTTACAAACTGTACATATTGGATGGTGAGAATGCTTGTAAATAAGGTTCTAGGTTTCTTCTGGGAGTTCCTGGGCTTTTGTGGGTATTTGGGTCCAGTTTTGAGCAGCCATTATTTATTTACTCTGCTTTACAGGTGATTGAGGATCAGATGAAACTGGAGAGGGCCCGAGAGGCAGAGCTTGATCTTCTTTTCCAGTAAGATTCCATGACAGACCTTTGCACTGTGTACACTTGTACTGTACACAAGTACTTCTTTTCTAACAATTTTGGAAGATCTTTTTATCTTGTGCATTACAAAGACAGATACTAGGGGATTACCACTTTAAATGTTCTGCGAGAATTGGTACCTTTCTTTTGAGGAATCACATGGGTGCTACCAGCTGAAAACTAGAAGTCCAGTCAGCCTGATTAGCAGCAATGTGGGGTGGGTTTCTGCGTGTGTGTGTCTAGGGGAGACAGGAAATGGCTCTTTATACATATTGTGAAAGATACTACATTGTATTTAAAAACTTGAAAGCATTTCAGAGATTTGTACATTTCTTTTGAATTTGCTAGTGTTTTAATTTTGTTTCCAAATACCCTGAAAGTTAATGATGGTCCTTTTATGCTTTTCAAGGCATGTTTATTTTTCTTTTTTTTCAAAAGGGATGAGGCTGCTCGTATGTGGCAGAAGCGAGATGCAGAGTGGGAGAGGGAACGGGTAGCCAGACGACGACTGATGAAAGAGGTCAGACCATTTCCATGAAGATAAACATCATATTTGAGATGTGCAGCAAGAACATATGCTTACAAACATATTTGGGGAGGGGAACTAATATCAGTAATGCTTCTGATATACATGGTTTGTTATTTACGTTGTACATTTTAATTACACATGGAAGTATGAGTGAAACAAGGTGAAGAAGATGAGAAAAAACCTCTTTACCTTCTCCACACAACTTGGCCAGTTGAACAGCAGGAAGAAATAATATTTGATAGGGAAGGTAAGGCCATTTCTTTTTTCAGTGAAAGCATTTTGAAGAAGCTTCGAGGATGTGATACTGTTGCATTGCAGGTACTCGAAGGCCGACAGGAGCAAATTGCCACCAAACTGGAGGAGATACGAAAGCAGCACCAAGAATCCATTGAACGCCGAGAAGAGCTACTGCAGGAAATTGAAATTGCCAACCAGCTGACTCGACGCGAGCAAGAAGAGGCAGAGGCATCACAAAAAACTTTGAAGCATGATCTGCAGGAACAGGTATGTTGCTCTGTTTTGATCTACAGAAACAGGTATGTTGCTCTACGTTCCCATAACCCCCAAAAACCCACAGATGATGACACAGTCTTGCTGGGGTTGGGGGGAACTTGGATAGCTCTGCAGTAGAGTTTTGAATTTGCATCAGGAAGGTTGCTTGTCCAAATCTAGGAGTGCCCATGGACTATATCCTGGCATTAAATGTTGTGCAGATTCCATGGCCATTCACTGAATGTTAACTGGCTTTCTGTGCTGGCCATCTTACTGCAGCTGTCAGTCTGGTAGATGTTTCAGTGCATGTCTTTTTAATAGGACCCCATGCCTGCATAACATGAAACTGCAAGATGGAAGCACTGTCTTTCTAAAATGACCAATCAGTTTATACAGTCTTGGGGTTCCTTTACAAATGCTACTGACAATTAAAAAAAAAAGGAAGAGGACAAAGAACCATTTAGAGCACTAGTCCTTAAGAAGACTTCTGCACATCTGTATAATTAGCAGCATAAGGGAAGAAACGTCAATACCAAACTATCTGCATTGGACAGAATAAAGGGTTAGGGTGGAATGACTACAGCATTGGTTGGCCACCAAAAAATAAACAAGTGAATATTGGATACCGAAAAGAACATCGAGTAATATTTTAAGCAAGGGAAAGTCTTTGCGTGAATGAATGGTTGGCAATATATTAGGACCTGTGGTAAGGGAAGTGTGAGTTTCAACCTTCTTGCAATTTGCAGATAACTGAGCGCCACCAACAGGAGAAGCTTGCTCGACTCAAGCTGCAGGAAGAGGAAGAAGAGGATGAGAAGGCTGATGCAGAGTATCAAAACTTCGTGCAGCAGGAGACGGAGCGACTGAGACAGCGTGGATATGCACCAGAGGTATGAAATATAACAAGTCTGGTGTTTGCACACATCCAACCCCACCTGCTTACTGATGTTTCCGTGTCTGTGTGAGAGAGAGAGAGAGAGAGAGAGTGTGTAATTCAAAACAGTTTTATTCGAAGTCGAACAAGATTAATGTAGCGTATTGGAGCTGCATGTTTGTAGGTACAAGTGTACTATGTGGGTCTTTGTAATATGTCCACTTGTGTGCCTAGATATCACTCATCAATACTTGATATTAAGAGGGAAATACATATTAATGGTCAACCAAGAAAACTTGCTGGTGAATTGCTCAACTGGGCAAGTTACTGTTTTCAGGGTGTAGTTTTCTGATTACATCCGTATGCACTGCTTGCTTGTTAAGTTATAGCTTGTGGGTTTTCCAACTTCCATGTCTAATTTATAGTGTTTGTGTGGGTGTGGGAAGTGGAGAGCAGGGGATGTTTGTTGGGCAGGTAAGTGACTGCAGGCAGGTAAAATGTATGGTTACCTGCAAAATTAAAACGGTAATGTTCTTGTGAATTTGACTATATCCGTAAAAGTAAAATGTTTACGGCAAGAGAGTTACAACGGATGCATTTATGCAAATTGCTGTTTATCTGTCACTAGCATTAGACTAAGGCAAAGAATTCAGATGGCTGGTCTTTTCTCTGATCTAGTTTCAAGGTAGGAAGCAAGCATGGACGTGAAAACAGTTCGTCCCTCATCTCTGGCATCATCAAATTGCAATATGGACCACATCAGCTGTAGAGGGATAGCTTTATGTAGAAGTCTGATATTTCAGCAGAGCATTCCTGCCTTTTATATTCATTGAAGTGTTGTGTATGCTTCTCATATGGGCTCAAAATTATTGCTAAATCTTAAGTCTCCATTCTTTGTGGCTTTAATGTTGACAACAAAGAAGCCAAACCTAGGTTAAAATTACATAGGACAGAAAAAACACTCTTCTGTTCTGTGCTCAAGATGGCTGACCATACCTCTGGATTGTAGCAATGCTTAAGCAAAGCCACTTATAGGAAGTGGAGGTGCTGCAAAAGATATGTGGCAGCAAACATTTGCCATTACAGCTAAACATTTATGCAATCGACTCTTGCAGAGCCTCAATTTCTGGTAAGCTGCTGTTATACAGCTTACCTTATTACAAATGGAGCGAGGATGAGGTGGCTTGTTTGAAAACAATTGTGTTAGGCCTTTATAATTGATATAATTTGCGATGTTTTGCACTGTGGGAGGGGGAAGGAGGCTTGGTGGCTTTGGTATTTTGAACAGGGGCCAGAATGTTTGGAGAACCATTTCAGATGAAACATTCGTTACATTTGTATCATTTTTAATGGAATATACTTATTTCTTTGAAGTATTTTTGCTTGTCGAAAATTGTTGAGGATTTTTAATGTGTTATCTTGTTGAGGCATGTAGTCTTGTAAAAGCTAACAGAACTCTCAATCAAGAGAAACCATATTTGAGCAATGCATGATTGACATTCAGCTCTCACTGAACTTAAAACTGCATATAGTCATGCGATGGAAGAACTTGTCTTTCTATACCTGCTTAATTATGCTAGGCTAATGGACTATTCTCACTCTGTGACCTCTGGAAGAAATACCAAGAACTGGCACTTTGATGACATGGGGGAGGGGTTTTATCTGAAAACATATACTGTCACCAGCAGTTGACCCATTCAGATAATCCTGTTGTGCATTGCCAACACATTTTTTGTATATCTTCGCAGAAGTCAGTTGTTTATAAGGTCTGATGTTAAAAGTTTGTTTTAAAAAAACTAGTCATTCTTTAATATGTAATAGCACCCTGTATTTGGTTTATAAAGGAAAATTAATTTGAATTTCAGCAAGTGCTCCTGAAACTGATTTGAGGTCAATTTTAATAATCCACCATTCCTGCTCTTGCAGCAAATTTTTTCAGGTAAACAATAAATATCTCATTCCAGATTTTTGTTTAGTTATACTATCCACATCTGCAAGCACACACTCAGTCTTACATGAGACAGCTGGTTGCAAATTATTTATTGTTATAAATCCAGTGCAGATGGTACACGACCACTACACGGTGGTGTTCTTTCGCATGCACGAGGTCCCCTTAAAATGACTGATGATGAAATCAAGACGGTACGATGAAACAAAAATCATGCTATTTGAGAGGCACCAGGTTTCGAGCATCAGCTCCTGACCTTACAATGAGTTTGGATTAATGTCCTCGATATTGTAATTTTCAGTAGCAGAACACATTGCTAGCTGTGATCTTTTGAGACATTTTGGTAGTATGATTTCATGACAAGTCCAGATGTTGCCTTCAACATCATGATTGTATCTCATTGAGCAGCTTTGTTTGCATATGTGGGTGCTGTAGTACATGTGGAGGGCAGAGACCAAAAAAATACTGGAACTGGTCTAGGTGAAATTTGGAGTCTGTTCCCTTATGGAATCTTTTTGGGGGTTATGAGGAAGTGGATAAAAATAGAATTAAAAGGCTGATGCATCCTTTGAAGATTTCTGTATCACTATTAAAAAAAGTGGTGAATGTTGTGAGATAACATGCATGACACATTATAGACAAGTACACTGTTTTTTTTAAAAAAAAAAAAAGGGGGGGGGATAAATGGCGTTTTCAAAGTGGCTTGTGCTCACAGCAACAAGCACAAAATGCAACGTTGCATATCATATTAACTGGCCTAATGAGGAATTGTATATTTAACGGTTATACCATGTCAAACTCGTCACCATCAAACTTCCGAAATATTTTTCAGAACTCTGCGAAGACAAACAGTGATGAACAACCACACACTTATAGAAAGTTCACGAAACAAAATCTTTTAGCTGACTCATTCTTTACTAAATAACTCAAAACCATTTTAAACCTCAATCTGTAAGTGGGAACCTAGGTATGATGTGTGGTTTGGCCCTGCACTGCTTTGTCTTTCCACACAAAACAGATTTGAGAAAACTTCCAAACACTAGTCCAAGCAGGCAGCACACAATCAGGAAACTGTAGAAGTGAGCATACACATGCCAGTAGTACCAGTAAACATATTTTCTGTAACAGCATTTGTGAGGATATAGATCAAATGCCAACACCAGGGAAACAGCAAAAAACATCCCCAGTGGGTGACAGGTGCAGTTGGGCACCAGGAATTTTTTTTTAAGAAACTCTTTACATGCTGTTTACAATTCTGGTAAAGTCAGAAAATTTGCAAACCAGAAAATCCTCTATTAATAAAAAGTGAAAGTTTATAAATGTTAAATTCAAGTGTGCCCTGCTCATTCTGTCCTTGAAAAAAAAGGCACAAATGTATGTTTCCACATTGCACATTTTAAACGTTCAAATTCAAAAGAGAATAAATTCTTCATACATACTATTTCATGCTGTCTTCCAAAGCAGAGGTCAAGAAGACATTTTTTTAAAAAAAGTCCACATAAATATTGCCAGACGACACTGTACAAATGTCTTGGTACCGTGTATGTACATCCTAATCATTAGGGAAGACACGAGAATCGATGCCATTACTCGTAGGTGCATGCCCATATGGCACACCTCTGCTTAATGTCTGCATCTGATGTCGTAGTCTGAAAACAGTTGAAGCAGATGTTCCAGGAATTGGAAAGCCAAGACTCCTCCGACCTTCCTCACAGCACCAATCTTACCACAGCAGAACGGCACTGGTGGTGGCAAGAAAGAGTTACAATGATGACTTGAAGGACTGACAGCTTATGTCTAGAGAAAGTAGTCTGGCTGTGGCTTCTTGGATGGTATGCCTCGTGCTTCCTGCAACAGTTTTTTCTAAATATTCAGTGATTATCAAGGGGCTCTTAAGCTTTAGCACAACCATTGACAATTTTAAAGATACACCACTGCAAGATTTCTGCTAAACATTTGTCTAAATCTGAGTTCAGCTTGGACCTGCCCTGTGAACACCCTGAAACTGGGATGGATGGTGTGTTAAATGGCACATCACTGGACGTTTCTTACATGGGTACAACCATATTTTAGTATGCTAGAAAATCTGCCTTTATCACTTATGAGCCCACTAATAAAGAAATCTGTTATATTGTTGAATACACCCCTCCACACACACAAACACAGTCTTGAGAATGTATTTTTTTTGTTCTCTTCCTTCCCCAAGCTTTCTTTTGACCCATATTTAGAAGTTTTAATGAGACTGAGAATTTTAAGAATTTAGGCTGATGAAGACGCAGAAATTGTGCAGGACGTCTACCCCTTTTTATACTTATCCCTTTGTACAACACTATAGTAAATGTATCTCTGATGATGCAGACAAAAACATGCATTTAAATATTTAATTAAATATTCCTTTTCAAAAATTATCTAATTCTTCGATAAATCAAATGCATGCAAAACAACCATGACAAAATATTATAGTTTTAATTTATAAATCAAAGAAAGGATCTACCTGGGGAGCCGCTTCAAATATTGTAAAATCCCGCTGTAGGTGTTCATCTAGTTCTAGTATAGCTGCAACATTGCCACACCTGCAGAAAAATTTGTAAAAAAGCATTAGCTTGCTTCAAAGGTGTTGGCCTGACGCCCCTCCCAATCCACTCAAAGTATCATTTAATAGATGTTACAATAACCATCTTTCAGTTCATGTCATCTGTATTCAAGCAGGTAGGAAGAGAAACAACATTCAGTTTTTTTCCCGATAGGCCATAGCTGGATTTCAGAAGCATCCAACACCAACATCAAATTAATTTCAAAAGACTCAACCTCTGATATTTAATTGCTCATCTCACTTAAATGGCCCATGGATGGATGGATTGGATTTAAGGCAAAGTAAGCAGTTTCAAATGGCTGAAGATAGATGTTTGGAATTCAGCAAAGAAAAAATAAATAAAAAGATAAACAGAATGCACGGACCTGTAACAGTAGTTAGGAGCTGACCAGACTGTCAACACAGTCTCATTGAAATGCCACTTGTAGCCCTCCATCACCAGCTGGTGGGCTCGACAAATAAGGTCAATGTCGTTTGCAGCGTTAAACTGCGATACCACATCACTGCCAAACAGATATCCTGCTCCTCGTGGACTTACCCCCCATCCCTGCATATCTGTTACAGCATACGAAAGAAAAACCACCATCACATAATGCAAACTTATCATTACACAAAGGTAAATAGAAGTACTGATGCCCACTCTACATTGTCTATAGGTGATCTATCATGAAAATGACCACCACAGAACTAATGCAGTTACAACTCAAATCCCACACCTAACTGATTTTCTACAAAACACATGAAAGATTACTTCAATAGTGCTTTATGCTAGCCTGTCCCAATTGCCTCATCACAACTCACAGCTGACTCTGGTGCTGTCTCAATAACAAAGCAGTTAACTGTTGATCCACTCATTAAATGGTGGCATTTACTACCACTAAACCTGTGGGAACAGCCCATTTGTTGTTGTTGCATAGGTGAAACTTTTTGGAATAATAATTCTTAACTGGACGTTATCAATTTCAGACAATCCTAAAATTTTGTACTTCTTGATACTAGCAATAAAGCGCAGTACCCTTCTCATCGTCTTAGCTATTGGCACCGTCACGGTCACATGGTGTGTTGTTATCTACGATTCAGTGTTGGTCAGTTTTTTTTTTGTTTTTTTTGTGTTGTCTGCATGAAGTGGGGATCTCTTTTGGATGGTCTCTCTCATTTAATTTAATTCAGCCAACTCCACTGTTCAGAATTCCTAAATTACGAGTTGTGAGATTTGGAAATCTAAATGCATTTGATAGAGTTTGACCCTCATTGCTGTGATAAAACTTGGTACACTGCATTCTGTAAGGTGTACAAAAAACTGCTTACCCTCTGGATCTGACCACAGCAGATCACACATAGGTCCATCATGGGGAACCTCCTGCTTGCGATCGATTGCACGGATCTGGTCAAGCGTCTGGATAGATGGTGAAAGTCCGCCATGTACGCAGAAAATCTTGAAAGATGATTTCAAATCAATTGTTAGGGAATTCATGAAAGCTCAGAAGTTGATAAAAGTTTCACATGTGTTCCTTAGAAGTTAACTCTCAGTATAGCAAGGATTCTGCAGCTGTCCTTAATAGGGACACTCTTGTACACGTGTGGACATAATGAATAAGTGTTGTGTAGAAAATGTTACACACTTTGTAAACACAACATGCAAAGTGTATGGCAATTTTGAAGCATGTATATTTATGCTACATTGAGAGAGAAAGAGAGAGATTAACCAATAGAAGGTTTTGTACCCTGACACCTGTATCTGATCTTCTGATCTAGCATTATTCGAATCCCATTTATGTAATGGTCTACACTTATTTAAAAAATGTTATCACAGGATCTTATTATCGTGTGTGCGCATGTTGTGCATGCACGCACGTTTGAGAGAGAAATTGCACTGACATGAATCAAGCTAAGCACAGCGTACTAAGCGGAAGTGGTGGCAACTACAGGGAAAAACTCTTTGTTAGGGACTTAAGAATCTCTTCTGCAGTGGTCCATAGACTGGCTGTTTTTAGGCCATCCTTACCTTTCCATCAATGATGGCTGAAAGACTTAAGTAGTCAAAGATTTCTGTACAGTAGCGCCACACTGTGATTGAGCCATATTTCCTCAAGCATTCATCATAAAAACCATACACTTGTGTTATCTGTCTGCTCTCATGATTGCCACGTATTAGTGTGATTCTGTCTGGGTATCGTACCTGGAAAGAACCCAACAGCAATACATCTTATATCTATACAGACATACTCGCACACTAAGTCTGCATTTTTACAATTTTTTTAAGACAGAAAGTGATACATGTACAAGTAACATTAACACATGGATAAAAACATGCAAAAACAAAACTTGTTACCTTCCTTCTTCTCACTGCATCTTTGCAATGTCCGCAAGTGTGCAAGCAAGTGGATATGAGTGTATGCATGCTTGTGTGCGTGAGACAACAGAGAGTAGTGTGCGCACACACACACACAAACATGCAGCAAGAAACGGGAGGGAGAGGAAGTGATCAAAATCAAACACCTACTTTCAGGGCAAGGAGGAGGAGAAATGTCTCAACACTGTAAAATCCTCTATCTACAAAGTCCCCCATGAACAGATAGTTTGTGTCTGGTACATCCCCTCCGACTTTGAAGAGCTCTTTCAAGTCATAAAATTGTCCATGGATGTCTCCACAAACCTGTAAGCACAGTACACATGCTGGTACTGTCATCAGGGTCATTGTAACTGCTAAACCATAACATTAACACTACAGTTTCTAAACTTGCTGTTATAGAGGGGTTTTTTATAATTTGGGTTACATATAAGGACAAATCCCAAACATTCACATTTATCCTGCTAGATCTATACAAAGATACTTTAAATAATTAATGATTGGTGAAGCTATTCAATCAGCAATTTAAAAAAGTTACAAAAATGTTTAGCAACTCACAGTATGACTCTATAAGAGATGACTAAATTAATGCTTTGATTATTCTTTTAACTCAATCGTGACGTAGAATCCTACCCTCGAGCATCCCCGTGGACGCGGCATTTTTAGCCTATTTTCAAAAATTCATTAAAAAATCCCCCAAAACAATACAAAAATTATTTAAACATGATATAAAACTACAATAAATAAAGAAAACTCATTTCTTACTGTGTTTCTTGGATCTTGTTCCATAATTGGTAAAATCCTTTGATGGAAACACAACTGAAGTTGAAGAAATCAAAAAGTCCTCGCCATTACTTATACACATACTGAAACGATACTGCTCGCTCGTTTTTCTCTTCGTAATCACTTTCTTGGGTCTTTTAGGCACAAATACTCTTGTCTTCATCCAATTTATCACATTAAATTTGCAAAACAATGTCATTTTCGGCTTTAGCGTGTAATTTGAAGAGTAAATCTAGCATTTCTCAAGTGACAGAACACACGTGGATACTGGCTTCGAATTATTACCGAAAAGCGTTCTCATTGTCGGTTTAAACACAGTATAAGGGAAGCAACTCGTGAAGAAATGAATCAGCTTTCTAATGTAGGAGTTCTTTACCTTAGACGATTAGCGATTCCCCGTAAATTAATTTTCAAAGTTGCATCGTTTATTTCCCGTATTCGCTAGTAAGCGTGACCTATGCTGTATCGTTTATTTCCCATACACGTCGCGAATGAGTTAAGAGGAAAGCACAGAAGAACATACTGTAACTGGAGAATCCACTCGCTGAACATTGCTTTCCTCAACAAGAATTTCGCGGGCTTTTGCACAGAGAGCCTTTACTTCACTCTCCTTAATCACTTCACATCTTCGCAATTGCTCAATCTGCCTGCTCACATAAATGTTACACTAGAATATATTAGGCAATGAAGAGCTAAAGCAAGGAACATAAAAAAAAACTTTTAAAAAGACCAGGCTTAATGTGTGCGTGTGTGTGAGGGAGTGGGGGGGGGGGGCCTTGTAAGGAGTTGTCACGTGGTTTTACATCATGCTTTAATTTTGTTCCTTATCAGCCTGTTGGTATTTCTTTTAAGAGAAAAGAAACGGGTGACTGTGGCTTGGGGTAATAAAGGTATGACAAAGAGAACTTGGCCAAGCGAGATTTAAACATCACTTAGCTGACAAGGATCCTGGTCATGCACAGTCGATGGCCTTAAAAATGATCCACATGATGTAAGGATGTCAAAAGCTCTGAAGACAGCTACTTACTAAAACAACCACATTAGTATATATATATATACTTTGTATATTATGCAATCAGCAAGATCATGTAAATAAGCCTACATTAGTACATAGTACATGCTGTGACTTGTACATCGACCATGCATGACCAGCGTCCTTGTCAGCTAAGTGATTTGTTGTTATCTGTTTGTGGCATCCTGAAGAAGGGGCCATGCCCCAGAACGTCGACTTCCTGTCTAAGTCTCACTTGACCAAGTCTCTTTGTTGTAGCCTGTTTTTTAATAACCCATTTCGATGATGGGTATATGTGTCAATTTGTTCTATTGGCACATGCCAATGTTGATTCCTTCTAAATAAAATGTCAACGAACTACACGGTCACCATGCGACACCACCTGGTCAACATACTTTTCTATTGCAAAGGAACTCAATTTTTAAAATTCAAAACAACACACAAAAGCTCTCTTAGTCTCAGAATTAGCACAGATTATCCAAACAATTTCATTCATGCTTGTGAATCCTCTCTTAACTATCTTCTGTGATACTTATACGGTACTTATAGTAACAAAGACACTGAAGTTCACTCTAATTTAAGAAGTCATATTAATGTCTGGCAGCACATATAATATAAATAAGTCTGTTTGAAGGAATTTCAAACCCACACATATACATATAGTGTATATGAAAACAAACTTCATACCTGTCTAGGTCACTGATGTCCGTCATGATGATCTGCAAATTCAGTCATGCATCTTCAGTATGCAGATTTTTTTTTAAGCAGCCAAAAGTGAAATCTGTATAGGTATCCCAACAGAAAAGCTAGCTATCTCTAACTTCAGTCTATTTTCACGATGGAGCCCTGTTGAAACTGCCAACTGCTAATTGGATCATTCATTGACTTAAAAGATTTAAAAGTCGACCTTATCGTTTTGCACTTGCTTCTGGTGCTAAAATCTGGCTATATAGTAACTTTTGTTATTTATTGGCCGAGTTTGATGTAAGGGTGTCAAAAGCTCTGAAGACAACCACTGACTAAAACAACTATATTAGTATATATACTTTGTATATCGTGCAATCAGCAAGATCATTTATGTAATTAAGCCTAAGTAATATACTTATTTATATAGTACATGCTGTGACTTGCGTCACCTCATAAAACTCACCATTAAGAAACAAGTAAATTTAATTTTAGAGAAATTACAAAATCCTGCACTTAACTCAACAGGCTAAATGCATAGCAAATTTATATTTAAAAGGATCACTCAGACAGACGACTATCCGTATCAACAAATTTCCAGCGAGTTTGGCAGTTAATGGTCAATTCGACTGAAGACCTAATCTAAACACTGTTGAGACTAGAGCAACTGCATTTTCATCGTCCTGAATAATACTGGCACCTTAAGATGACATGCTTATGGTCCTAAGAACTTTATAATCATACCGATGCTTCCCGAGTCAAAAAAATAATAAAAGTAACAAGATACGAAATGAAATTAAGACTTACAATTTCACAAGGAACTCGTGATGTGAAAGAACAAGATTTATAGTGGTGCGGTAAGCTACGCGATGCTCGCGCGAGATTTCTTAGATGTAAGTAAAATTTAAAAAAAGAACACGTTAGAAAAAATATATATATAAGAGTAGATTCCGACAAAAAATGTATTAAAACATTTCAAAGTTACTCAATAGGAGAATTTCTTAAATCTCGCAGATAACGAGATTTCCTGAGTATTGAGCAATCTAGCAGAAGACGACCTAAATAAAGAATTAAAACATCAAAACCTTGCACCTTCGTATCTGGCACCTGCTGGTCATAAGCCATGGGTAACATTCATACTGTGGGACCTAACGAAGCACTGGTTATTTCGGGTGAGTAGGAGTCATCTGGTTTGTGATTTGCTTATTAATGGTTGCAGCTGCGAGTGCGCTAGTTTTCCTTTTCTGTTTTCAGTTTTGCTCTGTACTGCTACATGATAAACATTATGCGTGACCTATAATCTAGATCTACTAGCCTTCACTTGTGAACCACAAACATTCTTCTCGATAAATTAGGGGAACATTGGTGGAATATTGCTTACAACAAGAGGCGTCTGTATTGTTACATTTTAATTATTAATTATATATCAGTTTACCACTCATATCAGTCTGAAATCAAGAGGTGTTATTTAGTTTTATTACAGTATCATAGTATGGGGATTTTTACCCTGCTCCTTTCTGAGGAGGTGGATTGCGAAATTTATGAAACAATTCTTTTGGAGTTTTATGCTGATTTGCAGATTTTTTCTTACACGAGGCCTGACAGCAACATGAAACATTATGAGATATAAATTTAAATGTAAAGCTTTCTAAAAATCTTTACTGTATTGTATATGAACTGGGTGTTCAAAGGACCCAATGAGTGACAGTATCACTGAGTACGAGTATAAAGTCCCTTTTGGGAGGGAGAATACAATTATTAAAAGAGCTGAGCCGAGATAGCCTTCTTGTGGGCATTTATTTAACTTTTTTTGGGGGTGGGGTGGATCATGGGGAGGTTTCAGGGCTTGCCATCAGATTTTGTTTAAAAAGTACTGTACTCCCACCTTTGGGTTTTAAAGTGTAAGCTTAACCCCACAGCAAAGTTTTAGAGAGTATGTCTGAATTTTATTTTTAAGCTGGCAAAAAGCGTGTTTCAACAATTACACTTCACTAGTGTCATTAAAAATATACACTCTGTTTACAAATAAAGCATTTAAAATTACATCTTCTAATGTCAGTACCTTGAAGTTCCAGCTGTGTGAAAACTGAAATATGTTCTATAGCCTCCTCTTTCTTATAAAGGGTCAACATTGTGTGTATCCAGTTTCTTTGATACTGAAGCCAGCTGCTTATTTTCAGGTCATATAAAAAGCGTTGTTAGATTCAGTTGGCCATTCTAGCCACTGAGCCAGTAGTCTCAAGGTGTGTTAAGTGACTGAGAAATTATAGAAGATAGTACAGTGTATTTCGAAAGATAAATTTGCATGTGCACATGTGTCAGCCTGCATTTCCTTGTCCAACAGGAGGCTGCTGTGGACCAGAAGGTAGAAAATACATCATTGGAGGATGGGGGTGGGCCTGGTGGCTTGTTACAGATGCCCAGAGGTGAGTTTTCTCTCTCTCTCACACACACACACACACATGCTAGCCCTGAAGGTAGCAAAGCAGCCATAATAGAAAGAGTGTTGCAAGACATATGTAGTTGAAACAAAGAGACTGAAGCAAGCTAAAATAAATGACAAAGTCAATGCTTTGGGACCTGAACACACAGCAAAAAATGCCATACCGATATGCATCAACACATTAGATTTTACACAGATTAACATAAAATGTTGTCTACCTTCATCTTCTCTGACAAACAAGGAGGCACAAGTAAGTTTGCCACTGGCCATACAGCTTCTGATTTTTAAAAAAATCTGTTCCATGAGGTTCCTTAGCCCTTGTCCCTGTGTTCCACTCACACTGCAGTAAATATTTTCACAAGAACTTTTTTCCGAAGTCTAAATTTCCTTTTTGATTTTTTTCACCCATCTAACTGATATGTCTGTGTGTATAGGATTTCGCTTGAAGTGATGACCTTGACTCCTGTATGTGAGAGCGTGGAGACATCGGAAGGTGTTCCAGTGACAGTAACAGGTGTGGCACAGTGCAAGATCATGCGGGCTCCAGACATCCTCAAGAATGCTTGTGAGCAGTTTTTGGGCAAATCACCAGAACACATCCAACGCGTCATCCTACAGACGCTAGAGGGCCATCTCCGTGCAATTCTAGGTGAGCCATGCTGTGCAGTTCACTGCTAACACGAATTAACAAGGATTGTGTAAAGGTAAATACCCTGCCTTCCTTATTCACCCTATCATACAGAGACCGAAGATCAGTAGATGTTATTCAAGACTGTTGTTTTAGAAAGAAAAACGTTATTCTTGTTTTCTGTGATCTGGTGTAGCCTGCATCAGTAAAGTGTGCACAAAAAGTATGCAGGTTTTTACAGAAGTGTACATAAAACACTTATGCAAGCCAGCAAAGCATATCCCCAGCCTCCCACATCCAGTTTCATCTCTGACTTAATGGCTGCTTATGTAGCATACATTCTGAATGCATCCTCTGTTAGCATGCTTATACTTTTATAGTGTACCCATTGAATTTCTTGAATGTTTGCAGGGACATTGAGTGTGGAAGCAATCTACCAAGATCGGGACCAGTTTGCTGCCCTTGTGCGTGAGGTTGCTGCCCCTGATGTGGGTAAGATGGGAATTGAGATTCTGAGCTTCACGATTAAGGACATCTACGACAATGTGGAGTATCTTTCTTCCCTTGGTCGTGCTCAGACGGCGAACGTCAAGCGTGATGCTGACATTGGTGTTGCGGAAGCTAACAGAGATGCTGGAATTAGGGTGAGAACCCAAACATTGCTTTTGTTCAGTTTGCTTATAAGAGGTACACACTTGCTTCACTCTCAGAAGTCTGTCACAATCAGGTTATTGTCAACCACGGCAAGCTTTTCTTCAGCTGAAGAACATATGGGTATCCAGAAACATCTTCATCAATTCTCTGATCAGGTTATTAACACCAACATGAAATTAATTCTGTTCTATGGAGCCAAGACATGGAGGAGAATAGTCACCACCACCAAAACACCCCAGACGTTCATCAACACCTGTCTGAGAAAGATCAACCAGAGTTCCCAGTTTTCTCACAAGTGCAGTTTTTTACATTTGAAAATGTTAAAATCATGCACAAAGTTTGGAACACATATACTGTCTATGCATATTTTTTTCCCTGAGGCATCTCGCATACATTTTAAACAGGCCTAAATTGATTCTCTGTACCTGGTACTGCACAGCAGCTGAAGTTAGCAGAAAGCAGTTAAGGTTGTTTCCATGCTGTGCGCATGCATTTTCACATGCAGGCTAGTCCTCATGGTGTCGCTTCTGACATGGCTTTCATGTAGAACAAGTATAAACTCTAAGGCTTTCAAGCCTGAAATTATTGATAAGAGATCAGATGTTAGTATTGACAAACAGGCCAGAACAAGAACAGATCAACAGCAGTGTGTCGACAATTCTACTTCGAATGTTACTGCTGCTTGTAGTGTAAAACATCTGCTTCATTTAGGGAAGAAGCCGAAGAAGAAAGTTGTCAGAGAAGCATGGGGCTAAGAATTTCTGTGGTGCAAAATCAAAAATGGCAGACATTTTTGCACATTCTGCATCAAATTTCTATTAAGGCACCAAAATCATTGGCTTCTGTAATTACTTAATACTTTACTACACACGCATAATGCTTTCAGTTGAAGAAACTTTCCGGTTGATCACCCAAAACATTGAAGAAGAAAAAACACCCTCAAAATTTTAGACTTAGTGATTATCACCTTCAGATTCTAGAGCCATGGGAAACCCTGCTTGCAAATAGCCTCCCTTGTCAAGTCTAATTGGTAATGATGGAGACCGAGAAGGATATTCGATCGCAATCTGTCAACTCCAGAAATTATCGGCTATAACGACCCAGAGGCAAAGAAACTAATGGGAAAATCTGAACCCTTTCAAATTGCCAGATGCTGAAGCTGCAGTAAAAACTGGTAGACAATATCGAGCAACTCATTTAGATGCAAATGCAAACATTTGAACATTTGCCAGTTGTTACACAGGTCCAGTGGATTGGTTCTATCCTGAAATATCCAGCTTAGAATTTTCCTTTGTGTTTTAATTGAGGTGGCCTTTGGGTTGCATTTGAATGGTTCAGGCTGTGCTGATGGAGCCCTGTTTGTGATGGATCCCCAACAGATCACTGTGCGAAAATAAAAGTGAAATCAAAGGCATGAAACAGTGCACAACTTTCAGTACATTTTCTGGGAAACAAATGTGTGAGCTAAGGGTCAGAAATCACAATACATTACACAAACCAATCAACACAACGAGGTCATAGGAAAGAATCGACGAGACAAGAGAAAACAGAATTGTCTATCTCAATTACTGTTGGCCTAGTATAGCTGTGTCAGTGTGTGGCATGAAAGCTGTCACACGACTTTCTTCGAGCTGAAGTTCATTTCTGTTTACTCTCACTTGTTGCTCATGCTAATCATGCTAGTTTTAGAACATTTTGGTTATCTAGGATGCGAAAATGACTTCGTTTATACAATTTCTTGTTACACTCATACTCACAGTAAGCAGTAAAAATATACTGACGAATAGAAAAGTATTGGTTGGAAAGTCCAAACTGTCATTATGGTATCACTCAGATCTTGTAAGTGGGTTCCACTATGGTATACTGTCTGAACAATACAAAGGTGTGTTAACAGGAGAAAGTAAAGAAATCCAAATGCAGGTGATAAAATGAGAAAAAAAAGTCACCCAAGTTAGCCGGTTTGGAATTTAAAATACCTTGTACTTTTTGTAAATATTCTGACTGAGATTTAAGGAGATTCAGTGGGAGTTGATTGTCTCGGTGCTTCCAATCAATCAGTCATGCTGTGTGTCTGTTGTGACATGGTCAGAAACATTTCGGGTGGGTGTCTGTCTTTTCTCAACAGGAAGCAGAGTGTGAAAAGCTGCGGATGGATTCCAAGTACCGGGCAGATGCCAGCATTGCAGATTCCTCTCGCGAGTTTCAGATGCAGAAGGCACACTTTGATAGTGAAGTCAACACCAAGGTAAGGATGCCAACATTTCACTCATTCTGAGGCTTGGGTCACCATCTTGCAAGTGGAATCTGTGTATGTGCCTGTAGAACCATGGAGGTGCTGCCTGGTTGCTGCACATCTTACCCTACGCCCCTTAGAAGTTTGTAAAACATTAAAAACCTTAAAGTCTGTGTACAGAGGAAAGTTTCAGGTTTTCAACATTCTGGTAGCATATGGCACTGGGCCTTGTCTTTCTAAAATAAATGTGACTAGTTAATTGTTATTCCTTGCTTGTAGCTGAGCTGTACCTGTTGCTTTCATACTGAAGTCAAGTCGCATATGATATAGGAGATATGCAGCTAGTATGAAAGGTGGTAACTACAGTGAAATCTGCCTTGTGCAGACCCTTTGACCAAGTGACACCTCCTGACTCAAAACACTAATGATCAGCACAGATTAGTTTCCAACAGGAAATGACTTCTGACCAACAGGCACCTGGAAAACGCAGACAGGGACAGTGACTTTAGAGACATAATTTGAACTTAACCTCTCACTAGGGACCAGCTTTACATGCTTTTTTAAAAAAAATTTCTTGTACACCTGTGATTTCATTCAGCTATTGGTACCCATGAGGTTGTTTTCAAATTGTTAGTATTCTTTTACTCATTACAGCTTAGGTCAGTGAGCCACTAAATATATATGGAATTGTCTGCGGAAAAAAAGAACAATTCTAATGCCTTATCAGTGCGTCTGTGTTTTAAAACAGAAAATAGGAGGTCTGTGCAGAATATTGCTTAGGACTTTTGATGCAGGAAGATGGATTTCTCACATCAGATCTAACTGCGAGAACATAGAGAATGGGTAGATAAGTGGTCGCTCTGATCTGAAACACATCAAGGACTTAGACGATCTACAAAGATATAAAAGAATCCACATGAGAGTGGTTCTACGCAGTGAGATTGAGGAATCTATAGTTAGTGGACATTTGATGCAGGTATAATTTTTCCTTCCATCACCCTCCTTTCCTCCCATCATTTTTCTCACTGCAATTTGTGTTTCATACATAACATACAGTTTGTTTTGCAATCTGCAGTCTTAATTTGAATAATCCATTGAAAATTCTAAACCTGAAAATAAGTAGTTTATTCAACTTTATGAAGGATTTTTCTCTCTCATGATTTTTCATTATAATATATATATTGAGTGCAAGTAAGGTGGCCTTGGGTAGCAGATAAGGGGAATCTCTGGCGAAGGGACACCTGCCATATAGAGACATTTTCAGGTGGAACAAAGAGTGTTCTGCACAGGCCAGGTTCACTGGATTTTTTTAAATTTCCAAAAGCAATAACCATGTAAGCATCATTTGTTCATGGTGTCATTGATGCTAGTCACTTTAATAGTTGTATTCCATGAATATTTCAGAGAGCAGAAGCAGAACTGGCCTATGAGCTGCAAGCTGCAAAAGAAAAACAAAGAATCCGTGCAGAAGAGATTGAGATTGAAGTTGTGGAGCGTCGCAAGCAGATTGATGTCGAGGAGAAGGAGATTATACGTAAGGAAAAAGAACTGATTGCCACAGTCAAACGTCCAGCAGAAGCAGCTGCATACAAGATGACCCAGATTGCTGAAGGACAGAAGTAGGTGATTTTTAATTTACACTTGAGTTAGACAGCATGATCATTTTCAAGCATAAAATTGCTGTTAAAAGCATTGTAATCTCAGGACTTGAGCTTTTGGATGTGTAGATTTGTCTAAAGTTACTTCTGAAGGCTTGTTAATTCTCATATTAACCTGTGCAAGGAGTATACAGTAAATGTCTATGCCATTTTATTGTCACGTAAGGGATACTTTTGTTGTTGTATCTCTCACTCTTTTTCGTTATCTCATGGCAGGTTCCAGACTGTGGAAGTTGCCAGAGCAGAGGCAGACAAGATCCGACTGATTGGTGGATCGGAGGCAACATCCATCGAGGCTGTGGGTAAGGCTGAGGCAGAACGCATGCGGCTAAAGGCAGCTGCATACAAGCAGTATGGAGAAGCGGCCATGTTGAACCTTGTGCTGGAGACCCTGCCATTGGTCAGTACTGGTCATCTCATTGTTTAATGTTTTTTCTTTTCAGCAAGTGATAAACTAGTAGTGAAAAAAAACCCAAAATTTTCTTGTTGAAATACTTGATATTGTGAAGATTGCAGCCACTACTTCCTTTTACAAAAGAAACTTTCATAATATCCATAATTGAGATGCGGTAAATTTTTAGTTTGAAATAACAGTTTGTTTTAAAATAAATATTCTTATAAGGATAGTAATCTGCTAATGTCCAAAATCTCTTTTAGATGCAAAGAATAAGGAAGAAAATAATGGAATGATAATTGAAAACCACAGGGTTTACAGAATATGATACATTGTTTGAAAAACATTAATCTCAAAGGATAAATCAGTTTCCAATGAATATTAGCAAAAACTACTGATTACTCCAGTTTTTGTGTAGTGATAATTCTTTTTCATTATTATTATCTCCAGGGTTATTTCCAGGTTTCAGTGAGCTTGTATAGGGTGGCGTCCTAGCAGAAGTGGGCACTCCACATTTTAAAAATCCAATAAATAGCACAGTAAGGGCACAACAGTCCACAAGGACATAATATAAGAAACAATGATAACACTATGATAAAATTAAAGTGACCACATAAAAGTCTAAGTGAGATACAACAATGAAAAGGATGCAGCAACAAATGAAAAAGATTAAAATATGATATATTCAAGCCAACTTTAAAGACACAAACTTTAAAATGATCAGTACAATAAAAACAAGAGAAGTGCTACAAGATAAATACATTAGGCTTCAGAGAAAAATTAGCTCATGAAAAGTCAGCATATGTCTTCAGAAGGTGAGTCTTTAAAGTTGGTGATGTCGTGGACTTCAGATACCAAGGCACTCCATTGTTTAGGACTGCAGAAAGCAAAGACACTCTCACCAAATGCCTTTGACCTAACCCTGGGAGTGCAGAGTAATCTAGTGTCGGAGGAAGACCGTAGATGCTGAGAACTAAAAGTTCAGAGAAATATATTGGACAGGAGACAGAGACAAAATTATGACAGTTTATCCTCAATGCATGCTTGAACTGAGAGCCAGCGAAATGAGTACACTTACAAACAGTCTGATAGTAGCATACCTTTGAAAAAAAACAATGGCACAAACTTATGTCCCCAGACTTGATTTGCATAATCTAAATGAATTCAAAAACTCAAGTAATGTGCTCATGCCTGATCATTGTCACATACATAAATATCTTTCATATAAGTATTTTAATGGAGTGAGAAGTTCTGTAGTGCAGGGAAGCTAAACACAAATATGTATGTTTTCAGATTGCAGCAGAAGTGTCTGCACCACTTTCCAAAACAGAAGAGATTGTCATGGTTGGAGATGATCGCATGACAAGCGAAGTGTCCCGTCTTCTGAGCCAGCTTCCACCTGCTGTTCATGCCCTGACGGGAGTGGATGTATCAAAGGTGAGCTCCTGTAACTTGTCTGCTAAAAAGTCATTCTAAGCAGGATGTCGAGTTCTTTACAAGTCTTCGTGAGGAGTTTCTTTCGGAGGAATGAGGATACATCATAGTCCCGCTGTTGTAGTCATTATGGGCTTTTGTAAATTATCTCTACATACACATATGGAGCAAACTACGCCACACATTTTTCCTCTTTGTAATTTATAAACCTTTTCAGGAAGTGTGAATTGTCGCTGAGAATGCCATGCATGTGGCCTTTTTTTAAAGTTTGTTTTCATGGTTTCACACTAGACAGATAGAGATCAGTAAGAGAGAATAAGGAGAGTATTTCACTTTCCCAGATCTCTTGTATCTCACTATTTTTTCATGTAAAAAAATCATCTTTATGTTACAGTTCTAACATGTGAGAAGGTTCTTTGGATTTTTTTTGACATAAATCTGCTTTAATTTAATTCAATTTAAAGATTTGTAATGGGCGAGAACACATCCAAAAGAGATGCACGCTTCAAGCAGACAACACGCTAAAAAAAACAAAATGACTAACTTTGAAACTATAAACTACATTGTACATTTTTCTCATCAGGTTCTTACCAAGTTGCCTGGAGCACATTCCTAGGTTTTGCCCGTCTGTGCATCAGACTGCAGCTTGAGCATGGGTTTGCCCAGCATGGGCATGCCCACATGCCATATCTTTTACTTCACGTTTCGGATTACCTTGACTGGTCTGCCAGCATGGCTAGTCTAATTTTCTGAACATTTCTCATCATAATTCAGTATGCTTTTAAAAGTAAAGACAAACTTTTACTTTTCGGATATTTAGTCATGCATGCCCTAATTTGTGGCCTCTTTATACTATTGTCCTACCTCAAAGAAAGTGAATAATTCTCCATCAAATAAAGAGAAAAGTCAGCATGAAGCTTAGAGGATTTGGAGTGCTTCAAAGAAATTGCATAATTTTTTACTTTCTGGTGGCAAATCCAGCCAGACATGAGAAACAAAATTTTGTAAAGATTTTTTAATGTGCAGTCTGTTGTAAAACAAAAATTTCTTGTAGATGTCTTTTTTGTATTACTAACATGTACTTGGCTGATGTCTTTGTTCTGTCGCACTCTACATGTATGGCAAAATGAAAATGCCAGAAGTCAAGTATTGGTAAAACATGCTAGTGGCTTTTGTACCTTGACTCGGCAATTGTGGTTGGTACATGTGTTTATAATCTTATAATATTCTCTGGTCATGAGTATATTTTTTTATTCAGCACTGCTGGTAAAGTACTCAGTTTTGAAAGTTTTGTTTAAGTGTTTCATTCAGGATAGTATGATTTTGGAATAATCTGACATCAACCTTACTTTTTATTGTGTAACTTTATGTAGGTATAGTCAGTACATGTGTTTCTCTTTGTTCTTCATCTCTCCATCACAGCTTTGCATCAGACATGAGAAGTGTCTTATGTTTTGGCAGACATTACTTTGGCAGCATAAGAGTTAATGTTCTGTGTGTGTGTATGTTTGAGAAGTGTGTTCTTATTTGGTCTTCATATATATTTGTACCCACGTGGTGCATTGATCACTATTACAACAGGACTTTTAGTCTACGTCATGTTACTTTTCTTTTAACTTTACATTTATGGGTTTATTTATGCATGTGCTTGTACATCATGCTGCTGTGCTTTATGTGCAGGGAGTTGTTTATATATATTTTACTGTAAAATAATCATGAGTATTAATCAAGACGTGGCTGGGAGGTAACATTCTTTTTTAAGAAGGGAGGTAATATTCTATAAAATTAAGAACTTTTTTAAAATAACTTTTTTATGCTTTGAAAAAGAACAATGCCACCAACTCATCCCACCTTATCCTCTACCCCTCATTTTCTTCCCCACCTCTCATTTTCTTCCCCACAATCCCTGAAGGATATATGCCACTGTGTCTAATGGCTATAATTCCCTTGTTTTCCATTAATTTAGGTTGAGTTTTTTTGTTTTGTTTTTTTTGCAAGACCATAAAGTCTTGATTTGGCTTCACTGTTTGATATAATAAACAATGTTGGCCATACATCATTTCCACAGTTTAGAAAGATGATTATAAAATCTTTTAAATTTGGGGTAATTTTCAGAATAGTTTTTTGAGGAATGCTGAAGTGCAATAGAGGAAACTTCAAAATGTTCAGACCTAACCAAAAGTTAAAGCAAGGGGAGGAGGCTGTTGTTACCTTATCTTAAAGTCCCTGTGTGCATGCCAAGTTAGAAGTTATCAGCAGTGGTAACACTTCTATATCCTACCTTATATAGCAGACATTGTGATAAAAGCAATCTTGGGCATTTGCTGTGAGTTGTTCATTGAGATGACGAAAAATGTAATGCACAGTGAGTGAAAACATTTCTTTGCACTTTGACACCGAATCAAATCTGAAGGATTGATAACAGCATCTGAATTGTTGATATTTTAGCATTTTGTGATATTGTTTTCTTCCGGAGGAGGGGCAGATAGGATTGGGGACATTTTCCTGGGAGTGGGGAGAGAAGCCTTATTTGCAAGTGCAAATTTTGGGATAGAATTTAAGAGGTCACCTTGGTATTATTATAAGTTTTTTAGGCGATGGTTTTATTTTGATGCAATATTCTTGAAACATTTCTGTAAAGTTCTTTACAGATGTTCCCACTCCCCTTGTTTTGGCACAAATGTGCCAGGATATATAGGTGCCTGTGAGTGCATGTGCATTTTTCTTTGACAGAGTATTTGTGCGTGTTTATACGTGCAGTCTCATTTAAGTTTGATGCAGAAATACGCTTGCCAACTTCAAGAAAATATTGTTTTTTCTGATATAAGCGAGCAAGCGTTTTGAAAAGGGGTGGTGGATGTTTAGAGTATATGATGTTGGGGGAGGGAATGCTTGCTGTTTTATACAGATTTTTTAATGGAGCTTGTCTAAATGTGTTAGAGTCCAGAGTTTTGTAAAGGTAGAATGTAATCAATCAAGAACAAATGAGGACAGAGCGCTATAAATCGTCAAACGACAACCCCAACAAAGTACTGGCAGCGCTAGACACAACCGTATGCAATCAAGGGAGCCTACTGTCCTATGTTGTGTTTGTGTAGAATCCCAGTTGTTAGCATACACTTAGTGAGCGAGCTGACGATATAAATTAGGGATTCGCTGTATGCACACGTGGTACACCAGGAGCTAGCCGTGTGAAGACTAGGGTCGTTTAAAAGAAAGGGATGGCAGATCTTTTAAACTGAAGATCTGCCACATTCCTTACTTTCGACTCTCTCTTTGCTACGTGTTAGGGTACGGTAGGCTCCCTTGATTGCATACGTCAGCATACGGTTGTGTCTAGCGCTGCCAGTACTTTGTTGGGGTTGTCGTTTGAAGGTAGAATGTAACAATGCAGTCATTAGCACATATTTTATATGCCGACATTCTGGTAAATGGCTTGAATTTGGGTGATATCATTTTGGCCTCTTGTGACCTGAAAGTGCCTAGAGGTCAGTCTCTGTGGTTGTGTATGTGGTATGTGTGCATTCATTAGCGTGGGTAACTGGATCATGCATTTATGCTGGAAGCCATTATCACCATTATCAAACATGGCATAGAAAAAGTACAACAGCACAAATGCATAAAGGAGGATATAACAACCACGCAGAAAATTTAGCAGCATCTGTGATGTCATTTTTAAAAATGAAACCAGCCTTCGCTCAAGAACCACTTTTCTGAGGTTGGGTGCACATCAGCTGAGAATGTTAGAAGCTGCTTTCTAGAATCCCACATACTGTTTTATCAATTCATCTAAAAAGTATTTGCAGAAAAATGCTTGCTCAAGATACAAAATTCAAATCTTCATACACTTATATACATTTTCAGAACCAAATGTTTTTTTTTGGCAGGGGTTCTGTTGTTGATTTTTGTTTGCTTTTTTTTTGGGGGGGGGTTGTTTGTTTGTTTTGAAAGAACATGATATACAAGTTAGTGGCTAGGTCTATGCTGTTGTGCGAATTTGTGTAGTATTAAATATTTTAATGCCTCCACAATATACAGCTCCTCCTTATAACCTTTTACCATTTCTGATGTTACATTTTTTTCTTACTGTTGTTAACATCTGCCTTGTTTTATTGAACAATAGTGCATTAGAGTCATTTTTGTACTATAATTTATACAACAATGAGCATGATGAACTCATATGGAAAGTAAACACCTGTTTTAATAAAGTGATGAGAATTGGAGAATCAGAGTGAACATTGAAACAGGGAGAAGCTGGAAAAGGGATTGATAATGAACATCCTCTGCAACAAAGACTACATCAGGATGGAAGCAGTAGGGGAGAAGGTAATAAAGGCAACCTTCCAGTGGCCAGTACCCATAAATAGACGGGCTATAAAGGAAAAGTATGTTATGCAGAATCCAAATCCACAACCCTCTGTGTTGGTGGAAAGTACGTGTTGCTGCTGTGCTGTAGGCTGCTCTTTGAAAAACATTAGCGTTCAACCATGATAAACTATCAACTGGTAGTTTCTGCCTTGCACAGTGAGCTACACAATTGCCTTGGGCACTTGACTATGCTCGTACAAAGTTCTGTGGGATCCATGTTGCTCCAAGACTTGCCAAAATGCTCTAATGGTGTCAAAGTAAAAACCTTATGATAATGTGGCAGAGGTCTCAGATATGGAGACCGGTGTCACCAGAGACTACATGAATAATACATCAATTGTCAATCTTATTTACTTTTTAAAAAAAGCTTCTGTTTCTGCTGAAGTCACCAGTGCAACCACAACTATTTACCTGTCTGTGGGCAGTGCTGTTTACAGGCAAGCATTCTGATAAAAGACTAAGAATAATGAATTTGTGGTCAAAATGGCAACAACCTTTGAAAAGGTAACACAGGATGCATGCAGCCTAACAGGACACTACGTAATTTATATTTAAATTAATTTTTAGTCACTTTTTGGCCTCAAATGTTTTAATTTCACTATTTGCTGTCGCTAGTAAAGAATAATTGTCACCTCACGACGTGAAGATAAACATGACTACTGATCGTCCCTGCCAAAATTATTTTTAGCCATTGGTCAAAACTGCTAACCCAATACTAAAGCCTCTGCACAAACAGGATGTACCTAAACTGGAAGCATTGCTTGCTTGCTTGTTTGGTTTGGGAGGGGTTAAACACTGCTAGTGGCTCAGGCCACAGCAGGGATATAGGGTAGACG
Source organism: Lanistes nyassanus (assembly GCA_004794575.1). Classification (NCBI taxonomy): domain Eukaryota; kingdom Metazoa; phylum Mollusca; class Gastropoda; order Architaenioglossa; family Ampullariidae; genus Lanistes; species Lanistes nyassanus. The sequence goes on along the minus strand of SMGT01008023.1, from coordinate 276,381 downwards.
GAGAAAGATTACTTAGCTAGAGGAAAGGAAGTGCCTTCCTTATCGTTCTATCTGCAAAATAACAATTTAAAACCAAGTGACAATGGCACAGCATTATTTAATATAATCGTATCAAGATGGGTTACTTCAGTTTGGTAATCACAGAACTCTACAAAAGGTCATGCAGTGAATAAGCATGGAAACATAAAAATAGTCCATCTATCATCTTGTGACTTGTGGTCATCACTTTCTGTCAGGCTCCAAGTACTTCAAGCAGCTTTTTGACTATCTCATGGCGTCAAAAGTTAGATGAAGTTCATTTTCAAAGGCTTCAGTAAACAAGGGGTGATGCTGAAAAAAACCCAACAAAATTGTATCTTCATAATCGCAGTAGCATCACATGGACATGTAATCTCAATTTGGCTGCTGTCAAACATTATCTTTAAAGTGAGGGTAAACTCTCCGTGGCAACTTTGTATGCCTAAATAGAATCAAATCTGAGGAATCGCGTGGCACTGGTCATTTTACCAGAAGATCGACCGATCAGTCACTATTTTAATCGAAAGTTCTGCATCGAGGAGACCTAAAAAAAAAAAACCGGAACAGCCGAATCGAGGCTCATGACGTCACCCGGGTAACAACAAAGATGACATGCGACCGTCATACGAAACCCCGCACAGCCACAAACAGCCGTGGTCTAAATAAAAGGTTTTAAAAGTATATCAAGCATCAGAATGCACTTTCTGAATTATTAGATGCATAATATGCCAAAAATCGACACTTGAGTACGTACATTTTACAAATTTGTTCCAGTACAGTTATCGTCTGCTCGTCGGCCGTGTAATACCGAACAGCCACCGAAATCCATGGTTTTAGGTCTAAATAAAAGGTTTTAAAGGTAAATCAAGAATGAGAATGCACTTTCTGAATTATTTGATGTATAATATGCCAAAATCGACAGTTGAGTAGGTACATTTTACAGATCTGCTCTTCTGCCGTGTATCATTCCATTTCGAAACCCCGAATAGCCACAATTCGACCCGTATAGCACGTGCGAGAACGTATAAGCTATTATCAAAATATACTTTTATAAGTTTCTGATGCATAATATACCAGAAAAAATCACAGATGTATGGAGCTTTTGAAGGTATGTTTTGTTTGAAATGTCATCATATCCTTGTCTGTCGAGATGCACAAATAGCCAAGAACAGCCACGAACAGCCATCAAAAGCTATGGTTTTAGGACTAAATAAAAGGTTTTAGAGAATGCACTTTTATAAGTATTTGGTGCATAGTATGCAGAACAGCCACGAACAGCCATCAAAAGCTATGGTTTTAGGACTAAATAAAAGGTTTTAGAGAATGCACTTTTATAAGTATTTGGTGCATAGTATGCCAAAAAATGACACTTTTTTAAGCTCCTGTAAAGATTTGTGACTGAAATTTTATCGTATTTTTACTGGTGTTTGTCCTGCATATTTTCCCCATTCTGATTTCTCTACTCGAACACCGCCAGTTTCTCACATAACAGAAGTGAAGATACCCATCTGACGTCATAAGGGGAGGGGACATAACCGATGTCAAGTTTTCCAGATACATGTTCACAGAGTTATCTTTCTGCACTTTTTTGTGCACTTTTAATATATAAATAAACGTCATACTGAAAGTTTACCTCGGATTATGACGTTTTCTTGTCATTTCCCATGTATTAGTGCAGTATACAAGGGTTGTTAGGTTTGAGTGTACACTCTCTTTAAAGCTTTGATTTTGTTAGCGACATTTTTGTAGGTATAATTCTGCAGCGACCATCTCGCTGTTCGCCTCCCAGTTCACAAGTCCATCACTTTGGGGTTTGTGAGGTTTTTTTTGGAGAAATAGCATAAGGTAATGGTAATGCTTAGCACATACAACTAATTTTTATTTACAAAATATTGATGTAATAAATCTCACGCTGTCGGCTGACTTGAACTCCAACAGCTGATCTCGCTCAGTCTCCAGTTTGTTCAATTCCCTGTAACAACGACAAAAACAACAAAAATGCACATGTACACATACACACACATAAAGGCATTAGTCTATTTTAAGATGAGACAAATGCCTGTTAAAAGGTTGGCTGTGTGCATGTCACTCCTGCATGCCTGTACAGGTTAGTAAAGAGCATGTGATGGCATACATCTGTGCACACACAAGCTGCTCTGTCCTTCCTATAGTCCATGTTTCCCTCAGTGGGCCTCCTTCATCCTGACTTCGCTCTGCTCCACTCACACCCACTCAAATCTCACCTGTTCTGCATGTCCAAAGCTTCTGTAAGAGACTTCAGTCGGTGCTCAAGTTGCTGTTTTGTCTTGCATAGTCTGACCTGCAACATGCACACAAAATCTCTCAGACGCTAACATCATTCGCTTGACTGGCTCTTATTGTCAGAAGACAGCATATTAAAAGCCTCTGAATTTTCCATGGACTGATACAGTAATAATCTGCAGACTCATGAAGAATGAACAATATAGACTTTCTTTTTCCATGAGTAGTTACTAAAGCAAAAAAAAAAAAAAGGATTTAAACTGCTTAATGAAAACTGTTGGATATATATATATATAAAGACTAAAAGAGTCTCCACAAGCTGGGCATATCCAGAGAATACTAAAAACTTAGAAGCTCCATCATGCTGTTCATAAGGTCTGCAATGTAAAATTAATTCACTCTAAATGGGGCACAAAGTTCACTGACCACTGTACTGTCAAGACTAGTGTAGTCGTGGCTGCCAGGCGGGACCCTCAGAGTTTCCAGTCTGACAGCAACTCTGCAACAAAAGATTGAGACAAAAGAAAGTAGCAAGATCACAATGGGAAAGCCCTCAAATCTTCCATGATCAGGTGAGACTATCATCGGGTTCTCATTATTAATAATTTTAAGAGATACAATGATTACTGCATTCATGTTAATCAATAAAGGGAATAAACTTTAAGCCAACTTGCCTGTTTCTTGCATCAACAAGAACTTTGTGCACCTTTTCTGAAGACTGTGCTGGAACTTTAAGCATCAGCAAACTGGAAGAAAACAACAAACTGAGGTACATCTTTAGAAGAACTGATGTATGTTTTGTACGATTTTTTGTTCATGATGCTATTTTCTTCTCTAATAAAGTATATTATGAGCTCCTTCACATTTGCTTCCTGAATCAGTGAATCCTCACGTTTTATGGTGTTCAAGAATGCATCAGACAAGTTCCCCCCCCCCCTCAGTGCTGATAAAGCATTTGTTGCTTTTAGGCAGCACACAACGCCGTCTCAAGATGACATTTATATACTGTACACCTATGCACATAACGGTTGGGGCACACAACTGTGCGGTGTACACCAACATCTGATGAATGTGAATAATGAGCAACTTTAATCAAACTTTAAAAACTGAACATCGTATGCAGCTGCCAGAGCAACTCAAACTTTAAAAACTGAACATCGTCTGCAGCTGCCAATACTCACCGTATCGCATCATCGAACAGGTGTAAAATAAATGATTTGGCTGATTTGGTCATCAGCTTCCATGATGACGGCGTTTGGGGCGTCTTCTGTCGATTTCTCACGCTTGATCCTACAACAGTACAAGAGTAAGTTCACTTTATGTTTAATCTTCAGAAAAGTCAAGTGTGATAAACTAATAATCTTATTCTTACTTAATCCAAGGCTCGCGTAAATAAAACCAAAACAAACCGAAAAATCCAGTGGAAAAGTTTTAATTAAAAAAAAATACCATCTAAAGGAATTGGAGCATGAAAAGAGTTCCATATCATCGGCACACGACTCGACAGTGCGTACTCGCTCCAACGAAAATTCAAAACATAAAATATCAAAATCAGAGTTTACAAATTTCAAAAAAAATCCCACAGCCTCACTTGTTTTAGAAGTGGTGTGTTTTGTTTTTGTTTGAAAAAACGTTGCCTTGGTTTTACTTTTAGCTGGTTGGGTAGCTCGAGTTCTAGGGGGCATGGTGTCTAGCAACTTTTATAATAAAGGACCCTCGATTGCACAAAGACTTGCAGCTCGCGCCCCGAGTACGATTCTGGATACCAGTGTCCAGTGACCTCCCTTTGACCATCGGTTTCCGTCGGAGAGCAGGAACAACTTCCGGTTTCTATTAATTTTGTAAACTCCTGTTTCTGTCCCAAAAGTGGTAAACAGTTTTTTTTTTTACCATAATCGATTAGTTATGACTTCAGCATATGAAAGAGCATTGAAGATGTGGCAAAACTGATCTCAGCGCAAGCTGGAAGAAGTGGAAACTTAGAGATCGATTATGGAGACAGCAACATCAGCTTCCCCATCTAAATAAAATTCTTCAAAGCCTACAGTCTTCTTCATCCTGCTTTGTGGCTGTGAAAGATGGACGCTGACAACGATTAGGAAAGAAGATCGAAGCCTTTGAGACCAAGTGCTTCGAGAAGCTCCTCATAATCTGGACAGAACACAAAGCAAACGTCTATGTTGGCACCAAAGTAGACAGACTGGCTGGTCCCCATAGAAGCCTGTCTCGCCATCAAGAAAAGGAAGCTGACATTATTCAGCCATTCAACACATCATAATACACTTGTTAAGACCAGACACTGGAAGCCGGGAGGAGAAGACGAAGGCAAAAAAAAAAAGCTGGCTTGACAACATCAAAGAATAGACAGCACGAGGCATATCCCAGCTCTGTTACGGATAGCAGAAGACAGACCAGGATGGCGGATACAAGCTGCATCCCGCATGTCCCTTTATGATCTTCTAGGTCACGGGACTGGTGATGATGAGATGATGACAGCTGGCTCCATAAATTTTTTCGTAAATGATATCATCTGGCATTTATAAAGCGCCTTTCATTTATCTAAGAGCTATATAGGGACATTCCAGCCAACCTTCAAAGCACAGAAACAAGTCATTCTCGGGTCATACACACATTACATAACATTTCAACACGCGCACATTACCCTAACCGCTGTGTAAACAAGCATAATGTGTTTTGAGGCTAGATCTGAAGGATGAAATAGAAGTGTCTTTGAGGCTAGATCTGAAGGATGAAATAGAAGTGTCTTGTGTGGAAAGCCAAGAAGTTACAGAGAAGCAGGCCATAGAGAAGCAACGGAAGCCATGAGACTTCGTTTGAAACATTTTTGTCGGAAAAGTGGATCAGAGAGAGAGATGTGGCATGTACGTTTTCGCTGGGCTGGTTGGCGTACCCAGTCTAAAAAGCGGATGTAATGGTACAGACGGCTAGACCACTGGGTCACCCCACATTCTATGCAGATTGCACGTCCATTCTAAATAAAAATAGCAAAACGGTCCTTGATTGCAAGAATTTAAGTAGAGGCCGGGGCCGGGGATAGGGAGAAAGACTTCCGGGATCAGATCGTCTCAGGTCTGGGCGTTTTACAGGTGATACGTGCAAGGAAGGCCACGATAAACGAACAAGGAGCTGTTCATATATGTTGCAGACAGCGCGACACAAATACAGCGCTGATTCGGAGAACAGAACACGATATTGCGTTACTGTTGACTCGGTCCACACAGGCATGAAAGGGTCGATGCACAAAAGAGTTCCCTGTTGCCGCAGTGCCATTTTCTGCTGAAGTTTCGTCCAGACACCGGTTGTCACGTACAATTCAGCCCCTTTGCCCCACCTTGTGGCTTCTCCGTGACAGTCTCACACGAGCTACCCCCACCCCCCGCTCGCCTGTATTCACAACATGACACGTGAATACAGAACTAGGTGGGCTGTTTGCTCAATTCATTAAGCCTAATGTGCGTGGAAGTAGGTGAAACCCAGGGCAGACAGTTGCATGGTGGAGTGAGGGTGGTGGGGAAATTCGATTGTAAAAGAATGGGGAGGGGGGAGTCGGAAGCACCCAGACGTAAGCACGTGCGCGAAAATCGGACATGCACGCCCTTCTTCCTGCCCAATCCTTTTTGATCTTGCACGCTTCTGTCCTGTCAGAGGGACAAAATCTCTTCAGCGAAAGTCATTACCTTACGTGGAATCTTGGTAACAAAATCAAGGGAAAAGAAGGCATGGAATTTACAAGAGACAATACATATATATATATAGCTGCTGCATAATGTTTTCCATTATTTTACTTTGCAAACACGGTGACTTTTCTTCCTGTGAACTTGACGATTTTTTTTTATTTAACCTTGATCCGTAAACATTTTTGAATTCGTGCTGGCTTGCATGAGCGTTCTTATCTCCAGTTCATTCGTAAAGGTGTACATAAAAAACACACCGGGTGAATGGGGTTTACGACCGCTCTTATTACCGGAAGTGGCGATAAGAACGCTCATGCAAGCCACCCCTGGAATATCCTAGCTGTGACTTTTATTCCGCCTGTCACTTGTTCAGTGTAACGTATTTTAATCGTGCATCAGGATGTAACGCAGAGAGAGAGAGAGAGAGAAAACTAATGTAAATATAAATGTTCAATACATAGTTTTACATACAGTCTCGAGAAATCCGCATGCACAGTAAATTACTTATCAACAGCCATGAGCCTCTCTATAAGCATTATTTCAGTCGGTTATACTTAATTAGTAAGTTCTATCGGTTTTTGACGAAGTGTGACCCAACAACCGCAATTCTGATCGAGTGAGCTGGGGCCAGCTGCACGATATGCCATCATAACTCTAAGGCGGTGTACTCGACCAGCATTTTGACGATGATCAAGCTAAAATTCTAGTGGCGAGCACCCCACCCCTTAATACTCCGGTGAGCAAAGAGTCTGGAACGCATCGCTGAAACGAAACCGTCTGATCGTCAAATTTCATTTTGATGGGATATGATCATAAATAATGTGCGTATCGCGAACATGGAAGTATGGATACAAGTACAAAGCGAATTTCGTTACTGCAGAGATCTCAGAGGAGTGGGGGGACTACTGTGTGCGTGTGTGAGAGAGAGAGAGAGAGACCGGTGCGTTAATGTTGGTGCTTGTATAAAAACTCCGTTCTGCCCTCTTTAACAACGGTAAACCTACATATTTACGCAAAAAAGTGGGGGTCGCTGCTGCAAATGGTATAACGTCTTCACAATCCTACGCGTCCCTGGCAAAAGCATGCATCGCAATGACGTCATAATCTGAGAAGTTCAAGGGAGTGTGTGTTCCTTTCCTCTTAGTCTCCCACTCAACCAGCTTGAACTTTTAAAAAAAATTCCAGGTATCAAATGTAAACGTTTTCCAGCAGTATAGTGTGGTCAGCAATGAGTCGATTCAAAACACAAGAACGACGGGAGGCTAACCTCTGACCCTGCTGTTCACAAACAGTCCTTTTAAACCTAACGCTTATTTACAAAGTCTACAACGGACGTCCAGTGAACCTACAGCTCCTTATCAGGGGCGCAGCGCACTGTCTTTTGTCGATGCACGTCTCACATTATCGTTACGCCCACCTGTGTGAACGCCGATCAAGTACAAAGCCTGTACCGTGTTATTCTTTTAGACGCTATGTCAAAGGAAAGGGCGGACTGCCACCACCCTTCCCCTATTCCTGCTGTTCTACCCCTGGAGAAAATTTCCTCTGTTTTGGCACGTACGCAGCACGGGGTGGAAAATAGTCTTTTCTGTGGAAGACTTCAGATCTGTTTTATTCAGACTGCGTGGAACAGCGTGCACGGCACGAGACGAGAGTTCATTTGAAGAGAGCTTTTGTCTGTGAGTAAACCTGCATCAAAGCTGGGGCATCTCCGGGGGATTTACTATCCTTTAAGAGGGGATTACGGTAACTACCCACTCGTTTGGGGATTTCAGTGGTCAGATACTTTACCCCATTAACACAACAATTTAAAGAATCTGTTCCCGGAAGCAACAGGTGGAAAAGGGGATCAGCACAGAGCACTGACCAGAGGGTTAGGGGACAGTCGTAGAGGGTGGGTGGGTGGGTGTTTGCTGCTTAGCGTCCCGCTGCAAACAAGGTGCATATCAGGACAAGTTTCGTGCTGCCACACGTAGGACTGATTCAGTCCCACGCAGTCACGTTATACTGGCGCCGGGCCAACCAGTCCTATATACTCATCCCTATAGGGCCAGGCGCGTTTGGTAGGGCAGCTACTAGATTCGCAGTTTTTGAGTCATAGGATGGCTTGGCCGGGATTCGAACCACCTACCTCCTGTCTTGGAAGCGGACGCCTCCAGACCACCGAGGCGGTCCAGAGTCATAGACGACAGGGTGTTATTTATACAACTCTTATAATACAAGGCATATCATACAGCTCACATAATACCACTCCTATAAATCATATTATCATTGGTGATGTCTTTTTAATTTTCGAATTATTTTTTTAAAAGGGAGGATATTAATGGAGGTCACGTAATTAAGTGTTATTTAGTGACTGTGAATCTAATCTTCAGTTCACGATCATAATGCGCACGCGCAGTCAGTGGGAAGTGCTGGTCAAGATCGAGTGACGAGATTACTTCAAAAAGTCAGATAAGGATCGCGAAACCATCTCAAATGAAAGTTTCCAAGCATTCTCAGACATTCCGATCGCAGTTAACTGAGCTGTGGTCACTTACTAAACCTGGGCAAAGGGGCGATACCTTCGCCTATTGTGAAATTTGTGCCTACGATTCTCCTCTCAAGTCGGTAAGACGAGACGATAACTGATAAACAGAAAAGAAATAACAACAATATGAAGAAAAGAAGCAAAGCCACAAAGATTACTGAATTCCTCTTGAGTGCCTAGTCTCAGGAAACAAGTCAGAATGGCAACCACATGGCAGGAGAAGTTATGCTGGTCGGTTTTAAAATGTTCAGAACTGAGGACTTATTGAACAATTGATGTGTTCCTGAAAATCAGACTGCGTTCCTGATTTTCAAAAAGTTGTCCCTGGAAACCAAATCTGAGGGTAGGCATCACTGGAAACATTTTCTTAAATCAAAGAAGTGCAGGGGTTTTTCTGCTGTCAAAACATCGAATCGCTCAGGGTGATTCTTAAAGATGCCCGTAAATTAACAAGTATGTCCGCTTTGCACTTAAGTTTGATTTTTACTGGAAGCAGTGCTCTGACTAACGTTGCAATTTTGCTTTTTTTTCACTTAGTGCTCTTCTTTGTATTGATGAGTTTATGACCAGTCTAAGGAAACTGATTTTTTCCTGCTTTAAAAGATATTTTAAATTGTGTGCTGGCATTAATTATTTGGGTTTATGATGGCATAGCTGTGTGATCTTTGAATAACACAAAAACTGTAATTTAATAACTAGTTTGATTTTAGTAGATCTGCCCTCGTCTTCTGGGCCTCCCAACGTACGGACGCTGTGCATTCAGACTGTACGCACTCTGTGTAAACCCACATTGTCTTGTCGCGCAATGAAATGGGTTCGTGATGAAATTCATAACTATATTTCTTGTTCTTAAAAAGTTTCCTGTGACATGTGGCCACATAAACCAAACGCCAATCATTATACAACAACATTGTGGGTCAACAGGGTGTGGGATTTTTTGTTGAATTTTTTTCTTCTCTTACTTCACAAACAGAAAGCCACTTAGGTGATACTTTTATCAGCAGCAAATCACAGGTTGAAGGTCAAACTTTTGTTCCAAAATTTATTACTAGGATCACAAAATCCATCGATAACACCATGCCAAAGACAACACTATTCTTGTGTTTAGTCTACTGCAACACGATGTCGGAATATCGTTACCACAAGCCATAAGCAAATGTATGCAGCATGTTATAATCTGTCGTCTTTTGGGAAACGATTACTTGGAGGAAATGACCACAAAAAATTAACTCTCAAGGTCGATGGGGAAGAAGCGACATCTTATAAAGTAGTGAATCTAGAACATATACAAAGGTTAAAGGTAAAGGTTGTCACGTGATATTGCGGAGGGAATGTTGTAGGCCTAGTACCCTGAAGACAACTGGTCAGGCATGGACTAGCTGGATTTCTGTTCTCGAGCACTCCTTACCACATTTTTTTCTTCTTCTTCTGAAGCCGGTGAGGGGAGACGACTGGTGGTCGTGTAGTGCTGGTATCATGGCACAGGAAGTTCCTGCTCAGGATCTCTACGATAGAAGTCGTTGCACAACACATCAATCTCTGTTAATAACAATCAGACCCTATTTCGGATAGGATCTACTCAGAGGAAATTTGCGTGCGTCGTGTGTCTTTGCGCAAGCGCAAAGATGCATTTGTGTGTGGATGAAGGCATTATTTATTCAAAGAGGCGAATATCATCGGCGCGGCAGGGTTTTAACGGCAAGGAAATGTCTCGTCGATGTGCGAAGTCCCACAGCTGTTGGCCCCAGCCGCTGTAGACAAAGCGAAATTCTTGCGGCATGCACGTGGTGAGAGTGTTATGGTGCTTTGGGCTTTTTATTATTGTTTTTGGATATTGTCTGACACGGACGCTTCACAGCGTACGCTTATCGTCCTAAGACAAGAGCTATAATAGGTGTCTCAGACAAAGGGACAGAACTACGACAATAGAGGTTGTCATCCCTTTCGTGTTATGCTTGTACCAGGCCGCCGATCCTGGAAAGACAAGAGAGAACAAAACTGCTCGGATAATTAAACAGTTTGGTGAGAGAATTCTTCCCGTTAAAACTACAGATTATTACAGTACACAGAAAGGTTCAGGCCACACAGTGTTAATGAAAACGACTACAGCAAAGCATCAAAGTTGAGCCCATCATGAGATTGGTATAACTGTATCCATTCTGCCCTCTTTTACCCCGTGAGAGACAAGGTACTGAAGTATCGGCCAAAAAAAACAAACAAACAAGCAAGCAAACAGGTGATCATGACAGCTGCGATGAGATTTTTTAAAAGAAAATATCGTTATGTGTTTAGTGATTTCGAATGAACATGTTTAAGAAAAGATTAACTATTAAACTCTTTCTAATACTTCTGCTCGTCTTTCTATGTCACTAGCTGACGTTTCTATCTCTACGGCAAAGACAATATGACGACAACCACAGCACTGACGCCAACGACGACTTGCCGATGAGGGAATATAATGTACGGCAAAGCATTCAGAAACCCTAAAACACAGATAAAGTAAAAGAAACTGAAAGACAGGAATACGCGTGGCATGTACACCGGGCTTTGAGGTGTGCGCAGACAACAGGTAGAGCTTGATAATGTGTGTTGGAGTGGGGCGAGGGGAGTGTATATATGTAGACAGACAGACAGACAGACAGACAGACAGACAGACAGACAGACAGACAGACAGACAGACAGACAGACCAGACCAGACCAGACCAGACCAGACAGAACAAACCAGACAGACAGAACAAACCAGACAGACCGAACAAAGCAGACAGACCAGACAGATAGACCCGATAGACCAGACAGACAGACCCGATAAATCAGACCAGACAGACAGGAGAGATCAATAAGATAAACGTGACAGTGGTGAACAACCTAATTATATAATATACCTGTGCACATTTTTCCTTCAATCTTTAGCCTTCGATCTTTCATTCTTGTGTATCTTTTTTAGTCCTTGTGGAGAGAAATCTGACATGGGTAAAGTCTTATTTTATGCACTGCTGCCTATAGGGGACAAACAATAGGCCGTGCTAAATAAAATGTGTCTCTGCCTATTTCTTCTTCATTCTGCGTCTGACTTTAAAAGAAATGTATTTATTTTCCTTTATCTTCCTGTTTCTCTAGCTCTGAGTGTCTCTCTTTATCTACCTTTCTAAACATCTCAGCTTCCTTTTTGGTCCCCAATTTCCCTATTTGTACGGACAGCTGCTCCCTCGCTTTCTGAAGATACGCTTTTCGGCACAGTTTTTTTAATAATTTCCTTTATTTTACTTCATTATTATTCTTATTATTGTTTTTGTCAGTAAGATACGTGCTACCAAGCATGTGCGTACGCTGCTATTTTTGAGCATGCTGCCGGTTTGTTTTTTTATTAGCGGGGGAAGGGGGTCCCTTCGATATCACTTGTATTTCTAATGGTGATAGTGGCATATATAGTGGCTTTCACGCAGTCCTGAGGCCATTTGTTTTGGTTATACTGAAAACATTAGTCAAAAAACCCCAGAATCTTCATACTCTAGATCTTATAAAAGCAAAAAAGAGTTTAAAGATAAATTTGACGATTTTATCAAAATATTCGTGAGAAAACACACGTAGAGTGCAATTTATGAAAATGACTTTTATTCCCAGTGGTGTTGCACCTTCATATTTATGAAGGTTTTTTTTCCTTCAAGAAGAAAGAAATACTCTAGGATGGAAGAAAACTGATGACGCCAGAACAAAAGAAAAACCACAAAGAGTGCAACTGTCGTTTTTCTCCTCCACTGTTGTTGTTATTTATTTACTTTTTTAGCGAGCTTTGTGAGAGAAAAAGATAAACTGAGGGCACCTGTTGGTGTTCGTGTGGAGAAACACACATTAAGCCTTGAGAAAAGAGTTTCTTCGTTGTAAAGTAGCTTAGGCGTATTCACGAGCCTTGCGAGCCCTTCAGCTGAAGTTGTTAGAGGAGTTCTCGATGTTTGATGTCTGGCCAAACCAGAACTTGTTGTCACCCCTACCCCAACCCCAGGCGCGTCCCGGCTACTAACAGTTTCACTTCTTGTTGCATCCTGAGGGTCCCGGAGCTGTTGGGCTTGAGCCCAGGAGCTCGGGGAGACACAAGAGAGATTAGGACTGTGTGAAGAACCGCAGGGCCAAGCTGTGAATCTGACACGGGGCTTAGAGGTTCAAGGTCATCTTAACGGCACTGCCGTAAGTGGATTCTCTGAAATAGAAGACCGCTGTTACTGAGAAGGACATTGTGAGGAGCGAGACTTGGGTTGTACGAGGGTTCGTGTCTGCACTTCAGGTCATAAGAGAGGTCGTAAGGTCCATTGGCCCCTGTATTTTACGTACACCTTTACGTATGAACAGGAAGTAAGAAGGCCTAATGCGAACCAGTTCAGGACATTACAACAGGCAGGTTTTTTTTTTTTGACCAGTCTGTATGTCCTTAAGACTCCATCCAGTAGTTTTAAGTAGCAGGGTGTCTGGTCTACTCCATTAACCACATATTTCTAAACAGCACATCTGATCAATCATACCAACACAGCAATCAGCGCTTTCTCCTCATTGAAAATGGTAGAAAAATGACAGATGTTCCCCACAACGAGAGACAAGCTATGAGATGATACGTCAGTACTTTGTTCGGGTTTTGTTCGTTTTCTTTGTTGTTGTTGCTGTTTGCACGATTTAAGTTCTACAAAATCATTTTGTCCTGCTTTTTTTTTTGCTGTTTTTTTAAAAATTGTTATTTCTTTTGTTTGCTAGTGTTCTGTTTCTGCCTTGTTTTATTCTTCATTTCTCAGTGCTAGCTATCTTCTGGCCTAACCTACTCTTAAAAAGTAATCTGAATATTTTGATGCCCTCTATCACCTTTCTCTGTTGACTGTTTGATCTTCGCTTGTGACGAAACAAGCACTGGTTTTCTTTCTAAGGTTTTCTTTGGTGGAGGAATTATAAGTCTACAAAAGGCTCCCGTTGTTCTTACTGTTGGCACACGATTATACGGGCGTCCACTTCGTGACGTCGGCTCATAATCCAAACATATTCAGGACGGGAATTTTTTCTCTCTGTGTCTCTCTTACCAACTCATTCCCCTCTTCCCGGACCCCCACTGAAGTTTCACCTAGTTCGCCCCTCCTTTCGCTAATCTGTTCACATATTCACGACAAGTTACGTCCATTCCACCCCTCCACCCACCCTCGCTTTTTGGTGCCTACCGCTCTGCCACGCTAGCTCCGCCTTCCTCAGGACGTAGCCGCGCCCCCTTGGTTTTCGTCACAGGCTCCCGCCGCTACATATCATTGGAGTGGCAGCCGGCGGTCTACGAACCACTTTCCACAGCTGAACAGTGACAAGCTTCAAGCATCTTCTCGACTGCTGAGGCCGTCTGTGAAAATCTTGAGTCTCCTTCATCAAACCGCAGTCAATTTCCAGGTTGTTCCACCACCATGGCAACGGCGATGATGCTTTTCGGTAAGTTCCCTCATCGTGTTTGGTGTTAATGCTGTCTTTCGATAACACCTTTTTGCGGTAGTGATGCATACTGTTGACTGTTCTTCACGGCTCCTACTGCACACAGCACACACTAAGACAGCAAGAGAGACAAGACAAACATGTCCCCCTCCTCCCCTGGGACTCATGAACGCGCTTACACTCATGGGTTGAATAATAAATTAACACCTGAAATTTCCTGTAATATACGCGGTCAAGTCAGCAACCAACTATTAACATCTCGTGACGGGGGAAGCAGAGCAGAAACTGATGTAGGGTGTTAGAAGGGGAATAGGAAGGGAGATGAAGCCAGCACCTGCAGAAAAACTCCTAAGCCAAGCCCTGTAAACAGGTGCCGTGCTACACGCACAAAAACCCAGAAACTTTATGTGCCCTACACAGGGTCCAAACCCACGTCCTGCATCGGTGGCAAGCACACATCGCCGCTGTTACGGGCCCCTTACAGCATACTAAAGCAAACTGTAAAACTTCCGAAATGTGTTCTTAGTTACATATGGTAGGCCTGGGATTTTTTTTTCCTTTTTCTTTCTAGTTTCATGAATTCCTGATATGTGCTTTTCACATATAAATGCTCTTCTCATCACGAATGCAGTGTTCTGGGAAAAGCGTGGTGTAGCTTGGGTTGTCATATACAGAGCAGGCGACTGAGCAAAACTTAGTATAAAAATACGCGTAGTAACACATTTAACTGAGTGCAATTTTTTTTTAAATGGCGTGATATTCGACTACGTTGGTTTTAATTTCCAGACGGTAGGGTCAAAGACTATGATAAACAATGATGAACTTTGGAGGAGGCCCGGCTTTCGTTTGGTATTGCCTCCCCCTGGAAAAGTATCTCAGGCTCTTCGGCTTGAGCATTTCAGGTTCTGCCGTGGTTTTTCTGTTCACATCTCCACGCACTCACCTTGCAATGGACTTTACATATTTCTAACATTTCTGCTCATAACTATGCTCACAACGCCTTCCATTTACGGTAAACTAGATTCCATACGTGTAAACATAAAGAAACAATGAACTGTCATTTTTAGTGTCATACGCTTAGCATATCCTGATGTTTGGGTCAGTGGAGGGGGGGGGCGATGTTGGAGGCGGACTGGATAGCTCACTCAAAGACCATCAGCTTTGTGTATCAGAGTTGGGACTGGATCCGAAAGTGGGCAAAATTTATTTATATCCTGGAGTTAAAAGATTTTGCAGACTCCGTGGTCTCCGCCCTGGCCATTTTACTGCAGCTATCAGTGAAGTGAGGTATCAGAGTGGTGAGGTATCAGTGAGGTGAGGTATCAGTGTGGTGAGGTGTCAGAGTGGTGAGGTATCAGTGTGGTGAGGTATCAGTGTGGTGAGGTATCACTGTGGTGAGCTATCAGTGAGGTGAGGTATCAGTGTGGTGAGGTATCAGTGAGGTGAGTATCAGTGTGGTGAGCAGTGTGGTGAGGTGTCAGTGTGGTGAGGTATCAGTGTGGTGAGCTATCAGTGTGGTGAGCTATCAGAGTGGTGAGGTATCAGTGTGGTGAGGTATCAGTGTGGTGAGCTATCAGTGAGGTGAGGTATCAGTGTGGTGAGGTATCAGTGAGGTGAGGTATCAGTGTGGTGAGGTATCAGTGTGGTGAGCTATCAGTGTGGTGAGCTATCAGAGTGGTGAGGTATCAGTGTGGTGAGGTATCAGTGTGGTGAGGTGTCAGTGTGGTGAGGTATCAGTGTGGTGAGCTATCAGTGTGGTGAGCTATCAGTGTGGTGAGCTATCAGAGTGGTGAGGTATCAGTGTGGTGAGGTATCAGTGTGGTGAGCTATCAGTGAGGTGAGGTATCAGTGTGGTGAGGTATCAGTGAGGTGAGGTATTAGTGTGGTGAGGTATCAGTGAGGTGAGTATCAGTGTGGTGAGGTATCAGAACAAGGTTTGGTGGTAGTTTCCGTCCGCTCCATATCCCCTCAGTGACATGGCTGAAGTTTCCAGCTTGGCATTAAATCAAAAAGAAACCAAGAAAGGAAGGAAGGAAAAAAGGAAAGGAGAAAAGAAGGAAGGAAGAAAAGAAGGATTGAACTGGTGTCGAGGCTGTTTTTTCCCTTAACATGCCTATAGCTGATACTGTGAAAGGCAACCAAAAAGAAAAAGTTTTTGACTGCCCCGTGTCTAACATTCTTACAAAATACAGCCAGCATTGCGTACCCAGTGCACCTCAAGGTATCAAAGCCATGCGGCCCGCAGTAAGGGAGACAACGCCAGTCTATGACAACAGCCAGGTTGCTGCCGGAAGATGGCGAATAGACGTCAGCTAGAAAAAAAAGGAAAAACTGGGAGCGTGGGGTGTTATTGCTCAGGGAAACAGTGTTAGAAAAAGCGAGCCTGGAAGTGAGACAGTTGGAGGGATCGAAACTCATCGCAAAAGCCTACAACTTGTATTCCCGCACTGACTCTCTGTGGACCAGTAGACATACAAGAAGAGGACATTATCTAGTTCTGTATTCTGTTCCGTGGTTTCATTGATGTGTTTGGAAGGTTTCGCTTCAACATGCCCTCCTGACCTTAGAGAGATATAGTCCTTCCGCTCCTAATCCGCTAACCTTGACCTTACCAATAGCGTGGTAATCCGCTTGCACGGTGTCCCGAGGTCGCACTTTCCCTCCTCTGGCCATAGTCTATAGTGGGGACATCGTAGGGACAATCTTTCTTGCGTTGTGCTCTCTTTTAATGTCAAACGATATTGTTTTCTCCACGACATTGAATTTCTGATCTACTGATGAAGACATCAAAGGGGAAAACATAATTGCTCTAGTTTTAACGCACTTCACAGATGGTATCTATACGCGTGCGTTTCCTCTTTGCTTAAACGTAGATGGCGCCAGCTGTGGGTCAGATGAGGAGTGCGCGGCAATATTAAAACAAACAAGAGGGGAATCTCTGTCCACATTGGGGTGAGCTGTCGTCAGCCTAAGCTATGCTACTACAAGGTTTAACGTCACTTGGGTCTCTGCTCATTTCTTTCCTTGCAAAAGCGGAAAAGAATCGAACTTTTCCATAGACAGCGCTATTCAAAGCTGTTTACAGTGCTTAAAGTTAGTAAATTCATTAGTAAGAATCCTTTCAGAAGATATGTAACATCTTATAGCTCATCTGAAGGTGTAACAGTGCATCTTAAGCCGGATTATAAAGTGGGAACTGAAAGAATGCGGCGACGTTAGAGTAATTCAGATTCTCCAGATTGGTGCATATACTGTCTTGCACTTTTGAATGCCTTCTACTAAAAGCACTGACACTGTGTTTGCACGACCAACCTCAGATGTCATCCAAGAAACGGACGGTACTGGTGATTTGCCTATAAGGCTACTCTCCGTAAGAAGTCGCTTGGCTGTCCGTACACAAGACCGTAAAGGACCGGCCGGCGGGCCCCACAGCCCGTAGCGCCAGGGCAAGCGAATGTTTGCTGAACCATTCTTCTTGCAAAAGCCGGCAAACAGCGCGCGTTGTTTTAAACTATACAAGGTTTACGCACTGCCGTAGCGCAGAAAGCCGTCTGCGCATGACAGCGCAAGGAACCCGATAAAGTCAGCGGATCTCATTCTAGAACGCTTGTCTACGTGTCTCGCGACTTGGATGACCCACGTGTTGGCTTGGTTTTGCTTGCTTGGTTTCCAGGCGAATATTGTTGTTTAGCTTACAGCATCCGCTTGGATACCTCCGCCCCCCCCCCCCATGTCCCTGCAGGAAAGGCTGAGGTTGTCAAGAACTAACTCCTTTTACGGTGTGAGGCTGATATTTTCTATGTTTGTCGATCTTACTGTCTGTCATAAGAATCTTTGCCCAACCCCCTTCCCCCTTCCAGCACAACCATTTGCAGGCTCCTCTCTGTCTATGTTTTGCCGTCTGAATGGAATAATGGATGAATTGAAGTTTGTATTTCAGTCAATATGTATATACTCGTCCAAGGAACACAGTTTTATTCCCCAGTTACTTTAGAAGATATAAAACAAAATTGTTTTAGAGATCCTGAAAATCGCCCCAAGCATTTCCTTTCGGTTGAGTGCGATATGGTACCTCCACTATGACCTATGACCTATGGACTGTGACGTTTTGACCTATTGTTGTTTGATCCATGGTTTTTAAAGTTGTTTTATCTATGATTTGTAGCTCTGTTTGATGCATGGTTTGTAGCGTTGATGTGTCGTTTGTGAAGCTTTTGAAGTATGGTTTGCTGCGTTGTTTAGACCCAGGATGTGTAATTCATGGTACCCTATCTAAATTTGTTTGATGAGTGGTTTGTAATGCTGTTTATAATTGTTGTTTGATGTGTGGGATTAAATCGTTGTTCCAGGTCTGGCACTGGTGACTCTACTCGGGACGGAGTACAGTCAGGCACTAAGTAAGTCCCTATCTTGTTCTCTCACACACACACGCGCGCGCGCGCGCGCACGCACGCACAGGTATCAACATAACAACGAACCTAAGAATGAAATTATGCAAAAGTTAACACGGACTAAAAATGCGCACAGCAGCTCCCTCATTCACTCACAGGACAAACAAGTTGTCTTCCTGATCAGAAACCCTAACCATTAGGACCATTCCTTTAGGAGTCTATATTTTAGTGAACTAATATGCGCATTTCTCTTAATGAGTTTCAAAAGTAAAACAATTTAAGAAGTCAGACAAACGTGGCTGATATGGGGGAAAGTGGCAATAAGTGAAACTGCGATAATTAAAAAAAACAAAGGAAAAAAAACAGAACAAAACCATGGATGAATCAGACCAAAGGCTAGCAGTGTGACCTCAAGCAGCAAGACTATGGTTCGGTGTCAAAAGGCCCTGTCACACGGCCCTGTCACACTTGGTATGCCGCCATCTAGCGGAGAGCTGGGCCTGCCCTCTAGGCAAGCAGGCGCCCCTCCTTGCTGATCCTTCCTAAAGCGTGCCCAAGCAAGGCCTGTAATCGATGGGATTTTTCTGTCCTAAAAACATGAGATGGCAGCTGGCAGACGGCAGAGTGTCCGCCGGAAATACATTTAAAAGCCATATTTAGCATTCTGAGTGGATTTCCCAGATAAAGCGCGCCAGGTGTAAAATTGCTGGGCGTGGGGTTGAGGACGGGGAGCAAGAAGTTGTACGATGATGTAAGAATTAAGATGCTCCAAGAATTGCGAAAGTTAATTCAAGTTAGCTCCCTTTCTTTTACCAGAGTCCTGCTGGGGATCTTTTCATTACATTAGGCTCCACTGGTGATCCGTCTTGCTAAAGTTTTTGGCCAGTTGCCTCCCATATGTTTTAACAGACAGACAGACAGACAGACAGACAGACAGACAGACAGACAGACAGACAGACAGACAGACAGACAGACAGACAGACAGACAATTTTAAACTGAACGTTTGTGTAAGATGCACTTGAGTACTCCCCTTTTCCTTTTACTGCAGCCTGCCAGTATCCCCCCTGTCCAGCCGACTACCCAGAAACGCTCTACTTCCCGTACTGGAGAGACTGCAACTACTACTACAATTGTAGCAGGGGGGTGGCTGTCCTTGAGAGATGCCCCGCTGGCCTCGATTTCGACTTCTACTCGTACGAGTGCGTGACCCCGCCGACATCTAGAGCTGACCTTCGGCTGACGTGTCGGGTGCTGGTCAATGGTCTCCCGTAGCAACCATATAGCGTCTGGGCTTTACTGACGCCATGAGTTCAGGATACTGGTTTGAAAAAGTAAATTAAGATACTTGCGCAGCAGGGTACAGTGCCTTCAATCTTTCTCTTCGCAGCTTGCGTCTCTGAAATGTACAGGAAACCTCGGCATTGTCTTTTTCTTTAAAAAAAAAAGCTAGAATTGTTCTTACAGCGTTTGACTGCTGAAAAGGAAGCAATAACAACAGTTGGTCGATTTCAAAAGAACAATAATAAGTTATATGACTCAAATGAACAACAAGGAAATTACTATTTATTTATGGGATTATTTCTGACCATTCAACATCTTCCAGCAAAATGTAGTTTGTTAAAAATTGATCGACTCAGTCTTCAAAATTTTGTACTAGCTTCGATATTTTGTTTGTTTATAATTTAGCTATTGTCTTTATAAGTTCACTTACGATATTTAGTGAAACTGTTGATGCCAAGGTTTTTCTTTCGTCTTGTATATAACAAAAGGGTGATGACATTGTTCTGTCTTTCTGCCTGTTTGTTAGTCAGTTCACCCGACTATTGTCTATTTGAGATGCTGTGTTTCCTCTGGTTGTTTTATCGACATAATATCGTTGTCCTCAGTTGTTCGATATAGATATTTGTAAAAACTATAAACATACTGAAGGCTTTTCCCATTGGCGTGCACAAAGACCATCGAATTTAATAATAAAATTTCTTTTGTCTTCCACACAGCCTCTCTTTCTTTCTTTCTCTCTCTCTCCCTCACACACACACACACACATGCACACACACTAACACACACATGTATTCATACACACACATTCACACACACATTCACACATGCGCGCGCCCACGCACACACACACGCACGCGTGCGCGCGCACACACACGGACACACGCACATACATGCGTGCACGCAATGTTCTTCAGATTTTTTGATCAGTTTAAGTTTTTCTGAAATTACAATCAAAGTTGTTTGTAAACTAGTTTGTATAGAACATGATTTTTTGGCACCCACGACCTTTGTGGAGGTGAGGTTTTTTCCAAATAAAGGTAGCAAAATGCTTTGCTGTTATGTTGTGTGTTAGCAACCATTTACTAACATTTCCCAGTCTACATGCTTTTCTGTCTGTGCGTATGTATGTGTTCATGCATATATGTGCGTGCGCATGTATGTGCCCATGCGTGCGTGGATGGATGAAGGTATGGACTGAAGGAGCGAGGGGCGACTAAAAATTAAACACAGATTTGTCTTCTTTCTCACCCTTTCTGTCTCTAACATCCGTTCTCGTGTAATAGATACATCTATGGAAAGACAAGCTAAAAGGCAAACATGTTTCTGCTTTTCTGGGATGCAAAACACCAGCAGAAAAGTTAGAGTACACAAGCATCATACAAAAGGAAAACAGAAAAAGAAAAAAGAACAAAAATGCGTTTATGTATGTAACCCTGCACACAGACACACAGATACACACAGACACAAAGACACACAGACACACAGACACACATACACACATACACAGAGACACAGAGGCACAGACACAGAGGCACAGAGACACAGACACAGAGGCACAGAGGCACATTGTTTGATCAGTTTACGTTTTTCTGAAATTACAATCAAAGTTGCTTGTAAACTAGTTTGTATAGAACATGATTTTTTGGCACCCACGACCTTTGTGGAGGTGAGGTTTTTTCCAAATAAAGGTAGCAGAATGCTTTGCTTTTATGTTGTGTGTTAGCAACCATTTACTAACATTTCCCAGTCTACATGCTTTTCTGTCTGTGCGTATGTATGTGTGCATGCATATATGCATGAGACAGAGACAGAGACAGAGACAGAGACAGAGACAGAGACACAGACACAGACACAGACACAGACACAGACACAGACACAGACACAGACACAGACACAGACACAGACACAGACACAGACAAATGCATAAGAGCTCATTACAGTTTAAAAAATCATACAATCCAACAGTTCTTATAGTCATTTTGTTTTGAGATACTATATGGTCATTTGGAGAAACAGTAGACGTCACACATAAATCATAGTGGCGCAGAATCGCGGGGTGGGGACTGGGGAATCAAGAAACTATCATATGAAACGACGTGACTGATTTTCGCGACAGTTTGTTACCGAAACAGAACGCATTTTACATTGATCTAGAACGTTTAGTGTAAAAAAGTGTTCTGGTCTATGTTCTCGAAAGTGTTCAAATGGCCGGAAAATGTATTATTGATGTTCTGATAATGTTCCAAATGTGTGCCAGCAGCAAGTGTTCAGTCAAACTGAGCCATGCTAAGAACAAGTAGAACACATGTAACACATCGTACATACTGTTTACACACGCAGCACATATTTAGCACCTTTTTAACAGTTAAGGCATTTGTTTTAAAATTGGTGTGCGGGGTGATTGCACCTAAGAACGCATGTTGCCCGACTGCCAGTTGTTTAGGCAAAATTTGTACCTCCCTGCTGGAGCAGTATGGTTTGCAGATTCTTTTGTCAGAGGGGGGTGGGGTTGGTGGTTGAAATTCCTGTCATGGCAGTGATTACAGAGAAGAAGCGAAGTACACTCAAGTATAAATCCCCTCTCCCCTTCTAAAAATAACTTATTGGGAAGTTATTGTAACCCTGTACATGTATAAGAAAGAATAGCCATCTCCTGAATAGTGCTTTATTCGAGTATACCGTACGTTTAGCAAATGTGCAGGCATACGGTGCCTGAAAAGAAGACGCAGCTGGTGATTTTTGACATAGATCTTGGCATATATTTAGGAGATCTATTTCCCAGATGGGAAATACTGACTTCCACACAAGGCGCACAGTAAGAGGTACCAGAGTTCACATCCTTGTAAGGCTTTAAGAAGTCCATTTCCCATAGGGCCGAGTTGCATAAGTCTTTATTTATGGTTTTCAATACATAAGTGTCTATAGGAATCACTAACTCAAAAAAAGTTTTATGTGTATGGAAAAGAGTTACTAATCTTCATGCAGTCCAGTTCTGAGCTGTAAATGCTCCAACCTTAAAGAGTAGTACGGCAAATCAACGTTTAGACGAGATATACAGAGTGTGCATGGGTCCGCTTTGGACTGCCTACCTGAGTGACAAGTACACAAGATAGCAAGCACACAGCTGTGACATGCAGGGCAGCTGTGACAAGCACACAGCTGTGGCATGCACGGCAGCTGTCACAAGCACACAGCTGTGACATGCACGGCAGCTATGACAAGCACACAGCTGTGACATGCACGGCAGCTGTCACAAGCACACAGCTGTGACATGCACGGCAGCTAAGAAACCCACCATTCGTTACTTGACTTTGAAAACGCATTTATTCGAACGCTAAAGTCGGAAATAAACAACGCATTGGTATATTACAAAACGTCCAAGCGTATTCTTGAAGCCCAGATCTGCAAACGACAAAATTCTCACAGTTACTTAAAGTTTAACAGGCTTTGAACTTTCATGAATTATGTTACAATAGTTTACATCTATACAATTTATACACGAGCAGTTTATATCTGTACGTATGAGCAGTTTACTACTGCACAGTGTAAGAGTCCATAGCTACGTGTGGTAGGGACAGGGTGGGGGTGAGAAATCCATGGCTATTTATTGCACAATGTGAAGATAGCGAAAAGCGCCATATATATGTGGAATGTACAAATTGTTGAGGATGGTGGGGTAAGCAGCTGGGTGTGAAAAACCACAGGGAACACTTCTTTAAGACCTTATTTAAAGTTCTTTCTGTGCACACTGACCAAAAAGGTATGTGTGTATCGATGAGCAACTACACCCACTCAGCAAAGAATCTCTCAACACAAGCTACATTCTCGATTTTAAAAAAATGAATTGAGAATAGAACCCGTAGATAATTGGCTCAGGGCACGCATTTCAAACATACTGTCATAGGTGGAAGGGAGTGGCCACCGCAGTGATTGACATCCGACTGACGGGACGCCTCGTCTCGCAGACGGGGGCTTTGTTTTGGCACGACATATAACGCCGAGCACAAAGATTTGTGTAAACAGGCTCCAGCTTAGGCGGCGACACACGGCAGGTAACCGCAGAGAGGAGCAGAGACATCTTCTGTCGGAGCAGACAGGCTGCAGGAAGCGAGAGAAAGAGGACCGAGACATTACCGCAACGAAGATGTTTGGGATAAAGACAGTCGTGGTCTTGGCAGGTAGGTCTGTCAGTCTGTTGTGACTTAGCATCGCCCATGCCCAAAGAGCCTACACCAGACGCTTTCAGGGGTCCCCGCTGTTGTATTACGTTATGTCTAAAAATAGCATCTGTAAAATTTGCCAACTTGACTTATAAAAAATATAGTGGCTGCTGTAGAGGTGTAGTGATTTGTAAGTCAGAGACCCACTTATGCATCCAAAGTTTGATTTATATATTTAATTATAGTCGTTTGATCTACCTGGAGACAGATTGAAGATGTGGGGAAGGATGTGTGCGCACGCTCAAAACAAGCAGATAGATTTCCAAACATCCGCACTTACTGTGATTATTTGTAACATAACTGAATAGTATACTATAAGCTAGGCTTCCTTATAACCTACACAAGTGAGTCAATCTGTGTTTCTTTGCCATTATTGTTATAAGACACACCTTTACGCAAAAGACTTCTAAGCGCTTTATGTTCATTGTCGTGATTGTATCCTTAGCTTTAATTAATTTTATCAGATGTCTTTCATATCAGCAGTATGAGTATCTAAGCACTTCAAATTTTCAGTTTGAAAAAAAACTGAACAAGACGAAAGACTTTTCAAAATTTGACGTTTCTCTTATGCTAAATATATGGCTGGATGCTCTTTTATAGTTGTTAATTATTATGTTTCGCACATTATCCACACTTCTGAAACATGCATTTTAATGTTCGTACTATGTCCATAGACGGCATAAGAATGTTTTTGTCTTCAAATTTTAAAAGTAATTACATGTGAATTTTCAATCTTCACTTCAATTAAATCTTGAGATTGACCTTTTAATTCCTATCACGGAATCTTACTTGAAAATTTCAAATAGTTATTGCAAATATTCAATCGTCACTTCTAAGTCTTGCGATTTTTTTTCAACAATCGTTTATTTGTGCAACCAAAGTACAAAACATTGATACAGCCAAAGGCAGGGCCAGGCAACAATCCAGCTAATATAAGCCTAGCCCTAATCTTGCGATTTAACGTTGAATTCCTATTAGTATTACAGAATCTTCAACAGCAAGTCCTGAGATTTTAATTAAGGCCCTTGAATTTTAGATCTCGTTCCTTAAATCTCGATTCTCCGATGCTGATCGGACTTTAATCCTGAATCTCGCATCTTGACGTCTGATCTTGCAGTGCTGTGCAGCAGCGTCAAGGCAGTTGTCAAGTACGGCTATCTGTGTTCGTCTACCACGTCAACCGTGGCTTTTTCTCCTGACGACCGAGACTGTACGATGTACTACGAGTGCGACAGATCTATGTGGATCCCCAAGGTCTGCGGGCCTGGCACGGTCTTCAACCCCAATTACAACGTGTGCGACTACCCATTCAACGTCCCGGGCTGCAGCGGCGCAGGTATTCGTTATCTTATCTGGCGTTCTCTTGCAGTTTTCGCTGCATTTTTCTGGCTTTGGGTCTTTCTTGGCGGAATTCTGTGCGTGAAAAACAATGTTCGGCGAACTATAGTGCGCTTTTGTATCGTTCAGAAAGGCCTGAGGTTTCGCCATGTTGTCAAGTCTTTTCTTCTCTCTTCCCTTATTCGACATTACAGACTAGCTTTACTCCCCACTCTGGTGTGTATGCGAATGTATGCAGTCTAGCTGGAGGTTTTTTCAAACAGTCAAAGTTTTTCTTACTGTAAAGAATTGTGCTTACTGTAATTGCGCCCCCGTGAAATTAACCCACCGCCATAGTCAAATGAAAATAGATAATGAGGATGACAAAGTTGATACAGTTTATGTCGTACAGTACTTTGCCATAATAAATTTGTACTTAAGCAATGTCGTATTGTAGTTGTACCGAAACCAGTCCTGATTCGTTGACAAACTTTGGACTTAACAGAAGACATTTGTGCTTTTCGCCCGCTCTCCTTAAATAGTTACCACGTCTTCTTGCTCGCCTAATCCTTGCAAGAACGGAGGAGTGTGTGCATCA
The DNA here is from genome assembly GCA_004794575.1 of Lanistes nyassanus. NCBI lineage: Eukaryota > Metazoa > Mollusca > Gastropoda > Architaenioglossa > Ampullariidae > Lanistes > Lanistes nyassanus. The sequence continues at coordinate 250,620 of SMGT01008023.1, read as the reverse complement.
TCCGGAACAAATTACACCTGTACCTGTCCGTCTGGTTACGCTGGGACAACGTGTCAGCAAGGTAAAGCTTTCTAGTCTCTTCCTGCCCTCCATTATTCCCATCCCATCTTCCCCCTCTGTCTGTCTGTCTGTCTGTCTGTCTGTCTGTTAGCATTCGCTGCAACCGATCCTCTATCCTAGGAAGAAACAAGTAAGCAGATGCATAAAACTTTAATATATAAGATATAAAGAAAAAATAAAATCAAACCAAAGATAATTTTCAGTCCATTTGGTTTCCGGTCTCACTCTCAGTCTTGGCCGGCACTTTACGTGAGCTGCCTTTTTAAAAAAAATCAGTGACTACTTCCTTTTATTCCACAAACTCTTGTCGAAACGGAGGCGAGCGCATAGCGTCTGAAGCGAGTTAGAGCTGTTCTCGTCCTTCTGCCTATGAAATAACTTGCCAGACATGAGAAATAAACTTTCTACCATTTTAGGAACAAGATATAAAGCTCGTACCACTGTGCTGACTCATGTTTATAATCAGAGTTTTGAGACTTCATATAACAATGTCGAAGGTGACAAAAGAATTTGCAAAGTGCACGTGAACATCAGGCGGTCTCCAGTTTATTGTCTGATTTTGCCATGTAATCTTGTTCCTTTTTCTTTGCAGTGGTTCGCCTCGTCTCGGTCTATCTTGCTTGTACGTGCACTTGACCATGAATGATTTATATGCAAATGACTTTCATCGTCATGTGTGCAGCCATCTCAGTCAGTCCCTGCTCTCCAAGCCCCTGTCAGAACGGGGGCACGTGCTACACTCTGGGGACAAGTTACTTGTGCAGCTGTCCTATTGGTGTCTCGGGAACCAATTGTCAAACAGGTAACAAAGCGAAAAAGATCATATGGAAAGAAAGAAACAAATAAACAAAAAGACAGACAGAAAGGAAAAAGAAAAAAACCCAAGAAAGCAAGCAAGCAGGCAAGCAAACAAGAAAGTGTGTCATTTAATTCTGTTTATACATGACCTTCTTTGTGATGGTGTTATGTATAAGTAACCAACTGACGTGTACGTGTGTAGTGAGCAACCCTTGCTCATCCGCCCCCTGTCAGAACGGAGGCTCGTGCCTTGCGTCTGGAACGAGCTACGTGTGCAACTGTCCTGCAGGTTTCTCGGGCACCAGCTGTCAGACAGGTAATGAAACAAAACAAAAAAAGTCACATGAAAAAGAAAGAAAGAAAGAAAGAAAGAAAGAAAGAAAGAAAGAAAGAAAGAAAGAAAGAAAGAAAGAAAGAAAGCGATATCACGGAAAGGGAAATCATAACGAGGACGAAACTCCTCCCCTCCCATCCACTTAAAAAAGTCCTTTTTGTACAGACACTTGTTCACGATAGTCCATGTACATATGTAAACAAGTATATATATATACATTTCTTTGCGTGTACAGCGACTAGCCCTTGCTCTCCCAGTCCTTGTCAGAACGGAGGAACTTGCTTTGCGCTGGGGACATCGTATGTGTGCAGCTGTCCTGCAGGTTTCACCGGCACCACCTGCCAAACAGGTAGCAGCACTAATTAGTGAATCGATTAGTGGAATTATCCGTCCGTCCATCCATCCCATGAAATCCTTGACTTTCTGTGTGAACGTGTGTACATATATAAGTAAATCCCCTTTACTCTTGGCACCTATTCGTGTTACAGTCAGTCTGTGGCACCAGCTCGCAGAAGACCTGAATAAAACCTAACAGATATCTGTCTTGAACTCTCAAATTCTAATTTTTAATTAATAAAGGACATTTAATCGTGTAAATTTAAAATAAATAGTCCAATAATGTCCTGTCCTCTAATTTTAGGAGTATTATTAGCTATCATAGTCCAATAAAGTCCTCTTTCTGGTTTAAGACCTTTTCTGATAGGTGAGGGACAATTGTCTGGTTTGAAAAAAAAACTGATTATAAGCACAGATTAAGAAACGTATAGGCACACACAGGAGCGAGCTATGATAGGCAAAGTTTTGGTTAATAATAAGACGTGACCAGTATGTACGACTGGTCTTATTCGTATTGTTTTTAAATTAAAATTTCATTATCTAATGTTTTACCTGAAACTTAAAAGACACGTGTGCTGATACCTTTAAAAACAAAAATGAAACGGATTGATCGCAGTAGGGTTTTAAGAAAATAACTTGAAAATTCTCAGGGACGTGCATGCACGGGCTAAAGGAACTAGAGAAAGAAAGGCAAACAAATGAACAAATAAACAAGCAACCAAGCAAACAGTTGCACGAAGCCATGATCAACGTGCATGCCCGTGCATACAAACACATGCATGCGCATTCATTACGTTCACTTGTTTCTATCCTCACGAGTAATATTAATGCTTCCGCGATGACTGCGTCGCCAAAATGCTGACGTAATGCGTGCAGTCCGTACTACTGCGTGTTCCTCCAACCCGTGTCAGAATGGAGGCGTGTGCTTTATAACCAGCGCCGGCTACACCTGTAACTGTCCCTCTGGCTTCACCGGCACCAGCTGCCAAACAGGTGTGTGAGAGAGAGAGAGAGACTAGGGCTGTGAGAGAGAAGGACTACTGGACTAGGTGTGAGAGAGAGAGAGACTAGGGCTGTGAGAGAGAGGGACTACTGGACTAGGTGAGAGAGAGAGACTAGGGCTGTGAGAGAGAGGGACTACTGGACTAGGTGAGAGAGAGAGACTAGGGCTGTGAGAGAGAGGGACTACTGGACTAGGTGAGAGAGAGAGACTAGGGCTGTGAGAGAGAGGGGGACTAGGTGTCTGTGTGTGAGGGACTAGGTGAGATAGAGAAGACTGTGTGTAGGGAGTGGCAGTGGGTGGAGGGTGGGGTAGAGATTCTACATCGCTGCGTGCGTGAGGTGTGACATACTCCCTTCCTGCATCATGATCACATACACTGTCGCTGAATTTACTTCCTTCCTCGCACACAGTCGTGGTGCTTGTCAACCTTTGTAACTTTCACTTGGTGTGCGGTGCAAAGTAAGAACTTTCCCCGACCATTCATATTACAAAAACATTAGACGCACATCTGTCTCCATGTTCATATGACTGATGGCTTCATACAGGCTGTAGAAAAAGTTCTGGCTATATATATATATAATTAATGAAAACCTGTGTATTGTTTGGTCGCGTCACCTGAATATCTTGGTGGGACTGCACGGGGGTTCTAATTGCCTGTCCATACGCAAAGGTGCACCTACATTGGGCAAAAGGGCCATAGGGTCGCTCTTACGACCACAACAGCAGACACGAACGCTCGTGCAAGCCAACCCTTGACCTTTGACGCTTTTAGTGGGTAATGGCCGTCACTGCTAGATTTCGGACGTTCTTTGTTTGCGACTTGCTTACAAATATGTATTTTCACAACATATAATTAGACGGCTGTGGGGTGGATTAAAATGATGTGCTGCTTTTCTGTTAACACCACAATACAGTGGTATACGCATATTACCCTGCAATATTTTTCCAAAAAATATTGCATATGCTTTCTAATAATCGAAGGGCTTTTAACCTAGTCATCTCTCTAGTCAATGCCAAGTCTACCTTCATCGTCTTTCTCGTCTTTCTCGTCTTTAGATTCAGTAATGAACCCAGCACAAACGTTCGGCCTCGATGAATCTGCATAAGTAGTGATTCACTGCTTCAGCAGATCTTTTGTAAAAAAAATAATAATAAATAGAAAAAAACTTTATAAATATCTGTAGTAGTCTGATTAGTGTAGAAAAATGTCCCGCCAGATGTCTTCTAAATGAGAGAAACAAATTAATGCGTGCATACGTGCACTGACTGGAGAGAAACATACAACATATGTGATTGTCCCCAACTTTTCACCTAACTAATCATCAGCCCAAAGTAAGTGGATACGCAAATGTATCTTTGAAGTTTTTTCTGAGATCATTACAAGGGATTGTGCAGGTATATATTCCACTGACGTTTACTAGACAGACTTTTCAGCATGGTCCCTTCCAGTCAAGAGGAGAGAAGGACGGTCTGCTTCTAATGGCTAGTTAAGACTGCAACTCATCTATGTTTAATTATCTATATAATCTATATATATATATATGTCTTTTTATTTTAGCAGCTTCTCAGACATTTTCATGCGGATCGAACCCATGCCAGAACGGGGGCTCGTGTGTTCAAGAGATATCTGGCTACCTTTGCTTCTGTCCTCAAGGCTTTAGTGGCGCCAACTGCGAATTAGGTTACTAACGCTTTCTGTTCCCTCCTCTGAGCACCAGCAGCCTTCTGCGGTTACTGTAGTTGTCTGCACTGCACTTCCACGAATATTGGCACCCTACCCTTAGCTTCTGATTTCTTGAGTGTATGCGTGCGTACGTAGTTGTAAGTTGTAAATATCCATGCATTTTTAAGTTCTATCTGAATTATTTTGTTTCCCTATCTTGTTTTCATTAGTCAGCCGTCTTTCCACTGTGGCCTCGTTCAGTTTTCCAGCACGGATTTTGTACTCCTCTCGCTAACAAGCATTGAAAACAACGCAGAAACGTAGAAACGCTTGTAATAAAGTGTGTAATGGCTTCGTCACGCAACCCCCATCTTCTCTTCCTCTCCCCCCCCCCACACCACTACCATCACCATTGCAAATCACAAGCTATTTTATGTTCCCTTCATTTGTGCATTCGTCTCTCTCTCCCTCTCCATCCCTTCTCACGTCGCCTAGTTGTGTGTTGCCTGAGGGAGGGAGCTGGAGATATGATCACGTGTTCTCACAGTTCTTCCACTGTCTGGCCTCCTGTGCAGCCAGCAACCCTTGCAGTTCCAACCCCTGTCTCAACGGTGGTAGGTGCTTTTTGTTTGGCACGGGGTACGCCTGCAGCTGTCCTACAGGCACCACTGGCGTCAACTGTCAGGCAGGTGAGATTCCGGTCCCCTCAGAAGGTCGTTTTTGTGTATTTATATACTGTATCGTTTTTTCATGCTTTTACTTTGATTAAGTTTATGTTCGTTCCTGGAAGAGGTGGTACCAAATTGACACGATCTATCGATCTTTATTTGATGTGCTTCGATGAAAGCATCTGCTTGCATGCTTAGTGCAGATAAATAATTGGGGCGTTCCATCTGCAGTGACACCTCCCAGCCCGTGCAGCCAGAATCCGTGCCAGAATAATGGGACCTGCCAGCCTGCCACCAACTCCCTTGGCTACGCCTGTCTGTGTGACGCCTACCATGTGGGCACCAACTGCCAGCTCCGTGAGTTATCCCCCTTGCTCCGTTAAGTTCGTTTTATACGCAGCGTTACGCGGCTGACTTTTCCTTGCTCTTAACAACTATGTTGTAGGCAAAGTTAAATAAGGAGGGACGACTCCAGAATGCATCTCCTACCCATGCACCTACATGCGACCGGTGGTGAAGCGGTTAATTGTCCGCGCCTTACCTCCATCGCGCAGTGTCACAGCGTGCGTGTTCTCCTCTTGTAGCTGATCCTTTTCCAGACACTTGTCATTACTCAGGATATGGTGTCATCAAATCATTACACATCCACTCAGTACTTACCATCCAGTTTCCGTAAGTTATCATAGTGAGTGGGCCCTAGTTCGTCGAACTTGTCCATCTCACAGTTCTCATACTGCGCTGCTGCTGTAGATGGTTACGTTTCCATGCAGAGTGCCCGAGCATCTTGCTGTTTGTATTCCTGGCGAGATGTAAAATGGCGCCTTGCAATATATACATCTTGCACTAGATATTTGCAGTTGTCGTACATTTCCAAAGCTCGCTATGGTCTGTGTTTTTTTTAATACGGTACAGTGCAATGCAAAAGCGCGTATGACAGCTCTGCTACAAAGAAGTTACCCTAGCAATAATCGTCTTTCGTTTAGTTCTGCTCTGCTCAGAACGTTTTACTTCTATCACGTTTTGACCACGCGTTTACCAAAATGGTTTATCGAATGCGTCTCTTCATGTTAGTTATTAGTAGAAAGTGTTGACCAGCTAACGTAGAAAGGCATGCTTAATGTTCCAGGAACTTGCTGTAGTCTGTAGCTGTCTTCACAGACAAACGCTGCATGAAGTACCAGTGGCATGATGGACGGGGCCTGGCGCATGTTTATCAAAATCACAAAATTGTTTCTGTGTTTCATATGACGTCAAGAGAATGCGTCTTCTTTTGGTTTCTGAAATAATCAGACTCTTTCAAAACGTTTTCTGAATCTGTTCATGTCTAAAGTACGTTTCATAGCGCCAGCGAAACGACGCTCGTCCTTGGATTCCTTGTTTTAAGAGACCACAGTGGTCTGTCTCGCGCGCGAGCGAATTCTTAAGACATCTCTTTTTTATTCGATTGTAACAACCGAACACTTGTCTTATATTTTGTGTAGTTATGTATTTACACAGGTACGCATGCATAGTATTAAGTATCGTGTATGTGTGTGCGTACATACGTGCGCGTGCTTTCACAAAAGCGTTTGAGAAAATAAGGAAACGTGTATGTGGATCTGTTTGTATACACATCTGGCCGTTCGTCTCTGTGCCTGTTCAGCATGCCAGCATGAGTGTCTGTATTTAATTGTTCGTATGCTTGCGAGTCTGTGTACATTCAGTTGTAGTGCCTGTGTGTTCGTGCGCCCAAGAACGGATATGCATGATGACGTCACACTGACGTCGGCGTGACGACATTGCTTGCATGACGCGCCAGCATGGCTATGTATTGGTGTAGGTGCTCCCTGCTCCAGTGGCCTGTGCCTCAACTCAGGGACCTGTACAGACACGCCTCTTGGTTTCGTCTGCGCATGCGCGTTTGGTTGGACTGGAATAGCCTGTGACCAGCCGCGTAAGAGTGCTCTCCCTTCGTCTTGTAGTTACAGCCATGTTTAAACCTTGTTCTTTCTTTGCAGGTTAGTCAGACGCAGAAGACAAGATAAAGCTTTTTTTAAAATTTGTATTGCTGCTGCTGTTGGGTGTTGGGAAGGGGGAAGTATACAAGAAAATTTAAGTCTGATAGAATTTGGACCTTGAGGGCTGAATATATAATTCAAATTAGTGAAGATGCTGACACGGTTTAATTTCGCTGTTCCTCCAACACCTGGAGGGCTACCACGTACCGCTTTCCCTCCTCTCAACAGAAAAAAGAAGAAACGCCTAACTGTTAAACATATTACAACGAGTAGAATACCATGTTGTAAAGAAAACAAGTGTGGTTGTCATTTGAGGGTAGCGAGCGACCCAAGGAGCCAGTGCGTGCATAATGGGACACTATTTCACACCCCGCCACCCAGTACGTACAGACTGATCCCTGGGAGTACAAATGTGGAGACGATGTTGGTAACACGATGATGATACAAAGGGCGAACACGACACCTGTGCTGGGTGTTGTCTTTGTGGGGGTGGCGGGGTAGTGGGAGTGGGGGTGGCGGGGTAGTGGGGGTGGGGAAAAAGCGATGACGAGGTGATGACGTGGCGTGACGGAATAACGACAGCTGAAGCCGAAGCTGAAGCTGTTTTCGTTTTTCTTTTCTTCAGTTGACGCCAGACTGGAATCACTCAATCACTCCGTTTGTTGGTGTTCACACTAGGTCATGTCGTTACCAACAGTTTATAATACTGTGTTGGATTCAAATCAGACTTCTAAGCAGCCCCTCTCCCCCCAGCAGGACAAACTAAACCGATAACAGCAGTTTGCCAGAAGCCGCAGGGAGGGAAGACAAAAATGGCAGCGAAGAATCTTCGCCTCCCTATGGATTATATTTTCACCTTGACATCCCTAGTACAGCGTCAGCTGTCGGGAAACCGCCCCCATAGAAAACTCGGGGAATATACCATCTATTACTTCTTCTCGGAGCATTTATAGGTCAGGCAGTTTACCTTGAAATTTTAGCGGGCATACGTCAGCCAAGAGGGTTTTCAGCATAACGTATTTTGAAATGGCCATGATGTCATTTGACATTTTAATTGTTCAGTTTTCTAGGAAATGCCATAAACATGCCAATTGATTTTAGCTTAAGAATATTGTTTGAAGTGTGCTAGCACCCTGCTTCTCAAGTTCATTAGAAATTAAGGTTGGGGGAGGGACAGGATTAAGAATGTATTTCGACCAATGCACGAGTTGGTTGAACAACCAGCATGGCGTCTCGCGCGGTCTTTTCTAGTGCACGCTCCCTGCACTGCGGGAAATTGTGAAGCAGAAAATGCAATTATGCCACAGTTTTTGGTTGCGGTAAAGAAAAGCTTGGCTGAAACCCCTCTGTAGCCGGTGACAGCCCCAACTAAATCTCGCTCAAGCTAGTAAGTTATTGGTTGCTCACGATTACGTAATGAGTTTTTCCCCTTTCATCTGCAGAGAGATGCACATCCGGAAACCTCCGCTGTCAAAATGGCGGTGTGTGCGCGGACACGCCTGAAGGCTTCAGATGCAATTGCCCCAGCGGCTACCTCGGTCGCGAGTGCCAGAGTGAGTCAGGTGCTATATTTCGCTGTCCGCTTCCAGCCTCGATTTAGGGGAATGTTTCTACGTCAGAAGTGGACGTTACTTAATACACTGCCGAATGCGGCCGATTTGGCTTTTAGATCAGTTCTGGAGTGACATTAACTGCTCCTAAGAATTAATGAAGGAAAGAAAGAATAATGGATGGTAGGAAGGGGGATAACCCAAGACAATCTCCAGATTTCTATTCTGCAGTCTGTTGAGTTGGTCTATTATTTCACAGGATTACGAGTATGAGATAAATGCGCATGTTGTCACAATCTGTCGCAGTCTGTGTCAGCGAGTACTGCCCGCGGTTCGGCATAGATGTTCCCGCCATCTTCCCTTATCCCGACTTTGAGGACCGGCGCTACGTGTACGTCTGCAACGGCACTGGCCTGTACCACACCATGGCTTGCCCAACTTCGGTCTACGACCCACGGCGGTATGTGTGCGTATGATGGTGAGGCCAGGGGATCCAATCATTGCTACAGAGACGGCTCTTCGCACTAAATTATCAGTTCTTGCGACGGCAAACGTGAACGACATAGCCAATCTTTGTGCTAACATTTCTATCCGCAAATTTAATTACCTTAAAAAATTCAAAGCTTGAAGAACTCGATAGCAATTGCTGTTGATAATAAATACAGTGTCTTTACTTACCTCAGTTTCAAGAGCTTTTATCTATTGGTTTGACTTCTTTCCTCATAATTGTCACTCCCCGTCCAATAATTCTGTCCTTTCTTTTTATATGTTGCCATGTCTGCTTGTGGCTATTTGTTTACATGGTAAAATAACGAAATTAGACTTCATTTATACAGACTGCATGTACACTCGCAATGTTTCTGAGATAACCGTTTTCCGTCTCTACGTTTCTTTCTCCCCNCCCCCCCCCCCCCCCCCCCCCCCGTTGAAATCCAGAGAATGATCTTTGTATAAGATATATTGACCGATCCTGCTAATTAAGCTGTTTACGTTCTCCTGCATTTTGCCAAAACCTTTCTTCTTTGCGTTCATACGACACAGCACTGACGATGCACCTTCAATCTTACTAGCTGTGTATGCCGAAGAACTTATCATTCCTTCACTATAAGTGCTTATTATACTCTCTCAAGACAACTGCTGGATTCCTGTCTGTACATACTCGTCTTCACATGCGGTCTTTCATTCTTTGTTCAATGATCACGCCAATAAATTTGTTACACTCTTACCTGTGTCGTTCCTATGTATGTCAGCTGACTAGCAAACACCTAGAGATGGCATGAGAACATCGAACATTACATGCACATGCCAGGTGTTGCGGGGCGATGTTAATTCATTTCTAGCCTTCTCATCCATGTGTTTCAACACACTTTATCGTGCAAAAATAAACAAAAATGAAAACAAAGCACCACCAAAAACAACAACAAAGCACAAATTATGCTCAAATGGGAGAGGGTAAAAATGACACGGACAATTCTTACAGCTAGCGTGTATTTTTTTTTCTACACGACCAAAGCTACTGTTTGTAACTGCGTGATTATTAAATGCATATCAATTTAAAATTGAAGCGTCAAAAATCTAAGGTATAAAACATTAAAAACAATAACAGCCACCAGAGACTGCGACAACAGCAAACCACCATCGCCAGGACCCCAGAGGAACAAGAACCAGTTTGAAGGGAACCAGCCTCCACCCCCACCAACAGTCCAGCCACCACAGCCAGCACATATCTCCTCCCCTCCCCACCTCTCCTTATAGTACGAAATCACCAAAAGGTAAAAGCATATTCCTTGCAAAACATCCATTCAAACGTAGCACAAAATACACAACTTTGTACAGGTGCGCAAAATGTGCAGACTTTTGATTCATCTCTCAGGACACGCATGCGCGCTCTAAAATACTTTCTTTTTTTAAAATACACCCTCTGAGCCTCTATCTCCTCCCCTACCCCTATACACGCAGGTGCACACAGTATTCACATACACACAAGCACGCATCAGCAACGCACGCTATTCCTGATTTTCTGACTTCTATCTACACAAACAGTGCTATCACGTACACGTGACGCTCATGTCTAATCTCAAGACAAATCATCCACAAGCCACAACAAATTCGGAATGCAAAGTATGAAAGGAAGACTCTGCTTGCACTGACCGAGAAACCAAAGATTCTCGTCTTCAAAATTCAAAGTGATATGTTTAAAATTTTACAAGGGCATGAGACAAACCGCTGTCATGGCGGTTAAAACGTAATGTTAAAATATGGTTATAGCGGAGGCAGTTAATATTCACTGATATGTTCTGGCCCCGACGTACAGCCGGTATAGGTCTCTTTTACAAAGTTTATGGGTGCACAAGTTAAAATATTTTTCTCGATGCTGTCTACGGAGAAGCAATTTGAACTCCCGCACCTCCCACCACTCGGCCTGTACTAAGCCCTGAGGCTAGCATCCCGTCGAAGATGAAGCATTTTATCACTATACACAAACAAAGAAACAAACCCCAGCTACTGCTTGTCTACTGACGTGCATTGTTTTTGAGTGTCTACATCCACTGGAGGGCGATAAGCCGGTGGTGGATGAGAAGCTGCCGCGCAACACTTGCTGGACGAATAGGGCGGGGGGTTGTCAAGGTAGGCCTGCGGGTCAGGGTTCGCAATGCCCTGCGTGACCATCTCGTAGGAAGGCGGCAGGACAGGGCCCGCGCCATACACTAGCTGGTCGCGCTGCACGTCGCCGAAGTAGGGCAGGTGCACCATGTCGCCTCTCCCCTGGGCGTCCTGCAGCACGATGGTCACGTGACACCCCCGTGCGTTGCGCGCGCGGCAGACGGTGGGCTGTTGACGCACAAGGCAGCGGCTGAAGACCAGCATGACGCATGCGCAGGCGGCAGCCACAGCCAGCGAGGCGATGACCAGCCCAAAGCCCCAGTCCAGGACGCCGATGTCGAACTGGTTGTTGTAGGCCTGTTGGAACTCTGCTGCGAAGATGATACTGCCGACGAAACCCGCCACGACTGTCGGGAAACGGCAAAGTTTCCAGAGAGATCGGGTGAATGCTCTTGATGCGTGCATACGAAAGGTGTTCGATGACATAAAGTACAACTACGTGACAAACGGTATAAAGTACGCTTCGACCACACGATGGATTGAGAGATGGAGAAATACAGGGAAGGAGGAAGGGATGTAAGACGGGCCAGATGAATGAACAGAAAGATCGATAAATGCACATATTTCTGCAGTACCCACTACCCAAAGACTTTCGGTCTAAAATTGATCTTGGTAGGTTGAATAATGATCGACAAATGCACATATTTCTGCAGGTACACCCACTACCCAAAGACTTGCGGTCTGAAAATGATCTTGGAGGTTGAAGGGGAAGGAACATGGGGGTACCACCAGGAAAAGGGCAGAGAAAAGATGTATAGGGTAAAAAAAAATCTTAATGTTGCAATGAACATCCTTATATCTACTACCAATGTTAATAACTACCATATAACCACACGCACTTACGACAAAGCACTGGAGCAAAATAATATCTCTTTCTTGATAACTGTTTTCCTAGATGTGACCATCATTTCCTGTACAAACAGGATGACAGAACCACCTACCGGCAAGCAGCGCCAGGGACTCAGAATAGCGCGAAGAAACAGATAACACCGTGCAGAAACTCGCAATTCCAGTTATGGTCGAGAAGACGAAAAACACAAGAGCAATGCTGCACAGCCCTCGTGACGCGTTGATCCAAGCTAAAATATAAAAACATCATCATCATCATCATCATCATCATCATCATCATCATCATCATCAATAACAAGAACGCAAATACAACAACAACAACAAAAGCCAGCGACAACAGTGGTGCTATTAGACATAAAATTACCCCGTGTGGGGTGTGATAGTGCATTTTCCATCAGCTCTTCCGTTTACAAATGCACAATAGCCCTATTTACCCCGTGTACTTTACGCTCAGTTTTGTGGGCCAGAAAATGTGAGTGGTCAAAGCGTCTATACACAGAGATGTTCTCAACACTCACACGGGTTGTTGCGGTTAACGTTGGAGGAGCATGTGGCGATCTCCACCACGCACAACTGCCACAGTCCAAAGGTCTGGTCGTAGTAGCCGTAGTCCTCGAGTTTCAGGCGGCACCAGTAGGGGCAGGAGAAGCCCACGATATACGCCAGGGACGCCGCCAACAGCCCGCAGAAACAAAGCTTGTAGGCCACGTGACGCTGGCTCCACATCACCATGGTGACAGGTCTTGACGTCGGCGGCTACCTTTAATGGATCTTTCAGAAGGAAATAAAATACCGATCTAAAGTCTTACACGATCAACAAAGAAAGGAATGCAGCATCCTCGATAAGAAATTCAAATATAGGGCCTTTGAAAGAGGGGGGGGCAAGCATGTGTCAATGGGGAGGGGGAATAATACAGAAAAAATAATATCAATTAAAGCTAGCTGTCCTTATAGGGAACAAATATGGAAAATACGAGATCTAAACCCTCTTTCTCTTTCTCTCGCTCGCTCAACTCGAAATCTAACAAGAGACTCGCGAATTTATGTAGATGAATTTCCTCCATCCCATCTCTATTCAAATGAATATGATAAATGTGATTTATATGTACTTGGCTTAAAAGCCCTCGGGGCTAAAAGTCAAAAGTCAAAGTCGTTCTGTGTGTGTGTGCATGCGCGCGCGTGTGTGTAGTAGCATATGTCATTCCTCGTACCCCCTGCACACATCTTGACTATACCCGTCAAAGCTCCAGCCATATCTCCGAGCGCAGAACCCAACGCAAGGGAACAGATGCAAGAAAAAAGAACGACACTTGACTTAGAGGAAGGAAGATGAACTAGTACACGTACTACAGCGAACAAATAAACGTCACGTATTCACTTCCGATGATGTGCAAATGTAGAAACACTGATTCTTTGGAAATACTGCCGCAGGGATAGTCATTTGCATGCTTATTCCAACTTAAATGTGCATGATCAATCCAAAGGCTAAATGCACATATAACTGATCACTGAAATTTCAACTAAATCGAATGAAGCCAGTCAAAACAAAAAGGTCCATCTGCACCGACATTTGTCCGACATCTTTTCCTCGCAGAGACTGTTACCAAAACTGTCTCAAATGTAGATATGATCCGAACCAGTTCTTAAGAAATGCGATACTAGATTGATTATCGAAGGGTTTTTTTTACCAATGTTTTCTTTCGACCTCATTCAGAAAGCCTTAATTTTACGTACCTTCAAATCATTTGATGATAAAGTCGGGGGCGGGGGAGGTGGGAGGGTAGGAGAAGATTCCACTCTTAACTAGAAAGATGCGTTTGACTCGTAGAACGGCAAGTGTGCGATGAGATTCCCAAAGCAAGGGACTAAACTAGCAAGACGAACGCCTCAGCCCCGACATGCACTGCAGTTTTAAGCAGAGATAAAAGAAGAAGAGGCTGAAACAGCAGGAACCAAACAACCTGTTCACAAGGAAACTTTTTTCTTTTGTGTGCGTGCGTGCGTGCATGTGCGTTTGTTTTTTGTTTGGTTTTTTTTTTTTGGTACGGTCATGCTTTAAGTTTTTTTTAACTGGGCATCAGCGACTGGAGAGGACCACTACCTGCGGCTTATTGTGGTGGCCGCTTGAAAACACGAAGGCAGACCCGGCAGAGAACTGGGATGCTCCCGGCTAGCAGCAGGAAAACCCTTTGTTCTTCGCAAACAGGAAACACGGTTTCACCGCCTGGAAAACGTGCAAAGATAAATCATACGCGCAAATAAAACAAGGCTAGATTTGGGGAGAGTAGACGGCCACACAATTATGCCTACACACAGGCTGCGCGCGCACGCTCGCGGTGAGACAAATAAACAGCGAGACGGAAAGAAAGAGAGGGAAACTAGAGGAGCGAGGAGTAAGTCTCCAGAGAGTGACAGACCACAGACATCGAAATGACGCTGAAAACGGAGGCAGACGTTTCGGTTTTAAAAAAAATTTAAGAGGACAAAGAGAAGAACGAGTTGGCTAGCTGGCTGGTTGGCACGCTGGTTGGGTTAAGACAAGATCCAGCGGACCACAAGAGAAGTACGAAAAGGAGGAGGAAGAGGGGAAGGGAGTGAATCGAGGGTGGAGGGAGGGAACTCTTCTCTTGAAAGAAGCGTTCATGGTTTATAGTACACCACGAGCAGCGGGAACAGAAGATACTGCAGAAGAGGCGCGCGACTCAGTCGTCAAAAAATAATTCAACCGGGCAGGCTCTGAGCTTCATCTAATTTCAATGACAGATTTCTCACCAAAAACCTTTCCCTTCTGTGTAGTTTAGCGAACATGTGTTTTTGTGAGGAATTTTCGATCTAATAGAAACAAACGACTGATAACTGTAAATCTGTGGTGCAAACAAAGTATCTGAGTCAAATGTCATAGACAAAGTCAGCGTTTCTGGGCAAGACCTCTTCAGCAGGACTGACAACCAACATACTGCAAACAAGAAAATAAATCACAATAAGAAGGTAAATAATATCTGATGATCTCTATAGGAGAACGACGAAGAGGAAAAGGAGGCTGCTGGCTGACAACAATTAAATTCATAATACACGAAATCCTAAACATGCAATTCACGTCCAACAAAGATATGACTTTTGAGATACTTTCGCCTATCATTTTTTAAATTCGTCTCATCCAAACAATAAAAGACACCAGAGGAGCAGCGAGAGCAGAAGGGTTATTTGTTGTTTATTGCTGTTATTGGTATTACTATTGTTGTTATCATTACTGTCAAGCCTGTGCTGAAGGCCGTCTCATGACAGGTGGTAGTAGGGGCAAGGGCGATGAACGGTGCTGGGAAGAAGGAAAAGGGAGGAAACAGGAGGGAAGAGGTGGGGGTCCGATGGCCCAGGCCTGTAAACAGGTGCTACATGCGGAGAAAGAAGGTGTGGCGGATACGGGATCCGAAACCACGACTCTCTGAATCGATGCCAAGCATGCATTACGGCTAGGTTACAGGCGGAAGGAGGAGGAAGTAAGAGAGGAGCATCAGGCAAACAACAGAATTGCAAGTGACGACAAGCCGATTGCTTCGCGGAGCAGCAAAGATGACCTCATTTTGAGCCCAGCAACAAGCTGAAGGCTGACACATTTCTGTGCTGTCTTCGCATACGTTGTAAAAAAATAAAAAATAAAAAAAAACTAGCGAACCTGCATCGCGGGATCTCCCGTTAGTTTTTACAGCAGCCTTAAAATTGTTGCCATAAAATCGAAAGCACTTAATTCCCTCTCTATGCTCACAGACTCATAGCACCGTCAGAGAGAAAAGGGCTATAATATTGTCGAAAAAAAAAGAGGTCGCGAGAATGGGCAGAACACACGTCGAATGGTGTGGGCCACGAGAAAATGAAACACACTTGCGACTTGGTCAGGCACCTGTGGCAAAGACACAGGCTCTCGATTTTCATGATAAACTTTTAACGTTTTGTCTCACAATGGTTTCCCCGCCCCCTTCGTCGAGCTTTCTCCCCCCCCCCACCCCCATCCATTGGCGAAACCTTTTCCGTGCATATATACTGCTCAAAAGAACTGAACGACTATAAAGTGCACGCACTACGTACGGGACCACCCCCACCCCCACCCCCAAAAAAGGAATCTAAAGTGTACATCGTTAACGTAACGACCAACAACATATTTTCATTGCAACAACACGATTCGTCGATTGCCTGCCATGAATCACACAAACCACGTATACAAAAGTCAGAGCAGGTAGAGCGCAGAATTATAATGCCGAAAACGTGTAACCGTGAGGCCTCCATTTAATCCCTAAGCGAACATGACGTCACTGCGCTGTGCAGTGTGGGATAGCTCGTCCGCTATTTGTCTGGAAGACGCCGTCATTGCTTGGTATCCAGTATGAGTATCGCCGCTGCTATTGGGCATTATAGACAAGAAGACAGCACAAGTCTGATATTGTGTCGGATGCAAAGGTGTTAAATTTCCTCCCGATTGCGTCCCATCGTGTCTTATTTTAGCTAGCTTGCTTCTGATCATTTATTTACGACTGGGCGTGATCGGGATCGATCTGTCGCGATTGTGATTAATCAGTGTTAGTTTAGTGTGGCGTCGTACGTGTGTCTTGGTCTGTTTGTGTTTGATATGGGTCCGATCGTGTCCAATGTTGCCCCATCATTTTCGATTTTCAGTTTGATTGCGTCCAGTTATGTCCGATCGTGTATTTATGACTGAACGTGATTGGGTTCGAATTTTGTCGCAATTGTGATCAATCGGTGTTTATTATGTGTGAAATTGTGTGCCCATGTGTCTATTTGTCGGACTTAGGTCCGATCGTGTCTAGTGTAGGTCCGATCGTGTCTAGTGTAGGTCTGATCGTGTCTAATGTAGGTCTGATCGTGTCTTGATTTTACCGACCGATCCGTGCTTTTGCCTGTGCCTGATAATTTCTTCCACAACCTTCCAAGGGTAGCAACAGTGGTGTCTTCCAGAGAAATGGCGGATAATCCCACAATTAACGCCTTGCGCAAGACGTCATGTTTCAGAAAGCGATAGCCACGATCACGCTAGCAAGCACTTGCTGTCGCATGGGTGGGAGATTAGTGTGAGCAGGGTACGTGAGACTAATCTAAAATTCTCTTCACACGTCCCAAGGTAGACAGCTTTGCAAGCATTGTGCGCAACCGCGGCGATCATGAAAAAGTTTTTCTAGTACGTCCCCGCTTTTGCGAACGATCGCAGATCTATTTTGTCCCCAGAGTCGCGAAGTATAAACAATAGAAAATCTCCGGCAGCGTAGCTGCCCTTTTGTCTCCACTGTTCAACATGGCTGGACATGTGCAGACGACACACTGATATGTCGTCTGCTCTGTTTTCTCAGCTGATTTGCTTTCGCGATCCACTGTCGCACCCAGTTTTTTCACTTTTTGTTTTTCTTTTCCTTTTATCAACCTGGTGATATTGGTAGCAGCCCGCAGCAGCAATTATTAATCGCGTTACAACGACCGACCCAATGGAATGGCCCGACAAGTCAGGGACTGCTCCCAGATCACACAATGGGGTTATAGTTTCTCGACTTATCTCCATGTCTCAGGAAGCCACATGGAAACATTTAGGCGAAATGACTTCTTGCTATGCCCAAGCAGTGCTCAGCGCCCC
>SMGT01008023.1:190620-222784 GCA_004794575.1 Lanistes nyassanus | reverse complement strand
CCTTCATTCAGTGGACACTGAGAACATGTTAGCAAATGTAGACAGCTAGCATCTCATACAAAGCACAAAAACACTATAGCATGACTCATGGAACACCAAGCAAATATTATGTGCTTGTCAATATACTGAGATTATATCTACACAATCAAAACAGAGATTTCAAATGTCAATAAATGAAGAAGCAGGATGTTTTGTCCTTAAGAGGATGAGAATATGTGAAGCAATGGGAATTTTTAAAGAGAAAGCAAATAAATTGTAAGTTAATGGGATGATGCCATATATGGCAAGGGATACAAGAGTAAAATTACTGCTGTTTCAGGCATAAAGTAACTGAAATTTGTAGATGTTTGCTCAATACTTCAGGCAGATAAAGTCACTAGACTTTATAGACATTTGCTAAAGGATCGTGTTTATGGCAAATAACAACAGAAACAAAGAAAGGGGAAGAAAGAGAGGAAAGACAGAGTTACAGTCTCAGAAACACAAAGCAGTTGAGAGACACAAAGAAATTAAAAAAAAACAGAAGACAGAAGAAAACCATAGACTTGTAAATGGGCTGCTTCACTGTACATGTATCATTTGAAAAGGTATCAACCTCACTCGCATGCACACACGTACAAAACTTTCAACAAAACCTCACACACAAACACACACACATATAAAACTTCCAACAAAATCTCAAGCCCCCCCCCCCCAATGAATATGCACAATATTTCTCATGCTCCCCCCACCCCCTCTGATCCCCAGAAAAAGAAAAGAAGAACCAAGACCCCCCCCCCAAAAAAAAACAACCATGGTATGCCATTAGCTTTGCTAGTTTCCACTGTAGAAGGCTTAAGGCCCATCATTAAGTAACATAAACTCAGTCACTGTAAACTCACCAGGAGCAGGAAAGACAACTTGCCAAGTCTAGACAAGCCAGAAACAAGTACCATAAGCACAGAAGGAGCCAGGACCACGAGGTCAGGACTGATGTTACTCAGAAGCGTACAGCCAAGCGTAGCATACATACTAATGATGCAGATGTTTGATCATGTCAAAGGTCAAACCATGCAGTGTCAGCATTAACATGGCTGGACAAGGGATAAACTGAATTTTGGCAGCTTGCAGTATAGTGATGTCTGTCAACACCGTCTCACTTAATTGGCTGGTAAGGGGCTGGGTAGAGGGTGGGGAGGGTGTGGCTGGGTTGCATCAGGTGGGGGTGGGGGTGCAGCTAGCATGCCAGTTGATACAGAAGTTTCTACAGGTAAAGGTATTAAAGACAGTATTAAAAATGTATATAGCCTCCAAAGTTTAAATGGTGACTTTATTGTTAAAGAGTTACTGGTTGATCAAAGCGCCTTGAGTAATTTGCTTTTTTTTTTTGTTCTTGGTTTAATTAAATTGTTTATATAGTCCTTCAAACACACCCTTTGTGATATTCGCCCAGCATAAGTAGCATGCAGCACGGTACATGTACATGGGTTTGTCTGAAGGACTCCGACATTGGCCACTTAGCTTGGCTGGCATGAACAACCTGCTACATACCGGCGAAGTGCTGATCTCTCAAAGACTTAAAGTCTGGGGCACTGCTGGAGCACATTCGTCCAGGCAACAGTAAATCGTCTTTTCCTAGTGGAGAGAGAAAGACACTGTCACATGCCACTCAATTCTCTCTCTCTCTCTCTCTCTCAAACATCTGGGTTTTTCCTTAACCCCCATGATAAACCATTTATTAATGGTCTCAACCTGTTTCATTGTGTTCATTGTGACCATGTACCCCAACGCTTTCCAGCAAACTGACAAGCAAGGAATAACTACTGCAGCTAAGATACCGGTGCATTCAGATAACATTCCACTAATGCTCTGGGTATTCAACACAGTCATGTTAAGATGGCCCCATCTTCAGGTACACTGAAAGAAACTAAGTGGTTCACAACCAGTCAAATCATTAACACCAACAGAAAAATTAGACACAAGTTTGGCCAATAATATCTTCTGAAAAATGTTCCCAAACACATTGGGAAGACATCATGAGATTGCCTGCAATGAACCTTTAACAGTGACCAACATACAGTAACATGAGGGGAAAGAACGTTTCTCATGTTAAAACAGACACCCAAGAGGTGTATACTCTCCAGAAGAAATACCTTGTTCAGATCTAATTATCTTCAATTTTATCAATGATATGTTTTACAAATGACTGCCATACCTAAAGACTGACCAGTGCAAGTCACCAAGCTAGCTGGCCACATCTCTATCACAGAGCATTGTGCCACCCCACCTGTTATTTAATCTACATTAATACATACACTCAGATCTATGCATGTATGGTGAAAGACAACTACAGTTCCAATTTCCTATTTACCAGAAACACAAAAATGCTTTCTTCAATCTGTTTCAGAATTACTGTTCAACAGGCATCAGACATGTTACACTGGCATGCAGATGTACACACAGCTGTTACTAGGCAAAACCAATGTAATTTCATGCTAATTTACTCAAAACCGAAAGAAACGCAAATTGACACACAGGCAAGTAGTCAAATTTCATCCATTCAGATACAATGACAGCAACAAAAATTAGGTTGACATGAGGTCACATGGTCTGCTGAGTGTAGCCCTTGATAAAGACATGCCTGGTGCAAAAATCATGTCCCTTCTGGCATGTAAAAGTCAGAGAATGGTTTTTGCTCATGCAGCATGAACAAAAGCAGCAAGACTAGAACTTTCTTTGCGAACAGAGAGAACCACCCACTAACAATAAAAGCCGATGCTCATACGCTCCCAGACAAACCACCTTTTAGCACCAGAAGTGGCAAGATGGAACGCTACAGATCGGGAAAGAGCCATCGAACTGCAGGCTGGAAACCGCCCATGGGTTGTCACACATGCACTGGATGTGGTAGTTTCCGTTTGTGGGCTAGCTTTCAAGCCACTGGCAGCACTCTGGATGGAGTCGGAAGTGGACAATCTTGTGTCATGACTGCACAACAGGACTGCAGATCTACCACATTCACCTGTGCCAAGCGCTCCTCCCTGCTGCAGAGACGGCTCAAACCAATGTCAGGAACCATGAAGCTGTCATCAGCCAGCAGACTATGTGTCACTGGTTGTCTCAGCAAAAAACGTACTACTGCCATCCTGCACAGCTGTCAACGCTGACTGCTCAACATCGGCAGCAGAGAATGCAGTGGCCCCAGCAGCACCTGAACTGGACATAGCGGTGATGGCAAGATATCCTCTTCTCTGATGAAAGACGGTTTTGCATCAGCCACGCCGATGGCTGCATCAGAGTATGGAGGAGGTGAAACGAGAGGTATGACAACAACAACATCCTACAGCAGGATTGTTAGGAACGCCCCAGCATCATGATTTGGGATGGAGTTAGCCTCAACTGAGTTGTGGGCCCCGTCGTCTTCCAGAACATTGGGCCTGGACAATGAAACAGCATGACAACCAAGCAGCGTGGCAACCATACCTTTCAGCATGACAATGCCTGCCCACACATGGCAAGGCTCACTATGGCCTTCCTGCAGCAGAAAAACGTTCAGGTGATGCCTTGGCCCTCCATAAGCCCAGATCTCAATGCAATCGAGGATCTATAGGACCATCTGCAGAGAGAGCTGAACAGTGTCCAGCCAAGGCTGATAACAGCTGGAGCAGACCCTCGGAGAGATCTGCGCAAACATGCCTATGGGGGGGGGGGGGGTGAACTGTCTGGTGTGCTCCATGCCCACCAGGTGCCAGACTGCTGTCAACACCAGTGGGGGACACGCCCCCTACTGACTATGGACTCTGAACTTGGAGGTTTGAGACATTCTGAATGCTTTCTCAGCACGGCAGATGAAGACACATTGTGCAAAGACTCACTGTACCAATTTTCTCGAAAATTGACCGATTCAAACCCATTTGAATGATAGGAAAAATTTCAAATAAAATCACCAACTCCCTGAGTTTGCGTTTCTTTTGGTTTTCATTAAACAATAAACAAAGAATAAGACAGTGTGCACAACACACCATCATTAGCTCAAACCGAAATTTGTTTAAAGTCAGTACAAAATATGCTCATGCGTCAGATACAACAGAAGCAAATTAGCTTTCTTTTTCTTGTTCTTTTTAAGCCGAAGGAAGATAATACAAAATAGACCATTAGTAGGGTCAGTTTCTGCATGGAAGGATAAAAAGTTAGTTCCCTTCCATTTCTTACAGTTGATTATACAGCATGCACATAATTTAGTGATGGTTCTTACTTAAAATGAGACCAGAAAAAGCTTCATGCAGTAAAGTCTTTCAAATACAAAGGATGTTCTGTGAGTGTGGACTTATAAAAACAGTGTGTGATTAGCACAGCAGGAACACTAAAGGATAGTGGAGAAAAGAAAACATTACAAACTAGCCAGGGGACCCAGCACTGCCTAGGTTTTTCTTACCCTGCCCACCTCTACCCCTTTACCACCCCCACCCCTAACCCCTTCCCTAACCCCTAACCCTTGCCTGTTGTGTCCCTGTCGTCAAGCAAGGCAAGGGAAAGTACTCTTTGTAAGAAAGGGAAAAACTGTGTGGTGATCTCCTTTGCATGTTAATTCCTGTGTATATGCCTTGTTAATGAATTCATTATTTCATTTTGGTTTAGGCATCGGCACAAGGTCAAAATATGGCCTATGACCATTTGTGGATGAAAAGGAATTTGCATGCCAAATTTGGTGTGGATTGCTTCAGGCATGCGGATTTCTATAACAAACAGACACCCAAACACACATTCAGCTTTATATATTAGAAGATTAAATATTACAAGAATGAGGGCCCCCATGGGGTTGAGAGTCGGGTGGGGAGTACCATCAAAGATCACAGTAAGACTTTCTGCTGTTTCACAGATCACATTAAGCCAAAAACCATTTTTGAAGATCACAATAAGAGGCCTTCACTGATCATAGCAAGAATATTTTGGCAATCACAGACCACAAAGATCAATCACAGGTCACAGTAAAAAAAAAAAAGCCATTGGGGGCCCTCAAGAATGGGGAAAAAAACTTTGGAAAAAACTTTCAAATTGATTACAGGGACTTTTCTGTATCTTGCTATTGGTGTGACAATGGGTTAATGCTGCCTGTAACATTATAAAGATGGTTTGTGTCACAGCGGAAAAAAGAAGACACAACCCCCCCCACCCCCAACAGGATAACAATGTGGATATGATTTACAGGATATGTTAAGTGTAATTAATCATTCAGTGGATCAAAGTTCATCACATCAGACTTGAAAGCTGAATAACACTAACAGTACTGCAAAACCGGATTTTTGGTAACAATGTTTATACATGGGACTGACTGTCACTGTCACTGCAACATGAACACAAACCTAATGGATGGGTTGACAGACAGGATTGCAAGCCACAGGAGATAAGTGAGATGTTTAAGAACACACACATGCATGTGCACACACACGCACACACACACAGGCACACATGGAAATGAGGACAGGAACAAATAAAAGTTTTAACAGGATTTTACAACAGACAATCATGGCAAGTATAAAGTAAGAGTTTTAAGAAAGACCTATCATATGACCTTACACAAGTGCTTTGAATATGTGAAAAACAGAATCAAATTCATGTCTAAAAGCAAGAATATTTTCTTTTAATTTTATGAGAAAAATATCACATTACCAATTTTTTATATATAATAGTCCAATAATGTGTGTGTGTATATATATATAGATGAAGTTTTAGGCATTTTATTTTGAAGTGAATAAAAAGATTTCTTGTGGTGTGGCAGGCATCCCACATTGTTATACTACAAGGGAAAGACAACTAAATTACAAGCCACCCTCTCCCCATTGCCCTAAAGAATGCAACTACTGAACGACAAACCATGATGAAAATGTTAATGCCAACAGCCAATAAAACTGGGCTGGATTTGCCCAGGAACAAGTGAAACTCTTTCATTCAAATGCAACTGAATTTTAAAATAAAAGACACTTGCCACGTGGTCCTGATGAGGTTTTAATCAAGTTTTCATACTTTGCTGTAAATGTATTGATAGAAAATATACATACTGATGTGCTCATGGAATAAGTTCTATAATCCTCCACATGGAGAAAAGATAACCGACATGCTAAAAGAATTTAAAAGTGGAAATGGTACACATTTGGAATATGACACATCAGCCTACAGTGGAAGCAAACCTGAATAATGTGCAGCCTTCAAGTGCACCAAGAACCATCACATACGCTGTACTGGGAATGTGTGTACATGTATCTGACGGCACTACATGGGGCGTCTGGTACCACTGGATAACTCACTGAATAAGCCACCACTTCAATCAATGCTCCCTCACGAATTCTGTTTGGATGCATCACAGTAAGCTCTCTTGCTCTTGACTAATGGGAATTAAATCAACTATTTGAATTCTTTAGTTCCTTCTCTTTTTGCACTGCAGTTTTTTGTAAAGAATTCTTTGTCAAAAACGGCTAAAACTTCTATGAGTACAATCACTCTATTTAGCTTATAGACCAAAATTGATGTAAACTACTTTGACATGGAAATGGAACACATGAGAGAGAAGTAGCATGAAGGTTGAAACAACGAAACAAATAAACAGGACATTGCAGAAATGTGCAGTGACAACAGAATAACCAGCACAACAGGACAGAAACTACTGAATAAACAAACCAACAGCAGAAAACGATTACCAAGAAAAATCACCAAAAATGTATGACTAAATGAATAAAAAAATAAATGTTTTAAGTTGGTGAGTTTAAAGCTTAAATACTTTGCTTAGATGAAATAAGACCAGATGACAGTCTTGGAATGAGACAGCAATGGCAGGTGAAGTACAGGCAGAGGTTAGGGTTACAAGGTGCAAGCATTCTGCTTAGTGTCCACAAGGCCATTCAGTGATTCACTGGTCACAGAGCACAGCGGCAGCAAGCATAAGGCATTTACCACCAGGCTTGGGGACATCCAACGCCTTCTTTCCGGGGTGGCAGGCTGCCAAGGCAGAGTCACTATTGTGGCGAGTCTTGAACGAAAAGTAGTTTGGCACTATGCAAACCCAACACGGACTTTTTTAACGTGCCTTGTTGAAGGAGTTGGAGAATGAATGGGGACCAAAGGACAGACAAATGAGTACACAAACATTTCTCCATCAGCTAAGTAACCAGGGTTGGTTAAGCTCTGTTCATACATGACCCTTTTTGCACAGCTGTGAAGGACATGCCACACACTTGATACTACACCAACTCATCTTTTGCAAGGCTGGGAGCTAACCTATATTTACAAACCTGATAAAGGTGCTGGATGTGTGAACTAGTTTTTGCACAATTCAATTCCCATCACTATTTTATTTAAATCTATTTCAGGTGTGACAACAAGGTTCACGGAGGGGCAGGGGCTGGCTGGCAGGGAGACTCCCAAACCCCAAAGAATATAGTTAAGCACAATTTTTTTTTAAAATCAAACTGAAGAAAACGCAAGTTTTTAAAATTCTGTAAGAAATGTAGCACTTCCTACAAATGCTATAGTTATCATCTACAACAACCTTCAAACTTTACTGTGAAACTGAGGTAGGATAAGTGTGGAAGCAGAGAGAGATGTATACAACGATGCACGCTGTTCAAAAGATGCCGTGATTTTTAAAGTACTCGCTGCACTTAAAGAATGTCTGCACCTGCTGTGATCATATAACCAGTTAAAGAGATGAGAAGAGCGAAACAAACAGAAAAGGACTGTAATGAGTCATGCACACTCTGTGATTTTTGCCTCAGTGAAAAGTCCTTTCTTTGAAACTTCACCTTTGAAGTAAATGAAGCAAATTTCACAAATCCCTTTTTACATGTAGCACATTATTTGCCCATTCCATCGTCAACAAGGGAGGTAAATGGCATTTTCTGATAGTATAATCATTTTTCTATAGTTTCCTCCCTTAGACCACAAAGAAGACCAGTTTTTCATATCTGTGCAGCCGAACCACGCTACCTAGTTGGGTAAATGGCCGGCCGCCAAGGTCAAACCCAGCAGGTGGTTCCCAGAGTTTACTCAGGATTACATCTATTTCTGTACGTGGCTTTCATCCTGGATAAACTCCTGGCATCTATGGATAATTTCCACCAGGTGTTATGGATTACAAGTGCTGCAAATGGCTATAATAGCCGAGTGTTTGGTGTTACTGGAAGATTTTCCAGACGCTGTTTACATTCAGCTCGTTATGTAAATCAACAAAATTGCATTGGAATTATGTTTCTATCACTAATAATAGGTTTTTTTAAACAATTTTTCAAAAATCGTCCTAAATTGTCAAAAATGCTCAGATTCAATCAACTGTCATGCATTGTAGCTCTACGATGCTACTTAGTCAAAGAGAAAGACACAAACAATGGCAGTGAAGTACAGATTTTCCAAAGTGGCATAAGCACCTACCTCTAACTCCTGTAAGAGAAAGTCCCAACGAGAAAAGACAGGGGAGAGAACAGCGGAGTCCAGCATCGGTGCGCAGTGGCAGATGAACAGTCTTGTAGTGGCGCTGAATGGCTGAGGAATATTTAGACATATCAATCTCACTAGGATGTTTCCACACCCTTCATATTCTGACTAGCAGCTATAATCCTAAAGTATATTACTTGGACCTATCTCTCTGGGATGGCGTGGAGGGCAGCATTCACCCACAGACATGAGTGTACAACTGCACATCCCATACACAACAACACACACACACACACCCACATGCATCCACGCACACGCTTGCATGCAGATGCATGACAAAACAAGGCATATAAAAACACAGTGGATTTTCTTATATTAGACAGCAGTACATCTGGAATGATCAGAGCTTTTTATTAAAACTTATAAAATAAGAGAAAAATACTTTTACCATTCTGAACAATGCACTCAAATGATTTTTTTCATTTTCCACTTATACTTGAAAACAGATGTTAAATGGAAAAAAGAGAGAACAAAAATTTATCCAGTTTTGTATGCATGTATTATAATAAAACTTAAAGTTTACAAGAATAGAAATAAAATCTTTAAAAAGGAAAAGAATGTTAATAAAAATGTTAAATGTAGGTGGCTATAGATATATGTATAAAAGAAGCTGAATTCTGCCATGAAATGCTGTAAGACATTGAAATTATGAAAATGTGATATACATTTTGCAGGGCCACTGCAGGTACAAAAGCATACTTAGTGAAAGCAGTCTGCACCTATGCTATAAAACCTGCGAAGAGAACAGCTTTCCAATCTCTCAGTTAAGATGCTGAGACAGCCACCGAGATCTGTAGGTCCCAGTTGTTTACCATTCACTCTTTCTTCTGCCTCTTCTACAACTGACTGCCATCTGGCCACCCAAACTGTAACCCGCTTAGCAGACAGTAGTGTTTAGGACATAATAAGATTCTGAATTTGACAAAATAACCCTTAGCTTTTGTGAGATGCCAGTCTTCAAAAGTCACAATTGTCTGACATTTACTTTCAGCTCTCCTATCCACTATCAGCTGCCATTTTGACGAAGCAAGAGCTCACCATTATCTGCAGAAGACCCATTCTTCTCTTCCAGACTGCGGCTTCTCTTTTCATCAAAACTCAGCTTGCTTGTGTCTGCTGCAATTTACAATTCATGTTTCTAACATTACATCTAGGCTGTGCTCACACAGACACCTGATACTATTCTGTGAACATCAGCAAACCAAGCACTAGTTTCATGCCAACTCTGTCAATGAATTTTACGCGCAGCATAAATCAGACTTAAGCTCACAGTTTTGTACTACAAACAGTGCCCTGTATACTTTAATTCCTATCAATACTGCTGAACACAACAGAAATACATCAACAATCTGGCTTTAAAAGCATCAACACAACAGAAAGGAAATAAAAATCTGTAAACAAATAAGAATTTACTTCCATTTTTGCGCACTGAGTGATAATATCACAACAAACTCAATATATAAAAAGTTGCGAAACTTAAGCTCACAGAAGCAAATGCCAGCCGTTCGTAAGCACTAATTCTCCAATCTGCATGTTACCTGTACTGGTGCTGCTGGGTGAAATGATGTTGATGTCAATTGGCTGTGAGGTAGAGTGCTGGCGAGATATCAGAAGCGGGGGAGACGAGGGCAAGGAAAGGTTCTTCCCATCGGATGATTGGCGGTTTGCTTTCAGATCATCTGCAGATGATGTCAGTCTCTCCAGCATTTCCCTCTCCTGCCAAACAATTACTAGTTAAAGCATGTTCATGAGGTGATGCATATCCTGTTTTGGTTACATTAGATAACTGGATGCTTGAGTAGCTCAATTTTTTTAGGCGCCTTGCTCAAACCAAACTACCAGCATCACCCTCTGTCCTGGTCATGGACAAAGATGGTCAAGTATTTAATACTAAATGTTTGCTTCTTTGTGACAGCACCACATCTGGGGGACCCCATATCACAGACATGTTTATGTGACCACAAGGGCTGTATGGAATACCAGCTTTTGAATATTTGGCCAAGTCTGAATATCCAGTGTTCACAGAAGTCAAATACAAACACAGTTCACACATGGAAACAGGAGCACTTGCTAACAGTACTTTATATTTGTATGACATTTTTTTAATGAAATTCTAGCAATAATTATAAATGCTATTATTGATTACAAGCATGTCAACTCCTAACCTGGAACTAGGATAATACAATCCCAACAAAATATTTAACTATTCAGATTTTAAATACCTGGAATTTTTATTCAAGTGTATTTGAAGTTTGACGTTAGTTGGCAAATACAAATTTGAATAAAATATTTGGAACAGCTCTAGTGGACAATAAAAGTTACTGAATATCGTACTACACTAAATGCATAAAATAAAACATGACTCCTCATCTTGATCATGATCATCATTATCGCCATTGTTATTGTTGCTGTTGTTAGTACCCTTACAGATCATGTTCCTGCTACTATCGTTGCCCATGTTTAAGCTGTTTCCTCATCCTAATGAACATCCTACCTCTATGTCCACATCTTTTCTCTCTGAACTAGGCTTGCTTTCATCAATTTCCACTGTGGCAGGAAAGGTGTCTGAACTGTTAGCATCTTTGGAGGCGGAGGCAGTGGAAACCGTGTGTTCGCTCTCATCGCCCCAGTCCCACTCTGGGATGGTAGGGTCAGGGGACCCTGGGACGAATGTGGCTGCCTTCTGTGTTGGAGTGCTGACCTGCGACTGGCAACAAGAATTATTGTACAGGTTGCCTTCTGTGTTGGAGTGCTGACCTGAGACTGGCAACAAGAATTAGTGTACAGGTCAGCTACAGGTCTCACAAAGCTGTTTATAGGTACTTTTAAGTCAAAAGAAAAAACTACATTTCTTAATTCTGAGTTGCTTTAGCAATACTTACCATGACCCAGAGTGCTAAATCTCAATTTAGCAATCCTAAACTGTACTTTACAAACAAAAACTTTGTAAACATAAACTCGGTAAGGCCTCCAATGAGCATGCACACTCTCCATGCCTCATCCCATGTGCACAGCTCACTGGCAACTCAGGCTGACTTTTGAAACCCAGTGAGCTGTGTACATGGGGCGAGCCATGGTGAGTGTGGATGGGCATGTGTATAGGAGGCCTTACCAGGGTTATGTTTACAAAAATTGTGTTTGTAAGGTGTGATCAGGGTATTAGGAAGCCTTACCAGGGTTATGTTTACAAAAATTGTGTTTGTAAGGTGTGATCAGGGTATTAGGAAGGCTTACCAGAGTTATGTTTACAAAAATTGTGTTTGTAAGGTGTGATCAGGTATAGCAAAAGTGAGATTTAGCACTCTGGGTCACGGTACAGTACTGTGACAAGAAACAGTGTGCAAACAAGATTAAATTTAAACACAAACATCAGGATTTTTATATTTTTTTGATGCAGTCATTAGATCAACAACAATCCTTTACAAAAGTGCACCCTCTGAGGCTGTTTTACCACTCTGCTGATGCTCTTCCTAAACAAAACTCATTCTGACATGATCAATAGCTTTGTTGGCTTGCCTTCGGTCAAAGTATCTGTGTAAAGCAGCACAGCATCTAGCAACTGCAGCTTCATTCTCTCCCTTATCTTCTCCACACTCAGCTCACACGGTTCATCTGAAGATGAGGACTTCATTAACCTTCCTATGTTAAGTTGCCAAAAGCTTTTGTGTACAGGCTTGCGTGCACACGTGGGATCAGAAATACTGTCAATATGCTGAGGGAGGAACGCCACACTATCTTATTTTAACTCTTACTTTGGTGGGTGTGTCTTGGGAGACTGGAGAAGTGGGCAGGGAACTGCTGGGTGTTGCTGCCTGCTCAAACAGTTCAGACTCATTAATGTCTCCTAGGTCTGACGTTGTTGCTATGTCCATCCGCATCAAATGCTTGGATAGAGGCAGGGGGCCCGCAAAGGCTGATGCAAGCCTGGAGGGAGTCTTGCAGACAGTGATGTCTGAACTTGGCTGTAATGGTAACAATTGTCAGTTGGTGCTACTATGGACTAGCAACAAACTAACAAACAAATTCCAAAATTTTGATTTTTCTAAATTTGCGACATGGCCAAATGAATCAGCTCAGGCAAGACCCATCCTTAGTGCTATTACTTACATGACTTTTAGACAGACCTTGAAGAACAGTGTCGAATCATGCATGAGTTCAAGATGGTAGAACAGTATAAAGGCCTGTTTAGCATCAAAAATCCATCATCACCTACATTCCAGTCAAAAACACCAAAGTGTGTGGGGTTAAAGATATCAGCAAGACCCAGGAGATCCAAAAATGATCTGGGGGAAAGGTGGAAGGTGGAATGAGGAAGGGGCTTAAAATGAGAGCTGAAAGTTTACCTGTCTGGAAGTGTTGTTCTTGGGTCGATAACCCATGCCCCGCGGTTCAGTAGGTTCGTCACATGATGTGTGTGCCCCTGGACTGAAGTGCAGCTCCATGTGGTACCTTTCATCTGAATCCAGGGCCTGCACAGCCAGAAAACTGATTGATGCACACAAGGCTGCTGGGAATTGAAAAAGGTTTAAAAAAACAGGGAAAGGGTTCTTCATGATGCAGGGAAGGGGGAGGGGAGGCATGCTCCCTGGAAAATCTCTCTAAAACTCCCATTACAGACTACGCAATCTGGCATACTCTGTAGCAAAATTTAAAGGAAATCAAGCTGAAAAATGATAGTTTGGAAAGCAAGGTTTCAGTCCCCCATTCTAATTTATACTGAAAACCAAAAGAAATGCAAACTGAGGGAGTTGGTGTTTTATCTGAAATTTTTCCTCTCTTTCAAACAGGTTTGAATCGGTCAATTTTTGAGAAAATCAGTACAGTGAGTCTTTGCACAATGTGTCTTCATCTGTCATGCTGAGAAAGCATTCAGAATGTCTTAAACATCAAAATTCAGAGTCCAAAGTCAGTAGCGGGCGTTTCCCCCATTGGAGTCAACAACAGGTTGGCACCTGGTGGGCATAGAGTGCACCAGATGGTTCACCAACACCATAGGCATATTTGCGGAGATTTGCCTGAGTGCCTGCTCCAGCTGGCGAGCTGTTGTTGGCCTTGGCTGGGCAGTGTTCAACTCTCTCTGCAGATGGTCCCATAGGTGCTCGTTGTTTCGCTGCAAGAAGGGCATGGTGAGCCTTGACATGTGTGGGTGGGCATTGTGAAAGGTGAGGTTGCAGTGCTGCTGGAAGTATGCCACAACGTGGGGCCTCAGCACAGCGTTTCCTTGTCTAGGGCCAATGTTCTGGAAGACGGTGAAGGCCAACTCCACCCCAAATCATGATGCTGGGGCCTACCCAACGGTCGTGCTACAGGATGTTGTTGTTGGCCCAATTCTTGTTTCGCCTCCTCTATACTCTGATGCAGTCATCGGTGTGGCTGATCCAAAACCGGCTTTCATCAGAGAAGAGGATGTCTCCCAATCGCTGCCATGTCCGGTTCAGGTGCTGCTGGACCCACTGCATTTTCTGCTGCTGATGTCGTGCAGTCAGGGTTGACTGCCATGCAGGATGGTGGCAGTACAGCTGTTGCTCAGACAACTGGCGATGCACAGTCTGCTGGCTGATGGCAGCTCCATGTTTCCCCACAGTGTCTCCAGGCATCTCTGCTGCAGGGAGGAATGCTTTGCACAGGTTGTCATGGTAGATCTGCCTGTCCTGACACAAGGTCATTCGCTTATGACTCCATCCCGAGTGCTGCCAGTGGCTTGAAAGCGAGCCCACAAACAACAGATTGTGAAAACTGCCACACCCAGTGGATGTGCAGGGATGCTTGGAGGGTTTCCAGCCTGCAGTTGTCCGATGGCTCTTTCACAAATGGTTTTCCAGAACAATGCAGCTTCGAATGCTGTAATTCACTTTACATAGGCATAGGATGCAGTACGCCATACCAAATGTCGCATAAAAGTTCCTTTTAAAGTGGTCGATCCTCTCATCTTCCACCCTTTTCCCTACCCACTCCAGTGCCAACCATTCTTTGCTTCAGGCTGATAAAACTTGTCTCCTTGTGAAACCTTATCTTCACACATTGCTATTTTCCATACAAATGCAATCAAATCAACAACTTCTGTTACCACATGCTTTGACAAATCATTTAAGAACAAGGGAAAGTTGGACTAAGGCAGCATAATAAAAATGGACTCTGAAGATCTATATTTATTTCACAAATTTGTGTTTTTAAAGCAGAAGGCATTGTTACTTTGGCAAATTGCAAATGTCACTTCAGCATGGATCTACATAACAGTGGAATAATTCCCACCCCCTATCCTGTCATGAAGCCAGCTCACTTCCTTACACAGGAAGAATGGAATCAGCCAAAAAGTATATCCTCCCTTTGACAAGAACACACCATGGTGTTCAGCCTCACCTTTGATGGGTCCTCAAAAAGCATGAAGACAATCTGCGCCATGTAGTTCAGCTCCGCTGTGGCATCCAGAAAACTGACTGCCCTGTCCCACTGAGTGTCTGTGCCAGGCTGAAAAATAAGCCACTCACATCAGCATGTCAGTGGCAACACATTAAGCCTGCATCTCCTTCTACGCAGAGAATACTAGAATATAGCTTCCTGTCTCTTGGGGGCAGGGGCATCTCTTAACTGTTGAATGTGTCCTTCTCTTTCTACAATGCAAATACTGGAATGTGTTTCAACTTCTAATCTACTGCTGCAGTGTGTTCCCAACACCCTGCTGATTCCAGCGATATGACTTTTATACCTGTGGTTCCCCCGAAAAGGACTCAATTCGCTTTGTGCTGATGTGTTCTGGGCAGTGAGTAAGCTGACGAACTAAGAGCCATGAAGGCTGACCAGGTGATGCACACTGTGCTCCAACAGTTGCTGGACAAACAAGAATCTAGCATTCAACTTGCCATAAAAGAAGAACTCAATTGTGTATATGAGGAGATAATTTCCCTTAAAAAGTGATTGGACTCTATTTGTTCCAAGATGTCAGCAATCCGTAATAGGCAAGACGTGCTAGAGCAGCGGATCAGCCGTTTTGAAAACAAGCTGTTGTACCTGCACAACATGTTGGAGGATAAACTCGACAAGCTTGAGAGCTTCACATGCCATGAAAACCTTAGATTTTTTGTGTGCCAGCTTGATTTTGCATGTTTTACATGACACTGTACCAAATAAAGTCTGGCAACCTGCAGGCACAGACTATAAAGGCGCACGCAGAAAGACCAGGGCAGCAAACCTCATCCGCTCATCCTAAAGTTCTGCATCAAAGATACCGTGCAGTGAAAGTTTAACAGATGATGTTATGAATTTTGGTACCGATGAGGAAACTGTGCCTTCGAATTTCAGGGTGTCCAAAGATGAGGGTGTTAACATTTTTGGTAATTACTTAGGGAACATGTGTGAGCAGTTTGATCTCCTAATCTTAAATGGGACTCCACCAGTGGTGACTTTATGTTCATTTTTTCTAGTGGTTCGAATGTAATTGATTACTTTTTAATTTCCAGCTGTCTAAAAGATTTGTGTCAATCTTCGCAAGTGAGGTCTTGCACTGAGTCTAAACATATGCCAGTAGAGTTCAGAATGGTAGTGGGATTGAGTGATAATGCAGAAGATGGAGATCCAGTAATTCAATATAGAGACAAATATAGAGAAAAATTTGTATGGCTGCTGGAAAAAAGCAGCCTTGTTTTACAATTGTATCAACTCAGACTTGGTTAAGGTTCACTTTCATGAAGCTGTGAACACCACTGATACTGATATTAACACAGCTGTTTCTAAATTTAGTGAGGGTTTGAGGATAGCTGATAAATGGAGGAAGAAAGCCATTAGGGTTTCAAATAATAGGCAGTGTTCATGGTTTAACCAGGAGTGTAAAGAAGCTAGCAAAGAGGCTGGGCATCACCTTAGATGATACAGTAAAAGTGGTCGGGATGCAGAGCAGAAAGATTACCTCGATAGTAGAAGATGATACAAACAATTGTTATGGGAGAAGAAAAGATGTCATAGGCTGAACATCATTAACAATCTCCAAAATCATCGGAACAACTGTAAGGGTTTCTGGCACGATCAAGTCTTATTATTTATTATTTATATTATTAATACCAACGATAAGGTATTATAGGCTATCAAAGCACTAAAAAAAGGGAAAGCACCAGGGATGGATGGGTCAATAAGTGAGTTTTACAAGTATTATGTTAGTGTTTCCACTCCCTTTTTTGCAATACTTTTTAACAAGATTTTTGATACTGGGCAGCTTCCTGTTGCTTGGACAGAGGCAATTATTCAGCCTCTATACAAGAAGGGGGACACCAACAATCCAGATAATTACATAGGTATTTCTTTGCTGAATATAAGTGGAAAACTGTATAGCTATGTTTTAAATCAAAGGCTATGTAACTGGATTGAGGCTAACCAGGTTAAAGAGTAGATCATATTTTCACATTGTCTGCTTTGGTTCTTCAGCAGTTGTATAGCAGGAAATTCTATGTAGCATTTATAGATTTTAAGAAGGCTTCTGACTCCATCGTACGGGATAAACTGTGGGATGAGCTTCAGAGGCATGGGGTCAACGGCAAAATGTTAAACACTTTGCAAAGTGTGTACAATGTTGTCCAAGTGAGGATCAGAGTAGGGGTAGAAAAACTGAATCATTCTTTTGCCCCAGAGCCCTGAAACACTTTTTATCGACAGTTTAGCAAGAGATGTAAAGAAATATGGTAAAAACAGAGTGCACTTCAGTTCTGATTTACTGCGCATTCTGATTCTTTTCTTTGCAGATTACGCAACCCTAACCTCTGATACCCCTGAAGGCCTCCAGGTGCAACTTGATATCTTGTATAGTAAATCAAAACAGCTTAGCTTAGCTGCCAATCTAGAAAAATCCAATGTGATAGTATTTCGTAAGGGTGGACACTTATCTAAGAGGGGAAAATGGCACCTTGTGGGCAATGTGCTGAAAGTTGTTAATATGTATAAATATCTTGGGGTCTTCTTCTCAACACGTTCGTCCTTTTCTCATGCCCTGCTAGATGCAGCTGCCGTGGAAAGAAGGGGGTCACTGAAATTCTTAGAGTGTTGTGGTCTCTTGGGGAAAGGTCTCCAGCTCTGTTTCACAGGCTTCTGGATTCACAGATTATTCCAATATTAACATATGGTGCAGAGGTGTGGGGTCTCAAGGGGGATTTAAATATTATCGAAGGTGTACACTTGTTTGCCTCAAAATGCTTTTTAAATGTCAGTAAACACACCCAATGCCATGATTTATGGAAAAACTGCTAGATACCCACTCAAGGCAAATATTTTCATCAAATGTCTTAGTTACTGGTTTCAACTTTTAGGAATGCCAAATGAAAGAATCCCATGGAAAGCATACAATCTGATGCTCAGTTTGCATGAGCAAAATAAGCATACTTGAGCTTCTGACGTTTGTTATTTATTGTACAGGTATGGGTTTGGTCGTGTTTGGGAATGTCAAGGGGTAGCGAATGTCAAAGGGTTTTTGAGATATTTTAAACGGAGGATTACGGATAATTGGCAACAATAGTGGCATAGCAGTATCTCAGCAAAAGGAGCCTCTGGGATAGATCGTTACGATTTTTATCGCTCATTTAAATCGTCCTTTTAACTATGTAGTTATCTCTATAATCTGAAGCATGTACGGATGTGCAACGCTGTCCAAAGTATGACTTGAGAGTCAAGCTTATCCCCAGCAAATATACTCAATTTCAATCACCGGTTTGTTTGGGTATGCTACTGTCTGGTAGTAACAAGTATATAATAATGTAGCCAATTTTATTTACAAGGCTTTTGAGGTACGTATGTGCAGCATGTAAGGAACTGTAGAACTGTTTCCATTTTTAAGTATGGTTTGTATGGTTATGTATCAATGTTTAGTGCTTGCTATGTGAATGTATACGTTTACGTTGGCCGACACCTTGGTAGGCTGGGTGCATGTGTATATTGTTCCTTCCTGGAAATGGACCATGGGCCTGATCAATAAAAAGTGAATCAGTGAATCTGTAAATCCTGGAATATAACTTCCAATATCTCTTGGGGGGGTTTCTTAACTGTTGAATGTGTCCTGTTTGCCAGGTTCTGCAGGCTAGATCAGAAGTTTGTCTGGTTAAAGAACAGCTTTTAGCCAGACGAAAGCAAGGTACTGTGGACAGCATCTTTGGAGGCTTGGCTGTACATTTTTCAGCTTCTCACTGACTTTTGACCAACCATCTAGAACTATCCTTAGTCTCTGACATGAAACATGCCATCTAAAACTTACTATCAGGAGTCATTGCCATGAAAAATGCCATCTAAAACTTACTATCATGAGTCATTGCCATCTAAAACTTACTATCATGAGTCATTGCCGTGAAACTTGCTATCTAAAACTTACTATCATGAGTCGTTGCCGTGAAACTTGCTATCTAAAACTTACTATCATGAGTCATTGCCATGAAACATGCCATCTAAAACTTACTATCATGAGTCATTGCCATGAAACATGCCATCTAAAACTTACTATCATGAGTCACTGCCATGAAACATGCCATCTAAAACTTACTATCATGAGTCATTGCCATGACTATCTACGGTTGACAACACTACATAATGGTGGTTTGAATTGTTACTCTCTACTGTGTTCTAATGTTGCCAGGGCAACTCTCAAGTCTCTAATGGTGTTTGTTTTTCCATAGGCTTCAAGACACACAATGACTAACCTCAAATAGACAGCCATGGCGGAGAACATTGAGAGCAGAATGGATGTGCGACTCGCTTGTGAAGTATAGCCTAGTTCGTACAAACCGTTCAGGTGATGACACTCCTTTCGAATACCTGTCACAAAAGTTGGCATGGAGATGCATACTGCTCCAAGATCAAAGGGACAAGATTCTAACTTCTATATGCTTCAAAAAATCCTTGCTAGGAACTGGTATCCATAGCATAAATATTTGCAGAGGACTTCTATCAGCTTTCTTAGTATGCTCAGAAGGAAGACTGTCACAATAATCTATTTTGGTTTGGTTTGCTGCTTAACGTCCAGCCGCAAACTATGTGCATATCAGGATGGTGTTGCTTAGACAAAGTTTACGTGCTGCCACACGTGGGACTGATGGCGCAACACGGGCCTCAGTCCCACCCAGTCACATTATACTGACACCGGGCCAACCAGTCCTAGCACTGTTCCCTGTAGTGCCAGGCGTCTGGCAGGGCAGCTACTAGATTGCCACTTTTTAAGTCTGAGGTATGACTCGGCCGGGATGCGAACCACCGACCTCCCGCCTCGGAAGCGGACGCCTTAACCACTAGGCCACCGAGGCGGTCACAATAATCTATGGTGATGCAGAAGTTACAATAACTACAGTAATAATGGCACTAACAAAATTTGTAATATTTACCTTGCCAGCAACAGAAAACCCCTCTCACCTGGAGTCTAGCCGGGTAGTGTCATCGTCTGCACTGAGGTTGCTTACTTGCAAAAAATCAGAGCGTATTTTACGCAATATTGGTAGGCAGTAGTTTTGCGCAATGTGCAGCTTTTCCTCTGCCATGATCCCATACTCCTGGTAAAGAGATACTACACTGGTGAGTGGTCAAAAAAGTCTGCCAGCTTAGACAAACACTGAAAGAGATTCTTGATTACATCAATGATCATACTGTGTCTACAAACTGAGAAACAGACAATGACGGTGAAGGTCTTTTGAGATATATGATCAGGTACTCTCATTCCCACAAAACTGGCATCAAAAGAAACAATTTGATAACAGTGGTCAAAAGGTGATCACTGAAACGGGTATTAAAACAATAATCAGGTGAAGCATGCATTTAAATTGTGTCTGTCAGGTACAACACACATGAAAATAGACCAACTTTTGACATAAATGACCAAATAAATCTAGCTGCATGAAAGAGGTATAATAAATTTTCTATTGAAGCCAGACATCTAATTGAAAAGGTTTGGATACTGAAAAAGATCAGCTGAAAGGAGTAGTCAAATATTAAACTGATGGAAACAAACGATGAAAAAGATTCCGTTATAATAACCAGTCACAGGGGAAAGGGAAGTGGGGTATTGCACTAACATAAGCTACTGATTCCCATGAGAGCTCACCTGTGGAATAATGATGTCTGCCAGTGCCTTTGAGCACATGAACAGTTCCTGTGCTCGTTCAAAGTTTAAGGTGCTCTGGTTGTGCTGCAGGTCATATTTGATGCAATCATAGATGTCAGGGATTTTGCTAACCTCAAAATGCCCTGATTTTAGCTGGAAGTCCTTCTCAAGTTTTGCCCATCGACGTATGAGAAGCTCCCAGGATTCACCATTGTACAAAGTCAGGTCTGTAATCAGTGTTGTAATTTAGAAAAGAAATATCAGGAATAGTCATTTAAATATTGGAAAATCAAATGTATACATATATAAAACCCTCACAGCTTTGTAGCACCGTGTATAAAACCCCCATAACTCCATGGCACTCCTCCCCTAGAAAATCACAGTACTTAGGCAGAAGGCTGAAGCAAACAGACATGGCCAAATAAAGCTGTGCTTACTCTGAGATGCAAGAATATGGTAGGAAGGTTTAGAATTTTACATTTGCCTGTGCTGAAGTTTAGCTTGATACCGAGTTCTTCAAATATTAGAAAAAAAGGAGGTTATAGGGACAGATTTAGGTTTTATAGCTAAACATCCAGTTGCAGGTCTGGTAAGGCAGGTACTAGCTTGTCAATTTTTAAGTCTCAGGTAGAACTTGGCTGGGGCACGAATCACCAACCTCCAAAGTGGATGCCTTCACCATTACACTACTGAGGCAGCTGTGGTTAATAAAATATAAAAACATACAACAGCGTAACTTTGAGGGAAAAAAACCCACTATGCAGTAACTCTGATTCTAAAGAATCAAAAGCATGCTAATGAGAAGAAATATTGTGAAACCAGTTACCTCGTGTTTTCAGTTCTGCTTTCAGCGTCCTAATCTTTGCTGTAATTTCTTTGATCATTTGGTACACCCTTTCGCACATAGTGTAGGGGTTCTTCACAAAGTCCATGGCATTGGTCAGTGCAATAGTGTTCATTGGATTCAGCTGTGACAACAAGTGAGGAGCAAGCACAGATGATACAAAGCGATCTTTCCAAATGCAGACTGAAGCTCACTGACTGCCACCAACTTCAATCTAAGGCGGTACTTGTCTGTCCAAATCCAGTTTTGACTTAAAAAGGCATCGGAGAGAATTTAAATTTCTCGCGTTCTTTCCACGAAGTAGTTGATGGGAAACAATTGTGTTTAACTGTTATCTCAGGCATTCGTCGATTCTATGAGGTTGTTTCCCTTTGACCATGAACTGATTTTAATGGTCAAACATGCAGGTTATCACAACTACTATCAACTGAACAAAATGGCAATAGGGACAGTACATAAGGCGGGCTTTTTGCACAATGGACTTCAGTTATCTCATTTCTGCTGGATTTTAACTAACTTTTGAGAAGATGGCAAAGATTAAGGTAATAAACACTTTATTTGGGATTTGTTTACATTTAGAATCAATTTGACTCTTGTCTGTAGCATGTCATTATTTTGATGGATTTGGATGCTTGCAGCCCAAAACATCTGTCCAACACAGCAAGCGACAGTTCAAGATGCTGGCAGTCATTGTGTTAAAGAAAAAAAACCACACACTGGGAACTTCTGTCCACATTCACATTTACAGACAAACACACTTATGTATTCATTCTATCTCACACATGCATGCATGCATGTGCACACACATACACACGCACAAAGAGATTCATACGCAAGAGAAACACAAGAAATATTGTTTATAAAGATGCATGCACGCATGCACAAGACAAGCATATAACACAATGTTGTCAAATAAAACGACCCTTAATTTCACAAATTCTGCCGAGCTGGCTAGTTGGCTAATATTATGCCACAGCTAAGACTATCACAGGAGAGGAGAGGAAGGGTGGCTGAAGAGGAGGAAGGGCGGTGGAGGAATTGGGATTACAAAGAGAAAACCCTCTACAGCCACACCTGTAACAGGGGCCACAAGCAGAGAAAGTAAATGTAACAGAGGATCCAAATCCACAATCCTCTGAGTCAGTGACAAGCTACAAGCCTCCCTATAGGATCCAAAAAGTCAGTTGTCAATGCCATCCACATAATAAGAATTAAAAAAAGGATTTTTATAAAGCAGTATTCCCCCGAAGGGCTCAACGTGGTTTGCACAAACACTGGAAGCAGTCACAATAAAAATAAGTCATCCTCACACAACACGCAACCACATAAGGATGCACCAAAAAAAGCTTTCACCAACCTCGCATGCACACTCACAATCGCCCCCTCACCCCCCACCCCCACCCCAGCACAGATGCAGTAATACACACCAGCACAACCAGAACTGGCACCCACCTTAAAGCTGTCCTCTTCATTAAAATCTCTGTTTTCGTTGAACACATCTTTCAGTTTTTCTTTTACTCTGGAAAATCCATTTAAATGACAGCTGACTCTCCATTAATTAGTTAAACCTTAACATAAGTTCATGCAGATCTGGCAAAAGGATGTTTATATGAATTACTTACTGTTTGAAGGTGTGTTTGGTGTTAAGAATGACAGAAATGATTGGGCTCCACTTGTAAAAACTAGCATAATGATATTCAGTCGTCATTCATGACCACATTAGTGGAAATATAATGAAATATAATGAGAACAGTATGTCCATTTCACACTGAAAATGGAACTGATGATGAGATTCAGTACTTGTTTCATTTTTACTTATACCTACTTTAAACAACAGCCATAATCTCCCACATACTTCAACGATTCCCCACCCCCAAGTCAAATATAAATTCTGCAAACCAATAAACCAACCCCCCCCCCTTTCCCAACCCGACTTAGAAATGCAACTGAATTTATCAGGATGACTATCTCACTTTTTAAGTAGAATTTTATTCTTTTTGTCTGTTCTACCCTTTGTGTTTTTACCTGTAATATTATTAGTATTTTCTGTGTTATTATTAGCGTTAAATGCTAATGAATATCACTGGGTTGTACTGACTGAAAAAAGCCCATTTGGCACATAGGTAATAAACAAACTGAAAACTGAAACTGAAAAGAAAGTACTCCTCAATTCATCTTTTAGGTATTGTGTGCTTATAGTTATACTGTCGTTTAATTAGAAATGTATTCATATTCCATGCACTGGGTATTTACAAGTGTCCTGCACTTATAAGTCTTTCCTGTACACATCTTCTGACCCAAGTCCTTCATGCATGTACAGCCTAAATGCAGTAAAACTTCCCTTATAAGACCTTCCCATATACGACCTCCTCCAGCATATGACCACAAAATTTTTTTTACAGAGACCATTTACTATATAAACGACCTCCCATTTACAACTCCATCTTTAACCCAACCAACGACCTACAAAAGTGGCCAGTTTTGCACAGTATACGACTTTCCCTGGTTGAGAGGTTTGCAAAGATGTTCACTGAGAAACGCTAAATGTCGACCCCAAATCCCACGAGAAGTGCACAAGAATTTAACTGTTTTAAATCTAGAAAACAGATTTAAAGTGCTCCCAACAAAGAAGCAACAAGGAGAAGTCGGCAATAAATATTGCATCCAACATCCATTTAAGACTTTACCCCTAACGGACTGAAGGACAAATAGATTATATCACAGATTCTGCTGTAATTCATTCCTGAAAGTCTTATTTCATATTCTATGTTTAGGCATTTGTTTCGGCTGATTCACCAGACAGTCATGATCAGTGACTAAAATGCTTAATCCAATGTAAACTGCACAAGTTGTGAGGGTTAGGTAGTGGGTAGAGAGCTGTGTCACACCAATGTGTGATCTCAGTAATTGAGATGCGAAAAAAACTATTTTAACATGTAGTTCAATGGTAAATTAAAAAAAAAAAATTTTCAAAACACGTTGCAGTTGACTGACATGATATTGCTCACCCCATCCACCACAGTAAATGTACCTACATGTACTAATGGTTCAGTGCAACTAGTCCTCCCTTTTAAGACCCCTCCATTGTAAGACCTGATTTTTGCTGCTTTTTCAGAATCGTATATTGGAGGTTTTACTATATTTGGGTATTTACAGGATCCAGCACTTACAGAAACACCTCCCATATGCACTAGCATTGACAAAAGTGTCTGCTCTATGTACCTAAAGAACATTGGGTATTAAACACCATCTGACAATACACAATACTCCCCATATACATCCCCAGAACCGTGTCAACTTAAATCGTCTGACTTTTATTAGTGTTTCCATCAAGCATCTTTGAGGAACTGCGACTTACACTATCTGACATTTTGAAGTTTTCCCTTCCCCATCCAGGAGTCCATTGGTGTTGGCAGACTTGACCATCTGCACCAAGATAGGAGCTAGTTCTCCTTCCAAAGCCAGCAGTCCCTGCACATGCCAAGCAAGCCATTTTGTACGTTCCAGTCACAACATCAAATGTACAATGCATACAGTCATTTAATAATCTGCCTAACCAAAATAAGATCTACATTTTATTCAACTCTATAGCTTTCCTCAACTGCTCTTTGTATGTCTATATACTATTTTAAATAGAATGTCTTATATTTCCAGTAGTATCAAGCATGATGAGTGTGATTGTGTGCTATACAAGAATTCTTATAATCTGTGCCTCACAAGTGTATGCAGACACTCCAGAAACAAAACTTTGTAACACAGCCTCAGGGAACACACTGACACACGAAGACCAAGAAAACCCTAAACCTGTGCTACACACACACTCACCTTGGCAAAGGCAGCTGCAGTCATCTGCACACGACCCTCATCAGAAGCATAAATTTTGAGGTCATGTCGGAATGTGCTGTGCAGCCTCAAAAAGCCTAGACCAGGAGCTTCAAACTGACCTGTATCAATTTATCAACAAATATGCAAGCACACTGGGCTGGCAACAATGCATGCTCATTTGCCTTAGTTACACAGAATACTGCCATGTTTTCCTCTTTTTCACAGTAACCTCACTTTTGCCCATTTCCTTTTTCAAGGATTAAAAAAATCATCTCTCTTTTCTTTGTAACATTAATTTTAGTTTTGGATTTTAGTTTTTATTTTGGATTTGCCAAGTTCCTTTCTTTCAGCCCTCTCTTTGGTACGGTAAGCTCCCTTGGTCACATTCGTCTGCATATGGCTATGTTGAGCGCTGCCAGTCCCTTTGTTGGGGTTATCTTTCAATAATTTAAGCCGCTCGGTCCTCACTTGTTCTTTATTAATTTTAGTCTCTTCCATTCTCTATTTACCAAAGAAATTATTTTTTTCTCTTCTGGAAGTTAATGTCTCTTTCTCCCACTTTCGAGTTTAGGATAAAAATCTGCTTGCAAAAGTACTTTACAACATACACCTAGGGCAGTTTTAACTGGTTAAACACTATGCCTACAACTCACCTTGACCACCTGGGTATAGCGTGCGGAAAGCTTTCCCCAGGTTTTCAGCCTGAATTCTCCCTGCTGGGGTAAGCTCCCCTCCCCATTTTAAGATAAGCAGCAGTGAGGGATCTCGAGGACTATCATCTTGAGAAAAAAAAAATGAACAGAATAATAAATTTATCTTGTGATCGGTACTATTCTCTGACAGACAAAATACTAGCGCAAAAAGAAAGGAATATATTTTCTATTTTTGAAAAAAAAGAACCCTGAAAAGTCTGAAATAAATTCCAGAACTGATGGTTCATACAGTTAGCTGATTTACAGTAATAAGTGGGTGTGAGGTCTTATCATATTTGTTTTTACTGTAAAATAAACCAGAATTATGTCCATTTCTATTAAAGATACTTGTTTTGATCTCCAAAAATGTTAGGCTATAATATGCTTTCTGAGTTTCCCATTGATGGTCTGAATGATTATCCCAACTGTCTCACAACAAATGTGTGGGACCAGCATGCAGCATGATCACAGAATATAGTCATGTGTCCTAATGCTTTATGTTATGACCCACAACTCACAGTCAGTACAAATACAAGGCACTGCTGACAGCAGCCATTAGTAAACTAAACTTTCCTGTTACATAATATTGACCAAAGCCCTTTATACTGTATTTCTACTCAAAGTGAAGTCTTAAGTCCCCCCTACCCCACCAAAGAGCCCTTTGCAGAATAATTATATATTCAATTATCTGCTAGTCTGGATTCTTCCTAAATTATCAGAAAATATTCTTTTCACAAACTTAATTTTCAAATCAAACTTTCCCTAATCAGTACGACTGCTGTATAGCTGCAGCTGGTGAAACTTTATCTTTACAAGTTAACATTCTCAGTCACAAAAGAAATGAAAAATATTAGGGTTTTTCCTTTCAACCTTGGAAGAGTGTTTTCATTATCTTTTGAAGTTACATCTAAAAAAAAAATCTGAGGGGGTGGGGGTAGGACAGAAGGATGAGCACTGCTTATTTCATGAAAAGTTTCGGAAGCAAATTGATGCTGCTGCTAATTAAGATATCCACAATGGCAACACACTGCATTTTTCTGATTACTATTTCAAATCTAGAAACCAGATCCTATAAGTAAACAGACAAGATCAACCCTACACAAACAAACAGTCTGGTCAACAAAGATTATTTCTATTAGTTACAGAAATTGGTGAAGACTATTTTGTTGGCCTGTGGCAAGATGCTGACAGGTTAGAGACAGGTATAACAAACACGTTGGCAGAAACTAAATGTTTCCCTAAAAGCCTTTCTCAATCAAAAGAATGTCAATTGTATTCTGCCGAATCTGGTTTTGGCAAGGTTTGACAAATGTCACACACTCTTCTAGTTAAGAAAGGCTTTTACCATCAGTATCCACCAGCGAATTTTGGGCAACAAGCACACTCTCTTCTAAGGAATGGAAACTTTTCTTTGTAGTTGACAACTCTCTGGAACTATGAAGGAAAATCTCCTCACCATGGTATGATTGGAAGTTTTAAAACTGATGAACTTCTTTTGCCAT
Organism: Lanistes nyassanus; assembly: GCA_004794575.1. NCBI lineage: Eukaryota > Metazoa > Mollusca > Gastropoda > Architaenioglossa > Ampullariidae > Lanistes > Lanistes nyassanus. Next base: position 195,400 of record SMGT01008023.1, on the reverse strand, counting down.
GCTACCTGATGAGTGTTATAAATAGCAAACACAACAAGCTGATGAAGACTGTAATGAAATTTCCTCAATTCTGTACTTTAAACAGCAGAAGTCTTCAACAGAAGGGAAAATTACACATTAATAAAAATTGAGAATGTTACATGTTACATTGTATTAAAATCAGCATTAGAATGTGCTAATGGTTATAAATCACTCCCTTGTGTACAGTCTTTATCAGCTTTCATGCACAAGTGACCCAGGGGTAATGACCTTTGTACTATATCATTCTTGAATACTAATATGACAAAATGACCATAATATTAATAGGTAAGCAGACAAAGAAAGAAAAAGAAGATGGAAGATGAGAAATTTTAATTAGAAGTGAAAATAAAATTCTATGAAGTTAAAAAGTAACAAACAAGAGAATAAGATCAGCAAGAACTTTCATACAATCTGAACAACAGAAAAATAATTTTTCACGTAATGTTGTTGTATAGACATTTTACTTTATGACAAACAAGCTCAACCATACAAGGAGTTGAATGCTAAGTTTCACACAGGAAAAGCAATTTTTGGAGGAAAAAGAAAATAAATTCCTCTACCAAACATTACATGTTCCTTTAAAAACGTCTATTAATTTTTCTAGGACTTAATGCTAAACACCTGCTTTCAATTATATCTTTGTCCAGAACCCTCCTATTTTTTAAAAAATATATTGTAGGACAAAGGTTGCAAATTGTACATGTTCTCAGCATTTTGATATGTTCCTCTCCCTAGAACTGGTATTGTAATAGAGAAAATTTAAAGTTTGCATCTTAAATATAAAATATTAATTCTAAAAGGTCTTTCACAAACATTTTCCAGGACTTAGAAGGGAATATTCCCCCCAAACCCCACTTGCCCCATCCCTTACTGGCTCGCCACTCAAAAAACAGGACACAGACACAGATGAAGAAAGTGTCACCCTCTCATAGCAAATGGCACAGACCAAGATGACGTGAAAGGCAATGAAAAGACCACATATATGGCACCTCCACCTCTGCCTGTATGCATGTGCATGTACACATGCAAATACACTATAGATATAAATATACACGTTTGAGCACACAATATCCAAGGTAAAACTACCTTGGACATTCTGCTGCAAGAATGCAATGAGATGCATGCTACATGGAGTTTTATTCATAAGTAAAATTAAGAAGAATAATTCGTCAAGTTAAAACTGCACATATTTATTTAGTTTAGAAAAATTTGTCACATTTAAAATTCTTATGCTCCATCCCCCACCCACTCCAAAGTCAACAGTTTAATATATGTGACTTACCTTTCACTGTTCAATAAAAACAAGACATTTCTAATGTGTGAAAAACTTCTACTATTACTATATAGTTCTTCCTCCTCTCACCCCCCCCCCAAAAAAAATGGGAGGGGGGAGGTGCAGTTGATAAACAAGAAACATGGTGCAGGTGATTAAAAAATGCTAAATGGAAGCAGGAGACACTGATTACCAAAGCACTGCTAACCAGGCAAACCAAATACTTTATTCCCTCATCCCTAATAATAATCTTGTTAAACAGAGAAGTCAAGGCAACAACAGTAAAAGCTCCAGAGCTGGATGCTGCAAGAAACACAGTATGCTTCTTCACTTTAAGACAACAACAGAAACAAATCTATGCATTTACTGATAGAATGAAAATGTACATCGAAGGAAGTCAACAGTATCTAAATACACTAGCAGATCAGATATTTAGCGAAGAATACTTTCTAAACTGGTCTGGTCTGGAAAGAGAGGAAAAAGACCAGCAGAGGCAAAAAGTTTTTTAAAATGTGCATGTTTGATTGACGTAAAATGTGTTTGCTAGGGCTTCAAGAATGACTATGGAACCTCTGCTACAGCTGTCTAACAGTTCCACGATGGCATCTTTGTTGCCAAAGCATGCAACAGACTGCTGAACCGGGAACAGTTAATCTGAGACAGTGGGAAGAAAAGTTTACCCCAGAGCCCATGACCATGCACTCCAGGTGGGCCAGGGAACAGTTCCGCCTCTTCCGCAGACCCAAGTGGAGTAGAGGCGTCCTCTGCTAACGACGGCAAACAGTGTGGCACGATGTTCCGAGACAGTAAACAGGGAACAGAAACAAACATAATGAAAGACAGACAGACAGACAGACAGCCGCATAAGGCCATTAACAAGGCACAATGGATTTATAGCACTACCCCGAAGTCAAGAACAACAAACCGGGTGCACAATCTATACCAAGGGGAAAAGCTTACACGAATACAGGAAAGGGGAGGCAATACGTCCAACAGACAAGAACAGGCAGCAGACATACAAGACATAAACATGTTTACAAAAGGCTGAGTTGTAAAAAAAAAAAAAAAGTCTATATACAGCATGCATACTAATTCACAGATGTAATTAAAAAAAGATGACACAAGAAAAACAACACGACTCCCCGAATTGAAATAAATACATGTAATCAGCACAAAAGTGTCTCAGATTGCACAATTCTTTAAAGAGAACCAGGCCACACAGAAAATGTAGAGATATATCTGAAGGCAAGATGACCATGTAAAATAAAATTTCATGATAAACCACAGTGGTACTGGCTAGTTATCAAGAACAGCAACCTGTAAGGACCCGTAACAGAAGCATGAGAACTAATATGAAAGTATCTGCTGCAAAGTTATAATGCAAAAACACTATCACTTTACTGAAACCCATGTATCAGATGTGCATTGATCACACACAAGGTAGCCGGCCGCAGGAGGATGCTTGTTAAAATTCACAACTTCCATTTAAAAAAATATGCCAACAATACTCATAAAACAATTTTAATGTTGCCTCTACTGTCGGATTCTGTTGTCAGGACGTGATCTTTAGATTCTTAAGGATACACAAAAGTGCATTTAACTTTTGTACACAGGATTTTTTTTTAGTGGGTGGGGGAGGGATTTGAGTTTTTGTTTTAAAAGATAAAATCCTATAGATGACCGAGGCTCAACCCAACCTTTCATCAATCAAAAACCATGTTCTGAATTTCATTGTTTCACGTGTTCTCATCTCTAACTAGCTATGACAATCTAACTCTTATTATGTTACCTCTTAGCACAGTTTTAACACTATATGCCATGATGTGATTTTCATTTTATCCCACTTGTTCACCATTAAATAAAATACCACAAAAGCACAGACCCAAACTCACATATTAAAATATATACACATATATGGGGCATGACAGGAAATTTCTTTCTGTAAAGGTAAATGGTATTAATCAAGGATGAAATCCATTTTTTCTTCAAAATTTATCACCAACATAGATTTAAAAAAATCAGCAGTTTCTTCAACAGCGATCAAAGAAATAGGTCAAAAACTGAAAAGACAGAAATGCAAACACACCAACACACATGCAAGCATTAGCAAGATATATAATCAAGACAGACACAGTGAGCAATGCACACCCAATAGAAACCAATAACCTTGAAACATGCGGACGGAAATTCTGCAGCACAGTGGGCAAGTCCACACACAAAGACTGGTATGAACAGTGGTTCAGCCATTTAGCACATGGAGCATGCTCTCTCTGTAAGCATTACCTGTGTTGAAGCAAATCTATGTTTAAAGGAAAGCTTAACCCTAGACGCAACTTGAGATGAATTCATAGATATTGATATTGTGAATCTTGTCAACCATAAATTTCAAACTGTATCGGTACTATTTCCATACAATCCACGTTTTAATTTTGGTAAATAATGGCACACGGACGTCGCCATGTTGTGGTACTCTTTTGCGAATGAAAGCAAAATATCACTGCTGTCGTCTGGTCTGGTGACGTCAGTTCCCCAGAAGCATTCAACATGCCACAGTGCAAAGCGTTCGGGTGTTTAAACGAACAGTGCAAATCGTTTAATGTAGACGGAAGCCACAAAAGCTTTTTGAGGATTCCGAATCCATAAAAATCAAAAGATTGCTATGCACTTTGTAAAAAGTGGCTTGAAAATGTAAAGAACGCCAAGTTGCCTCGTCATGCGAAAGAGTTTAAATGGCACAAATCGCACCTCGTGTGCAAGGACCATTTTACGAGGGAGTGCTTTGAAGGCACCTATGAAAATGATGTGGCTGCTTCGCTTGGCTTCAAGACTTTTCAGACAAAGTTAAAGAAAGGAGCCATTCCGACAATTATCAATACAAAGTGTGTCAATGAAAAAGGCATTGCAGTAAGGCTAGACCGGACAGAAGCTGAGCCTGAGAGTGAGAACAGACGATTACAGCTGAGCGATGTCACAAGTCAAGTTTCTTTATTCTTTTACCCTCAGGGGATATTCAGAAGAAAAAATAATGTCAAAGAACACGTCAATCGTAGTTCATCTGACATTAGAATATACACATATTGATAAATAAACTCAATGATTAATAAACACACAACACGCTCAATTACGCACGCAGACGTACCCACACGCAAAAACATAGGCACCTATTCATCTACAAAGAAGTATTTTAACAAAATTCACTTTTGTTTTTACAAGAAAAGAGTTTATAAAGTTTAAATGTATTTGGCTGGCTCAAGTAGTATGGTGTCAGCGCGGTACCGCGTTCAGCTGTAAAAGCGTCTTCCCGATATCTGTGACGACGCTGCTTTGAGCGCTATCGGCTGCGTGCTGCAGTAGCTTTCTCCCTGCCTGGGTAACTGACATCACTCATCAAGGCAACATGGCGGCTTCCATGTAAGGCCGATGGGCGGCATTAAAAGCTGGGTTGTAAGTGAATGGTTCTTTTGTAGCTTGAAATTTAGGGTTAAA